>JZKD02S1870502.1:27822-69311 GCA_000966675.3 Picea glauca
TGAGGTTTTTCTATGCTATATTGATATTTGGTTCTTAACATTCACCACTATAACTTTCTTCTCATTTGTTGGTAACTGATTCCGACATGCAGAGGGTTTCCCTTCATTATTAGCCATCAAATTTGCCTCTTATCTATTTTATTTAGCCACAGGTCGACCCCCTTCAACTTGGCTTCCTCTGTGGTTGAGTTCCCTTCCTCATTCAATCGACAATCATCCCTTGGTCGACCCGACTTGGGTTAATTCAACTTGGGTCAATTTGACCTGGTTGACTTGCTTGGATTCTGACTTGACTTGTATTCCTTTCATCTCATTTCCATGAATCAAATTTCGAGTAGTGGATGTGATTTTTATTTGGGAAAAATCGACTTACAACTTGATTGGTCGAGTATTTTTCGTCATCCAAAGATCTAAGATCATATTCGTGTTACAAATATTTCCATGTTGGTGAGATGAATAGACTATAATCCTTTCATTTATGGATAATATGGTATCATAGAAGAAGTGTGAATGCATTTAGTGAGACTTGTATGGTAAGTACCTGCAATGATTACAAAAGGAGTGGAAAAGATATGTTTCCAGTGATAGAACGGAGTAGAGGATCAAGAATGTCATGGGAACAATATGAAGGAGAAGAGGGAGAATATCCCAGGGTTAGGTTAGATCAATTTATGTAGAGTTTGGCCATGTTGATATCAATGGTGTCACAACTATTGGCAAGGAAAAACAAAGAAACACCCTCAATAAAGACTTGTTATGAAGGCCCTAAGAAGGAAGAAGATAACCCAGAGATAGAGTGTAAGACTGAGATAAATATGGGAGAGTGTAGCTACACCAAGATGCAGGTACCTTTCTGTGTCGAGGCCAAGGTGTAAATCAAGTCATATATTGGGGAACTAGATGCTATCAGGATGAACCAATGGCTAGAACATATAGAAGTATACTTCAACGTGCATGAAGTAACTAGAAAACAAAAGATTTCTTTTGCTCAGTTGAAAATTGAAGGCCATGCTTTTACATGGTGGGAGAGTTATGTAGTAAGTAGAGCAATAGGAAATGAACCACTAGTGACTGATTGGGAAGTGTTTGAGAACATGATCAAATATAAATTTTATCCAATAGGGTATGAGGAACACCAAAAAATAGTATTCCATTACTTTAAATAGATACAAGGACAATCAATGCAAGAGTTCATGATAGAGTTAAGGAAGAGAGAAATTTAGATGAGAGTCTCTCTCAAAATTCCGGACATGTTAATCATGTATTTGGGGGAATTGTTTCTTTAGATTCATAGGAAACTAATGTTATTTAGATCGAAGAAAATTGATGAGGCCAATATTCAAGCACAATAACTTGAGGGATACAAGCGAAAGAAACAAAAAATCCTTAAAAGAAAGTAGAACCACAAGAGAAGAAACGAAAGAAGAAAAACAAGAAGAAGTGGAATGAGAAAAATATTCTGGAAGCCACATAGAAAGAAACACCTTCCATCCAAAAATGTAAAGGATGTTATTGAAGGGGACAAATTGAGGAGAATTGTTGGAAACTACACCCTGAGAAGTGCCCCAAATATTTTTAGAAAAAGAAGAAGAAATCATTAATATTAGTGGATGTCAAGGAATGAGTGGATAACATGCTAGATCCATAAGTGAAGATTAACTGCGCTAATCTCTAGAAAGAGGTGGCATTAATTGGTTGCAATCACAAGGAGGAGAATACAATGACTGAACCTTTCTACATTTAAATCCACATGAAGCAAAGTAACATGGATTGTTTGTTCGATCCCGGTTCAAAATCCAACTTGATATTTTCACAATTGGTTGATAATCTTTGGATGGAGACTCAAGAACATCCACATCCATACCCCTTGGTCTGGGTAAGACAAGATGTGGAATTGACAATGAGCAAACAATGCAAATTTAAGTTTTTCATCAATCAAAGATTTGTTGATGAAGTAGTTATAGATGTGGTTCCTATGGTCATATGTGGATTCATATTGGGAAGTCCATATTTGTACATGAGGGTTTCCATTTTCAGAACGAGAGTGAACCAATATAGACTAGTCAAGGATGAAAAAACTTATGCCATAAATGAACACAAGGAAAATGTTAAACCCTCTTTGATGAGTGCTCATCAAGATAGAAGATCATGGGAAGTACAAAGAAGTTTATCTTTATGTTCCTCAGAGAAGGAAGGAAACAAGGAGAAGGAAACAAGTTGGATATGAAGGAATATTTGGAAGGATGTAGTGGCAAGAAATGTCAACAACTACAACAAATGATTGAATCCTATATGGAAGTGTTTCAAGATCCTTAGGGATTTCCACCTAATATAGAGGTTGAACACAAGATTTAGTTGTTTCCGGAGTCATCACTACATCACATTGGGATGTATAGGGAGTTCGTCCTCAAAGAAGATGAAGTAAATAAGAAACTATAACAATTGTTGGAGCAGGGAGTCATCGGACCTAGTACATCACCATGTGGTTCACCCATCATCATGGTGCCAACAAGCTAAATTATTCACTAAGTTGGACCTCAAGTTTATAATACTAATGGATGATGTGCTACCTCCCTTCATTTATTCTTTTGTAATGGTATATCTGGATGAAATACTAATATTCAACAATACTTAGAAAGAGCACTTCTCACATGTGACACATGCACTAGAGACCTTGAAGAAGAATCAATTGATTTCCAACTTGTAGAAGTGTGAGTTTGGAAAGAATTTCTTGATATGTCTTGGACACATGATTGGAGGAGGAGAGCTAAGGATAGATCCATAGAATATATTAGCCATCACTCAATGACGTATTCCCACCAATGTGACAGAGGTTAGGAGTTTCATGGGAGCAACTTAGTATTTAAGGAAATCAATTGTAAACTTCTCCACAATAGAAACACCATTGCATGCCATAACCACCAAGGGAAAGAGATTTCATTGGGGTAAGACACAACAAAGAACATCTGAAGAATTGAAGAAGAAAATTAGTGATGCTCTAGTGTTATCCATGCCAAATTTTCAATGAACTTTTGAGCTAGAGATTGATGCTAGTGGATATGAATTAGGAGTAATACTCATGCAAGGAGGAAGGCCCGTGTGCTACCATTCAGAGTTGTTTCATGGAGAAATAATTGATATCCCATATACGATAAGAAGATATTTGTGATTGTACAAGCAGTAAATAAGTGGAAGAATTACTTCTTGGGAAAAAAGACTATCACACAAATGGATCATTAGCCCCTTTAGTATCTACAAAGTCAAAGAAAGATGAAACATGTGAGACATTACAAGTGGCTATGTTTCTTGCAAAAATTTGATTTATTAATTAAGTACAAGAAAGGAGTAATAGATAGACTAACATACATGATCTCTCGAACACCACTGAAGAAGATTCCAACAGTTGGAATGATGATGCATCTTGAGCCTTTCACTCATGAAATTCTAAGTGAAGATTATGAGGGAGATGGAGATTTTAGAGGAGTCTACAAGCATCTAAAATAGAGGTTGGTCACTTTCATGGAAGGAAATAAATATCACCTCCAAGATGAGTTGTTGTACAAATTGGACAAACTTTGCATACCCCGAGGTAGAAGAGTTCAATTGATGAGAGAAGCACACACTTCTAGGGTTTCTAGACATTTTAGCATGACACAGACAATGGAGAATTTGTAGCGGTATGTTTAATGGCCAAATATACAAGAGAAGTGATCTGAAAATGAAGAAGACTTATATCTTTTTAAATTGTGTGTAAAAATGGCATGTGTTTGGGTAATTGGATCAAGTTACAAACACATAAATTAAAGAGTTTTCTCACTTAATATGCACATAATAACCAACAATTAACAACCAATAGAAAACACATAACAAAAAAAATGATAAAGGAGTTCACCCCTCTCTTGGGCTACATCTCCTGGTCCAACTTCCAATGGATATTTTATATTATTTTCTCAAAGTAATAAAAACGTACTTTACAATGCTCAAAATTTCAAATAGATGGCTCCAATGGCTCCAGAACATCCCAAAACCCCTAGTTGGGCTTTTTCTGCACCTGGTTTGGCCAAAAAATGAAGAAGTTACACCTTCTGGAAGTTTTCCACTTCAATCTTGTTGTACCTGCTTGCCAAACTACACCCTCTGTCTGACTATCTTGGCCTCTGTGTGTTTTTCATGCCAAAACCCCAAAAATGCAACAATCCTGCAAAAAGGGAATAATTGTAGGACCGTTTTCACTAGCCCCCAATCCTTGATGGAGAACCTGATCGTATGGCCCCATGTGGCTAATGACCTAATTCTTGGCGTGCCTATCAGCTAGCTCCTCCGGGATTGACACGTGGTCATGTCATAACAATCCATGTGACTGAGGCTATGTGCTTGAGGGTTTTCTGTGCCACTGGTTATATGGTATGGTCGCATTGTATAAAATTGGGGCTAAACATTTGAAACCCTGCGCTGGTGGTCTTATGGAGTGTGGTCATGTGTGGTGCAATGGACCGAGGGCTGGGGATAAGCCCCAACCCTATTCTTTTCCAACATAACCATGTTTCAAATTCAAATAAATATAAACTTGTTTATGGTTAAGTAACACCCCATGGGTGGGCTGGTAGTCCAGCTCTGCCAAACCTATGACGTGTCCAGCTGGAGGTCGGGGGATCGACCACCGTGGACTTCACCACAAATTTTGTTCACTGGAGGGGTGCCATGTGGCAACCTGTGACTGGGCCACGTGGCTACATATCACTTTCCAAATTAATGACATGTTTCATCCATCTACTGGTCCACGTACCTTGACACATAGCCTACCCAGTCAGCATGCCAACTCAACACTTTTCACTGTGTCCAGTCCATTTCACTTGCCACGTGTGGGTCCATACCTTGCCACGTCAGCACTGTACAAACTGTACAGTCAACAAAATTTTTCATGTTTGGAAAAATGAATAGAATACAATATCTTACTCATATGACGTTTGTTTGAACCTGTTCAAGTTGAGTTGGGATTGTGAGGACGAGGCCTACACATGCGTCCATTTTGAAGAAATTCCAAGAACTTTGATTTTTGAGCAAATTTTGATCCCCTGGATCAATAAGGTTGCAAATTTTGTTAGAGGATGTGTTCTTTGCAGCACTATCAAGATAAGAAATCGAAAAATTGGCTTGTACATGCCATTGCCAATGCTAAACAGACCTTGGGAGAGCATCTCCATGGATTTTTTTGGAGGTTTACCTATGACTCGTAGAGGCCATGACTACTTGTTCGTTGTGGTGGAAATTTTCAACAAAATGTGTGTGATCATTCCTTGTAAGAAGACAATCTTTGAAAAAGAAGTAGCTAAATTGTTTTTCAGCCATGTTTGGGTACATTTCGGATTGCCAACTTCCATCACATCTTATAGGGACAATAGGTTCTTGGGAATATTTTGGACAATGCTTTGGGAAAGAATGGATACCAAGTTGAAGTACTCCAATACTTTATATCCTCAAACTAATGGAAAAACCAAGGTAGTAAACAGGACGCTGGTGCAACTGATGAGAGGATACAACATCAAACATCCAAAGATTTGGGATGAGAATGTATTCTACATTCAATATTCTTACAATAGAGAACTTCATTCTTCCACCAATAAGTATCCTTTCGAGACTTGTTTTGGTTATTTACCTTCTTCACGATTTGATATTATTTACAAACAATGGAAGGAAGAAACCGAACTACAAGGAGAAGAGCTTAAGGAAATCACATTTTTGGATAAAATCAGGTAGATACATCTAAGGGTTCAGGAGCAGCCTAATCTGAAGAGTCAATAGTTGTACAAAGCCATACATGATCAATACAAGGAAGATCATAAGTTCCATGTTTGAGACAAGGTGTGGCTCTATCTATGTAAGGAATGGCTACAAGGAGCAACAAAGAAACTCAATCCCCTTAGATATGGACCATTTGAGATCATTGAGAAAGTTAACAAGAACACCTTCAGACTAAAACTTCCACCTTATATGCAGATCAACTCAATGGTGAATGCGAAATTTTTTAAGATGTTTGAACCCTCCATGTTGGATGAGGAGGAACAACATCAGGTTCTTCTGACTATTGAAGACCTTGTGCCCCATGGACTTGAGGAGTTGAAGGAAGACATAGTTCTACAACACAAGGAGAGGACGACTCACAAAGCACACCAAGAAATGTGGTAGATTGGTCTCAAAGGATAGACTGTAAGCAAAGCAAATTTGTATGAGAGGAACCATATCACAAACGATTTCTCTCATCTATCCTTGGTAGATTTTTGGAACCAAAATCCTCCCAATGGGGAGGTGTGATCTGAATTAGATACAATAAGAATAATTGGCTATCGACACATGACTCTAATATGATTAATACACATAAAGTTTAAGGTTATGGATGAAGAAGGAGATCAACTTGTTGGCATGAAGGGCCCCATGCCATCAAGATTGATGTCCATTTTTGTGTGTAATGTATGTAAATTCAAGAAGTACATTATTGTATAAAAGAAGCAGTGAGACATTCATAAGACATTTTTCACGTGTGAGGAAAGACAAACAAACAAACAAATGAAGGAGAAATAAACTGGAGAGAAGCTGAAGCGTTGGGGATGCTTGACCTTCTAGATATCTTCCCAATCAACTCACCATTCTATATCATATATCCCCACAATGAGAAATGGGTTCTTTGGTTTTGAATGATGTAGAAAGGTTTCCTAGATGTCACTGAGAAGCATAGAGATGAACTACAGAGCCTGGAACTTTCCTATTGTTGAATAAATAAGAGCCCAGTCAAAGCCAAAAGAATGTCGGTTTTATCGTTTGGGTTTCTAGGGTAAATTCTGAGTTTATGCATGATGATTGTTTGTGGTTGTAAAATTAATGAAAGGTTAATGTGTGCATTGAAACTTAATGGTTTTCTGCGTTTTATTTAGCAAATGGAATTTCGTACTAGTTTGGAATTGAGCTAATTTTATATGAATATGGTTGTTTTGGGTTCGTAAGCCAACCTTACAGCTCTTTGACCATAGTTGTGCATTGATTTTGAGTTGGGAATTGATGACCATCCTTCCCTAATTGTTTCTATTTCATTGGGGGTTTCTATTTTTTTTTTTATATTCACTGGGTATATTCTCAACTTGTTGGGAAATTTTCCCTTTTCCCATAAATCATACACAAAGTATCTTCAGAAAACTAGGGTTTATGGGTGTTTTCTAGCTACCCAAAGACCATATACACATTTTGGAAATTAGTCTGCTATCAATTTATGTAAATGTGTTGAACCTGCAAAGAATATATCTAGCTATAAAATACCACACGCATTTGCAGAGAGAAATTGAGAAAGAAGAAGCAAGAGAGAAAGAATGGAAGAATTCGTATTAACCATAATGAATAATGAATAATTTACACATGATATACTTTGTATAAATCAACCAATGTGCAGTGAAGGTGAAGCCAATGTACCATAGTGGTGGTCTAGAGTGATATGGACACACACCAATAGTTACGAGAGTGAACTGCCACCTAGTATAGTCTCTCAGGTAGTTACGGTAGTGAACTGCCACCTAGCTGAGTTAACTAGTCTACCAGTCTTCAATTAACTGACTGAAACATAGTGAAGTGAGGAGGAGATCAGGGAATCATGGGTAATGCGATAATATGGTGATGATACCAAAGAAAATTCACATTAGCTAGTGATGATCCCAATGTTACATGGTGACAAAACCAATGCAACATCTAGACTCCACTCAACTAGTCGAATTGAAGTGAAAATTGAAGAGAATATTTTCCTAGAGGAGTATTCTCCCTAAACTTTAGGATACTAGATAAAGACTAATAAAAATAGGAATAAACTTAGGAAAAATAAATCCTAGGAGTGTGTGAAGTAAATCCAACACCCCCCCTGAACATCACTATGGTGAAAATAAAGAATGGGTCTCAACAAGGAGGCCATGTTAGGTACCCAAATACAAAAGATACATTGAAATAAAGTGAGGAAAGAGGGAAAACATCATGGGAAAACTCCCTCCTTAAGGTACAATGTATGTTTAAAGAAGAATTGATAGTTGCTAAGAAACTATTTCCTTCACTCCAAGACGACTTCGAAGAGAGTGGAACTTTTTCTCAGTGAAGGTCTTGCTGAAGATGTCTACCGTCTGTTCTGTTGAAGGACATAATTGTAGGTCGATGATACCCTCATGTATCAAGTCCAAAATGTAGTGCATGTGGATCTCGATGTGCTTTATCAGCTGGCTCTGAACTAGATCTCTGAAGAAATTCACAGTTCTCTGGTTGTCACACCAGATGATGATCAACTGATGAAACTGAATTCCCAACTTAGTGAGAAAATGTTATAGCCACATAGCCTGAATTGTTATGTTAACTACCCCTATGTACTCTGCCTTAGCTGAAGATAAAGCAATGGAAACCTGCTTCTTGCTTGACCAAAATATAGGCCCAGAACCAAGACTAATTGAGTAACCATATGTGGACTTACAATCAGTGCTATCGCCAACACAATCATAATTAGTGAACCCTATGAGATATAATGTAGAGTCTACTGCATAATGAATCCCAAAGGTAATGTTTCTCTATACATATTGAAGGATACACTTTTCAACCTTCCAATGTAGCTCATGCAGCTTCTGCATGAACCTAGAGACTGCACCAACTATATAGGAGAGGTCTGTTCTAGAGTGTGTGAGATATAATAATCTCCCCACTAGTTTTCTATATAGTGTGTTGTCAACCAGTGGAGTGTCCTTGCCATCCTCAAGTTTTACTCCTAATAGGAAAGGAGTCGGAGAATACTTGCAGTCTGTCATGTGAAATCTCTCAAGGCGATCTCGAGCATACTTGTCCTGAGACAGTTTGATGCCTGATGCATCCTGACTGATCTTGATTCCAAGGAAGAAGTGTAGTGGACCCATGTACGTCATCAAGAACCTGTCATGTAGAATACTCTTGACTGCAACAATCGCTGAAGTCGAGAAACCAGTGATCAACAAATCACCAACATATAGAACTAAGAGTATAAGTGAATCAACTGTCCTAAGGATGTAGATATTTAGGTCTTATTTACAATGCAAAAATTTATGTGACAATAGGTAGGAGTCCATATTGGCATACCATGCCCTCAGATCCTGCTTGAGGCCATAAAGAGATTTCTTCAGTCGATAGACCAAAGAGGAATTCTGCATAAATCCCTAGGGTTGGTCTATATATATCTCCTCGGAGAGATCACCATGAATAAATGAATTCTTCACATCCATCTGATGGAATTCCCATCCCTTGGCTACCGCAATGGCAAGTGCCAAATGTATGGAATCCATGTTTTCTACTGGAGCGAAGGTCTCATCATAGTCAATTCCATGCACATGTTGAAAGACCTTGGCAACATGTATGGATTTGTATCTACTAATATTTCCATCTATTGTGCTCTTGGTCCTGTAGACCCATTTGCAAATGAAAATTTTCCTTCTAGAAGGAAGGGGAACCAGATACCAAGTTTGGTTCACGAGGAGGGATTTGTACTCCTCCTACATGGCGGATTCCCAAAAGGGATTTCTAGCAGCCTTGCCATAAGACTGTGGATCTGAAGACTGAACCAAGAAAATATTCCTGTAGGGCAATGGTTTAGTTCTAGTGAGTGCATTAGGAGGCTCCTCAAAATCATATCGAGTCCTCCTAATATCAGTTGAATCACCAATAAGATCCCTTGCATCCTGAAGAGTAGTCTGGGCCCACTTGGGCCTCTTCTCTGGATCTGCATCTTCATATGGATGCATTGAATCTACATATGACTGTATTGAATCTATATCTAGATAATATGAATCCTATGAATCAGAACTCTCGTCTGAAGAAGATTCGGCATGTGCATGCTCATCATCTTGGACAGGTGGAAGAGTGAAGGTGTTTGCATGCGATTGTTGAGGTACATGTGAGACACTTTCCTCGAATTGGACACTTCGCTCAATGATGAGTCGGTATAAGGAAAGATCAATAAGTATGTATCCCTTCACACCATCAAGGTATCCAACAAATATAAACTCTGTGCTCTATGGATCAAGTGCCTTCCTCTTTTCAGAGGGAATTCAAGCTCATGCACGTGAACCAAAAAATATGAAAGTGGGTCACTTTTGGTTTGAGTCTACTCCAAGCCTCGTAGGGGGTCTTATCCTTGATAGATCTATGGGGAGATATATTTTAGATGTAGGTTTCACAATTAAGTGCTTTGACCCATAATCTCTGTGGAAGTGACTTTGCATGTAGCATGCAAGATGCCATCTCTTTTAGAGATCTGTTTTTCTGCTCAACAACTCCATTTTGCTACAAATTATAGGGAACTGTGTGCTGCAACTGAATCCCTGCCTCATGAAAAAGATTCTATATCTCATGATTGACACACTCTCCCTCGTTNAATGGCTCCAGAACATCCAAAAACCCCTAGTTGGGCTTTTTCTGCACCTGGTTTGGCCAAAAAATGAAGAAGTTACACCTCCTGGAAGTTTTCCACTTCAATCTTGTTGTACCTGCTTGCCAAATTACACCCTCTGTTTGACTATCTTGGCCTCTATGTGTTTTTCATGCCAAAACCCAAAAAATGCAACAATCCTGCAAAAAGGGAATAATTGTAGGACCGTTTGCACTAGCCCCCAATCCTTGATGGAGAACCTGATCGTATGGCCCCATGTGGCCAATGACCTAATTCTTGGCGTGCCTATCAGCTAGCTCCTCCGAGATTGACACGTGGTCATGTCGTAACAATCCATGTGACTGAGGCTATGTGCTTGAGGGTTTTCTATGCCACTGGTTATATGGTATGGTCGCATTGTATAAAATTGGGGCTAAACATTTGAAACCCTGCGCTGGTGGTCTTATGGAGTGCGGTCATGTGTGGTGCGATGGACCAAGGGCTGGGGATAAGCCCCAACCCTATTCTTCTCCAACATAACCATGTTTCAAATTCAAATAAATATAAACTTGTTTATGGTTAAGTAACACCCCATGGGTGGGCTGGTAGTCCAACTCTGCCAAACCTATGACGTGTCCAGCCGGAGGTTGGAGGATCGACCAGCGTGGACTTCACCACAAATTTTGTTCACTGGAGGGGTGCCATGTGGAAACCTGTGACTGGGCCATGTGGCTACATATCACTTGCCAAATTAATGACATGTTTCATCCATCTACTGGTCCACGTACCTTGACACATAGACTGCCCAGTCAGCATGCCAATTCAACACTTTTCACTGTGTCCAGTCCATTTCACTTGCCACGTGTGGGTCCATACCTTGCCACATCAACACTGTACAAACTGTACAGTCAACAAAATTTTTCATGTTTGGAAAAATGAATAGAATACAATATCTTACTCATATGATGTTTGTTTGAACCCGTTCAAGTTGAGTTGGGATTGTGAGAACGAGGCCTACACATGCGTCCATTTTGAAGAAATTCCAAGAACTTTGATTTTTGAGCAAATTTTGATCCCCGGGATCAATAAGGTTGCAAATTTTGTTAGAGGATGTGTTCTTTGCAGCACTATCAAGATAAGAAATCGAAAAATTGGCTTGTACATGCCATTGCCAATGCTAAACAGACCTTGGGAGAGCATCTCCATGGATTTTTTTGGAGGTTTACCTATGACTCGTAGAGGCCATGACTACTTGTTCGTTGTGGTGGAAATTTTCAACAAAATGTGTGTGATCATTCCTTGTAAGAAGACAATCTTTGAAAAAGAAGTAGCTAAATTGTTTTTCAGCCATGTTTGGGTACATTTCGGATTGCCAACTTCCATCACATCTTATAGGGACAATAGGTTCTTGGGAATATTTTGGACAATGCTTTGGGAAAGAATGGATACCAAGTTGAAGTACTCCAATACTTTATATCCTCAAACTAATGGAAAAACCAAGGTAGTAAACAGGACGCTGGTGCAACTGATGAGAGGATACAACATCAAACATCCAAAGATTTGGGATGAGAATGTATTCTACATTCAATATTCTTACAATAGAGAACTTCATTCTTCCACCAATAAGTATCCTTTCGAGACTTGTTTTGGTTATTTACCTTCTTCACGATTTGATATTATTTACAAACAATGGAAGGAAGAAACCGAACTACAAGGAGAAGAGCTTAAGGAAATCACATTTTTGGATAAAATCAGGTAGATACATCTAAGGGTTCAGGAGCAGCCTAATCTGAAGAGTCAATAGTTGTACAAAGCCATACATGATCAATACAAGGAAGATCATAAGTTCCATGTTTGAGACAAGGTGTGGCTCTATCTATGTAAGGAATGGCTACAAGGAGCAACAAAGAAACTCAATCCCCTTAGATATGGACCATTTGAGATCATTGAGAAAGTTAACAAGAACACCTTCAGACTAAAACTTCCACCTTATATGCAGATCAACTCAATGGTGAATGCGAAATTTTTTAAGATGTTTGAACCCTCCATGTTGGATGAGGAGGAACAACATCAGGTTCTTCTGACTATTGAAGACCTTGTGCCCCATGGACTTGAGGAGTTGAAGGAAGACATAGTTCTACAACACAAGGAGAGGACGACTCACAAAGCACACCAAGAAATGTGGTAGATTGGTCTCAAAGGATAGACTGTAAGCAAAGCAAATTTGTATGAGAGGAACCATATCACAAACGATTTCTCTCATCTATCCTTGGTAGATTTTTGGAACCAAAATCCTCCCAATGGGGAGGTGTGATCTGAATTAGATACAATAAGAATAATTGGCTATCGACACATGACTCTAATATGATTAATACACATAAAGTTTAAGGTTATGGATGAAGAAGGAGATCAACTTGTTGGCATGAAGGGCCCCATGCCATCAAGATTGATGTCCATTTTTGTGTGTAATGTATGTAAATTCAAGAAGTACATTATTGTATAAAAGAAGCAGTGAGACATTCATAAGACATTTTTCACGTGTGAGGAAAGACAAACAAACAAACAAATGAAGGAGAAATAAACTGGAGAGAAGCTGAAGCGTTGGGGATGCTTGACCTTCTAGATATCTTCCCAATCAACTCACCATTCTATATCATATATCCCCACAATGAGAAATGGGTTCTTTGGTTTTGAATGATGTAGAAAGGTTTCCTAGATGTCACTGAGAAGCATAGAGATGAACTACAGAGCCTGGAACTTTCCTATTGTTGAATAAATAAGAGCCCAGTCAAAGCCAAAAGAATGTCGGTTTTATCGTTTGGGTTTCTAGGGTAAATTCTGAGTTTATGCATGATGATTGTTTGTGGTTGTAAAATTAATGAAAGGTTAATGTGTGCATTGAAACTTAATGGTTTTCTGCGTTTTATTTAGCAAATGGAATTTCGTACTAGTTTGGAATTGAGCTAATTTTATATGAATATGGTTGTTTTGGGTTCGTAAGCCAACCTTACAGCTCTTTGACCATAGTTGTGCATTGATTTTGAGTTGGGAATTGATGACCATCCTTCCCTAATTGTTTCTATTTCATTGGGGGTTTCTATTTTTTTTTTTATATTCACTGGGTATATTCTCAACTTGTTGGGAAATTTTCCCTTTTCCCATAAATCATACACAAAGTATCTTCAGAAAACTAGGGTTTATGGGTGTTTTCTAGCTACCCAAAGACCATATACACATTTTGGAAATTAGTCTGCTATCAATTTATGTAAATGTGTTGAACCTGCAAAGAATATATCTAGCTATAAAATACCACACGCATTTGCAGAGAGAAATTGAGAAAGAAGAAGCAAGAGAGAAAGAATGGAAGAATTCGTATTAACCATAATGAATAATGAATAATTTACACATGATATACTTTGTATAAATCAACCAATGTGCAGTGAAGGTGAAGCCAATGTACCATAGTGGTGGTCTAGAGTGATATGGACACACACCAATAGTTACGAGAGTGAACTGCCACCTAGTATAGTCTCTCAGGTAGTTACGGTAGTGAACTGCCACCTAGCTGAGTTAACTAGTCTACCAGTCTTCAATTAACTGACTGAAACATAGTGAAGTGAGGAGGAGATCAGGGAATCATGGGTAATGCGATAATATGGTGATGATACCAAAGAAAATTCACATTAGCTAGTGATGATCCCAATGTTACATGGTGACAAAACCAATGCAACATCTAGACTCCACTCAACTAGTCGAATTGAAGTGAAAATTGAAGAGAATATTTTCCTAGAGGAGTATTCTCCCTAAACTTTAGGATACTAGATAAAGACTAATAAAAATAGGAATAAACTTAGGAAAAATAAATCCTAGGAGTGTGTGAAGTAAATCCAACACCCCCCCTGAACATCACTATGGTGAAAATAAAGAATGGGTCTCAACAAGGAGGCCATGTTAGGTACCCAAATACAAAAGATACATTGAAATAAAGTGAGGAAAGAGGGAAAACATCATGGGAAAACTCCCTCCTTAAGGTACAATGTATGTTTAAAGAAGAATTGATAGTTGCTAAGAAACTATTTCCTTCACTCCAAGACGACTTCGAAGAGAGTGGAACTTTTTCTCAGTGAAGGTCTTGCTGAAGATGTCTACCGTCTGTTCTGTTGAAGGACATAATTGTAGGTCGATGATACCCTCATGTATCAAGTCCAAAATGTAGTGCATGTGGATCTCGATGTGCTTTATCAGCTGGCTCTGAACTAGATCTCTGAAGAAATTCACAGTTCTCTGGTTGTCACACCAGATGATGATCAACTGATGAAACTGAATTCCCAACTTAGTGAGAAAATGTTATAGCCACATAGCCTGAATTGTTATGTTAACTACCCCTATGTACTCTGCCTTAGCTGAAGATAAAGCAATGGAAACCTGCTTCTTGCTTGACCAAAATATAGGCCCAGAACCAAGACTAATTGAGTAACCATATGTGGACTTACAATCAGTGCTATCGCCAACACAATCATAATTAGTGAACCCTATGAGATATAATGTAGAGTCTACTGCATAATGAATCCCAAAGGTAATGTTTCTCTATACATATTGAAGGATACACTTTTCAACCTTCCAATGTAGCTCATGCAGCTTCTGCATGAACCTAGAGACTGCACCAACTATATAGGAGAGGTCTGTTCTAGAGTGTGTGAGATATAATAATCTCCCCACTAGTTTTCTATATAGTGTGTTGTCAACCAGTGGAGTGTCCTTGCCATCCTCAAGTTTTACTCCTAATAGGAAAGGAGTCGGAGAATACTTGCAGTCTGTCATGTGAAATCTCTCAAGGCGATCTCGAGCATACTTGTCCTGAGACAGTTTGATGCCTGATGCATCCTGACTGATCTTGATTCCAAGGAAGAAGTGTAGTGGACCCATGTACGTCATCAAGAACCTGTCATGTAGAATACTCTTGACTGCAACAATCGCTGAAGTCGAGAAACCAGTGATCAACAAATCACCAACATATAGAACTAAGAGTATAAGTGAATCAACTGTCCTAAGGATGTAGATATTTAGGTCTTATTTACAATGCAAAAATTTATGTGACAATAGGTAGGAGTCCATATTGGCATACCATGCCCTCAGATCCTGCTTGAGGCCATAAAGAGATTTCTTCAGTCGATAGACCAAAGAGGAATTCTGCATAAATCCCTAGGGTTGGTCTATATATATCTCCTCGGAGAGATCACCATGAATAAATGAATTCTTCACATCCATCTGATGGAATTCCCATCCCTTGGCTACCGCAATGGCAAGTGCCAAATGTATGGAATCCATGTTTTCTACTGGAGCGAAGGTCTCATCATAGTCAATTCCATGCACATGTTGAAAGACCTTGGCAACATGTATGGATTTGTATCTACTAATATTTCCATCTATTGTGCTCTTGGTCCTGTAGACCCATTTGCAAATGAAAATTTTCCTTCTAGAAGGAAGGGGAACCAGATACCAAGTTTGGTTCACGAGGAGGGATTTGTACTCCTCCTACATGGCGGATTCCCAAAAGGGATTTCTAGCAGCCTTGCCATAAGACTGTGGATCTGAAGACTGAACCAAGAAAATATTCCTGTAGGGCAATGGTTTAGTTCTAGTGAGTGCATTAGGAGGCTCCTCAAAATCATATCGAGTCCTCCTAATATCAGTTGAATCACCAATAAGATCCCTTGCATCCTGAAGAGTAGTCTGGGCCCACTTGGGCCTCTTCTCTGGATCTGCATCTTCATATGGATGCATTGAATCTACATATGACTGTATTGAATCTATATCTAGATAATATGAATCCTATGAATCAGAACTCTCGTCTGAAGAAGATTCGGCATGTGCATGCTCATCATCTTGGACAGGTGGAAGAGTGAAGGTGTTTGCATGCGATTGTTGAGGTACATGTGAGACACTTTCCTCGAATTGGACACTTCGCTCAATGATGAGTCGGTATAAGGAAAGATCAATAAGTATGTATCCCTTCACACCATCAAGGTATCCAACAAATATAAACTCTGTGCTCTATGGATCAAGTGCCTTCCTCTTTTCAGAGGGAATTCAAGCTCATGCACGTGAACCAAAAAATATGAAAGTGGGTCACTTTTGGTTTGAGTCTACTCCAAGCCTCGTAGGGGGTCTTATCCTTGATAGATCTATGGGGAGATATATTTTAGATGTAGGTTTCACAATTAAGTGCTTTGACCCATAATCTCTGTGGAAGTGACTTTGCATGTAGCATGCAAGATGCCATCTCTTTTAGAGATCTGTTTTTCTGCTCAACAACTCCATTTTGCTACAAATTATAGGGAACTGTGTGCTGCAACTGAATCCCTGCCTCATGAAAAAGATTCTATATCTCATGATTGACACACTCTCCCTCGTTATCAATTCAGAGGAATTTTATTTTMTTTCYTGTYTGTGTCTCAACCAGGGATTTGAAATCTTTGAGTGTTGAAAGACCTATGATTTTTTCCTGAGAAAGTAAATCCACGTGAAATGTGAGAAATCATAAAAAAAATGAGAACATGCCTCKCTTTTCYGATTGATGGATGTGGAAAAAGGCCCATGAGGTCACTATGGATCATATCTAAAGGAGAGGAAGCTCTCTGAGTCTTTCCTTTGTTGAATTTCTCTTGAGGGTGTTTTCCAAGAACACATCCCTCACAAATTCCTTTGGAGAAATGGATGTCTGGTAGACCATCAACCAATCTTTGCTTGCTAAGCTATTGCATATATCTAAAATTCAAATGCCTGAACTTTTTGTGCCGTATCCTACTTCTTTCATCAACATGGGTAAGCAGTAAAGCATAATCTGGTTCAATACATTCATAAAATGTATACAATCTAGATTGATGATTTACCTCACCGGTAGAAACCCTGGAATTGGTTTGCATGTCATATATGTCCATTGCATTAGGTGTGAATATGATTTTCTTTTTGGTGCCAGAATTATTCATCTGATACATGAAGAGAATATTGACGAAAAGTTTGGGAACATGCAACACATTCTCGAAGATTTCGTTGGTGAGTTAAATCCTTCCTTTGTCATTGACCTCGCTTGGAGAGTTGTCCCCCATCAGAATAGGAGGAATTTTGCATGAATCCAATGAAGAATAGACTTTTTTTGTGGCATCCATTTGATGTGATGCTCCTAAATCTACGATCCAAGCATCGATAGAGGAGTTGATGGAAATCAAGGCATGACTAGAATTGTCTTTCTTGGGATTCTGATCTTCTCGCTTCTTCTTGGCACTCTCGAGATTAATTCGATCTCCAAGGTTGTTTTGATGAAGTATTTGAGTCATTAGATATATTGGTTTCTTCATGCATACAGATTCTTGATGGAATCGTTTATGGAAGTATGTGCATTTCTCCCCTTTTCTTCCCTTTCCACCTTTGGATCCAGAGGCATCGATGGAGGGTTTTGAGTACCCTTCCTTATTCAAATTTGCATGAGATTTTTTTTTTTGTATTTATATTTAGATTTCTGATATTGATGGCTTCCATCTTTCACAATAAGTGCATGTGCCTTTGGGCCTTTGATTTTTCCCATGTTGATGAGCGTGGTTTTCTCTTATGTCAGGGATTTGATAAATTCCTCAAGAGAAGGCATCTTCCAAGTGGCTCTAGAGGAGAATTTGGCTGAATGGAATGTGGATATGAACATGGATAATTCAGGACCAAGTTTGGAGAGAATGGTGAGAACCATTTGTTTCTCCTCAGATTTATCAACACCGTAATTTTTTCAGTTGCGACAGTAAATCCTTGTATTTTCTAAAGAAATCTTGGATATTTTCGAAGATTTTTGGATCCAATGTGAGAAATTCCACCTCGATCATGTGTCCCCTAATCTCATCCTATTTTCAAAATATCCCTTCCATGGTGGTCCATTCTTCATTGGGGGTTTTACAGGAAGATATGAGAAAAAGGAGATCGAGAGAAATGCGACTGCAAATTGTTCTGAATGCTTCATCCATTCGATTTAGATACTTGGATTTTTCTATGGATGATGTCAGTTATGTCTCTGTATTCATGGTTAAACTATACAATAATCTACTTCAGAGATGCATTATTATCCTCTCCTTCCATGCAAAGTAATTGTAAGGTGTAAGAATGAATTCTTTTGGGAATTCCATTTTTTTCATTGTCTTCAATCTTTGGTACTTGGAAAAATAATTTGGTGTAGATTTTTCTTAGCAATCCTTTGGCTATGATACCATGTAAATGTGTTGAACCTACACATAATAGATATAAATAGGAAATACCACACACATTTGCAGAGAGAAATTGAGAAAAAAGAAGCAAGAAAGAAAGAATGGAAAATTTCTCATTAACTGTAATGAATAATGAATAATTTACACATGATATACTTTGTATAACTCAACCAATGCGCACTGGAGGTGAATCCAATGCGCCATAATGGTGGTCTAGAGTGATCTAGACACACACCAATAGTTACGAGAGTGAATTTCCACCTAGTTGAGTTAACTAGTCTACCAGTCTTCAATTAACTGACTAAAATCGTCAGTTAACTTTCTTCAAATTCACCCGCCAATACACAATATATTCACATTCAAATAAATATAAAGTTATTATATGTTAAGAAACACTTGTATGGAATGTCGGTTGGGCGGTCTTTGATAAGATGTTGCACTATGGGGGAGGTCCAGGGTTCAAACCCCACAGACTCCATAAAATTTTAAATACCCAAAACCATGGTGCCACGTGGCAGCCCATGTTTAGGCCATGTGGCACCACTCCATTAGCCAATAAATTGCCAACTATATGCCACGTGCCAAAAATCTATTTGTCCATGCATATGCCAAATAGCACTGACACGTCACTTTCAAAATCAACATATGGTCATGACACGTAGGCTGTACATTCATGCCACAACATCACCTATACGGACTATACAATCAACATTTTTTTGCCTGTTTGGCAAATTGAACAGAACGCGATATCTCACTCATCCGATGTCAATTTGACCCCGTTAGAAGTGCGTTGGGTTCGTGACGACAAGGCCTACACACCCATTCATTTTGAAGCGATTCAGAGCACTTTGATTTTTGGGCTAAATTTTTACCCCTGGTCCAGATTCTGATCACCACTCAACTTGTCAAAATGAAGTGAAAACTGAAGAGAATTTTCTCCTAGAGGAATATTCTCCCTAAAATTTAAGAGACTGGATAAAGACTAATAAACATAGGAAAAACTTTAAGAAAAATAAATCCTAGGTGTGTGTGAAGTAACTCCAACAAACCCCCCATATACATTTTTTTTTGTCTGTGAATGCTCAAGTTGACTTCCACACATTTTTCATTGTTCTTGAATTCTCAAGTTGACTTTTATACATTTTCCCTTGTCAGTAAATGTTAAAAATACACTCCCATACATGTTTTTGCTACTTTGGGATACAAAAATCACCTTGGGCATTTTTCTGCATCGTGGGTTATTAAAAATACTCTTCCAAACATTTTTACATGCCATTGGTGATCAAATTCACCCGTAGAAATTTCTTCTCAACTACTAGTCACTAATTTCGACGTGTAGAGGGTTTCCCTTCATTATTGGTTGTTGAATCCACCTCTTATCTTTTTCTTTAGCCACGGGTTGACCCGCTTCGACTTGGCTTCAACTTTAGTCAAGTTTCCTTCCTCATTCAATTGATAATCATCCCTTGGTCAACCCAACTTGGGTCAATTCGAATTGTCAACTTTCTTGGATTCTAACTCAACTTTCATTCCTTCTGAGTCATTTCCCCAACTCAACTTCTAGGTCATGGACATCAATTGTATTTGGGCCGAATCGAATTACGACTTGATTGGTCAAGTATTTATCGTCATCCAAAGATCTAATATCATATTCATTTTACAAATATTTCCATGTTGGTGAGACAAACAAGCTATAATCCTTTCATTTATGGATCAAATGTGCATTGCAAACACCACATAAGAAAGAAAAAGAGAACCTGGGACTAACCATGTGTTAGCTAGATCAACCCATAACTGTTCTGCAACCAGTGGGCCAATGCATTATTAAGTCCAACCACATGGTAGTCATTCTTCTAGTCAATCCCCATATTAAAAGGAAATAACACATTGAAGCATAAAATTCCCCTCTATCTAAAATCAATTGCTATATGCTACATAAGGATTGCAACCCATCCTACATAAATATAACATGTACTTCAACCCATCATTGCAACCAACAATTAGATCGACCATTGTGCAATGCACATGAAATAAAAATTCATCAAGTTTCTACCAATACATCTATACATCTATTGTAGGTTTCCCACCCTTTCACTTTGACTTTTAAAACAAATCTAAAATAAAATCCTACAATATTCACCCCAAAAGAATATATCTATATTTGAAGCAAAGGAACCACTCTACCAGCCACAAGCATTTGGCCATCATCTTGGTGTAGGAAGAAAATGACTACTTGACTCCAGATTTTTATGGTGATCTCATCCCCATGATGTTTCTGCCACCCATCCATGGAAGGAATACTGTAGATCAATTCCTATAAAGTTCAATTTGTTTCTTTTTTCCACATTGCTAACTTTATTAATTCATCAAAACCCTAACTACTGTTGAGGTCACACTTAAACAACATAAGCTAATGAACAAAGAAAAGAATGAAGATAACACATCATACAACACACATAGACAGAGGGGGAAATGATATTCTCTTCATTTCTTAGACAACAATGGAGAAATGGTTACAAGTCTCAAGAAGATCCTCACGGGCTTCTACATTTAAACAAGAAAACTCTCAAGCATTTTCAGGCATATGGAAAGCCAAATTATTGAGAATTCTCCAACGTGTTGTAACGACAAGGTGTGTGTTGTCACCACCCAAAAATATCCACCTTGGAAACAATTTTTCTAATACCTTGCCCAATGAATCAATCATCATCTTTCCTGCAAGACATGAGAAGCATAATCTTTCATAGAACACCACTCTAACTTTTCTTCATACTGCCATAAAGTTAGAACAGTTATAGAACACCACTCTAACTTTTCTAACAATACTGGTTGCGTGAATCTAGATGCACAATTTTATCTTCTATGGATCACTCCACCTCTTCGAAATCAACATAATTATAGGGTAAATCACTGCAAACACTATAGGTGATACTCATGCTTCTAAGATACATAAGCACCCATTTCCATGCTCTTTCCTGGTTTTTCCATGTGTCAACTGGAAACACCAATTGCATGTGAAATGTTTGAACATTCCATCACATACATCATCCTTTCTACTATACTTGCATAAGTTACAGAGACATATAATCCTTCTCTTCTTTACTACTAGAACATAAACTTGAAGAAATCTTATAATGGAAAACTAAAGAGTTATTTACTGGTTTCACAATGTTCATACTGAACCTCATCAATATCTTCTCCATATACTTGTGACAACCACAAATTACCATTTTTCCCATCTTTGTGTACTTCTATGCCCAAGATTTGTTTTTCTACTCCTAGATCCTTAATCTAAAACATTTTGACCAACTGAGCCTTTAACCTATTGACCTCAACCATGCTTTGCTTGCAACAAGCATATCATCAACATAACACCAAGATAATGAATATTCCATAAACAAAATGATCATACTCACTTCTAGAAAATTTTTTGCTCACCATGAAGGAATCAAACATTTTGTATCATTGCCTAGTTACCTTAGGCCATACATTGATTCCTTGAGTTTGCAAACAAATATCCCTTTGAGATCCTGAACAACTTCTAATTGTTCCATGTACATATCTCTGCTACTGATGATTTGTGGATAGTAGGATCCCACAATTTTCATCCCTTAGCTCTGTCACCATAACCAACAGGGATATAAAACTTTGTTCCCCTGACCAAATTTGACCAAACCTCCCTTAAAGTCAGGGCATCTGGTAATATGACATGCTCCCTCTTATCACCTAGGTTTACATCTAGACTTTACTGGTGAAATACAAAATTTAAGGTATGCATGCCTAATCAAGTCTTACAATTGTATGCCCATTTACATAATTATTTTTTGTCAACTCCACCTTGAACTTTTCATTCAAAACCTTCACCTTTCCAACTAGCTTGAATCTCAATAACACACTCCTCTTTCTATTCTTTTTCCTCTAGCAGCTCTCTCTCAGCCCACCAACACTCCCGCTTTACATATGTTACCTTGTTCACAATCACTGGTCAACACCACACACCGACCAATTCAAATTCCAGCCATAGATCCCAATTTGAAACCTTAACTTCCATTCAGTCATGGGGCCTTTCAATCATGAGGCTTTTGCTTTAAGGGTTCTTCCCTCGAGAAAATTGATAGTCTTTAGAAGGGAGAAAACAAAATATGTCGATCCATCTTCACACATTGTTGTAGAAGGCGAGCATGCATTTTTCTACATGGTTCACTGCCATTAAACCTATCAAAACCTTTGTCACATGGTAATTTAGAATACCTCTTCTTGTATTCATGCTCTGCTAGACTTGCTTGAACAACACTGTAATCTATATCGCTAGCACTCAAGCCAACATGCGTGAAGATGATGCTAAAGTGGGAAACAAAATTTTAGACTGCACTTCAACCATTGTTATTATCAATTAATTTCAATCACAACCAAAGCAAATCCTTCCTCGTGATAGAAAATACTCTAGAGGCCCTAAAAATCAAACCCTCAATTGTTTGCAACCCTCTGATCGAATACATCCACAACCAACCAGATATTTGAGCGTTCTCCTTGAGCTTTCAGTAGAGGGTAACGATCCCACATTAAGACATTATCCATGACCTTGTGGTAGTGTTGGAAGTTTCCTAGAGCCTCTCCTTTCTTGTTTTCTTCTGCACATTCATCAACCACTCACAATTCCTTGCCTGGTCCATGTTCTAACACTCGATGATTCCTTTTTGACCCCATCCCTGCATAGGGTGACATGGATTTCACTGACAAGATCCTGGTTCCAAAGAAAGATACAAGACATGATATGCTCAATAACCCAAAAAAACTCCTATTATATAATGCCTGATGAAGGTTGGTGATAAATTATCCACTAACTCCATTTACATAAAACGAATCAATTTTACATTTAAACCCCATATTTATCCATATTTATCCATAAATGTATGTCATTCTATGAACTCATTAATAGCCACAATCATGAACAAAATAACCATAGTTGTATTCACACACAACTAGGGCCCAACATTTTTAATCATTTGTTGACAAAGAAAAGAGGTAGATCCATATACAATTCCAAGATGAGGTTAACAATTCTTCAAATACCTCATAGTTGAACAATATAAAAAGTGAATTTGAACATGATTGAGCAAAATCCCTTTAGTGAAGAACTAGGACTCTCTATGGATGAGAAAAGAGATATGCCCTCACAAAGGAAGGAATCCTAAACAAACAAAAAAATTGGTCCTTTCAATGATGAATCCATGTCCCACTTTCTATGTTTGTTCCATGTGTACTTATCCTTTTTAGTTTTTATATCCATTGAATTCAACCCTAAGATGATATTTTCTATCAATTCTCATGCATGTATCTTTCTCATTTTTCCTTTCATTATAGATAAAAATGAATTCCTATACTAAAATTTTGTTCCTATGAGGGAAATGTTCATAAGAATAAGCCACGAATAATATTTTTTGACTTGTTTTGATAACAAATGAAGATAAATTTATACAATTCTCAACAAGAAGATTTTTGATCTAGACAAATGTGTCCATGGTTCTTAAGGGTAATCAATACTCTTAAGTGGCCTTTGGCTTCTTTGATTGACATGCAATCTTTTCTAAAAAATGATTTCCTTTTCTCCAATACAACCTTAAAACAAATTTTGGTTCCTTTTGAGTAAAAACATGATGACTTTTCAACCTTTAATAGACTTTTTATTTTTTTTCTAAGCTACTTAAGACCGTACAATTCCAAGGAAATGGTCATTATATATATAATGATTCCTTTGACTATTAATATAAACAATATATGTGCATAAACATTTTATGCAAAAACAAATCTCACCATAGCATTCAACAAAAGCACTAGCTAAGCTCAAAATTGGGTTGGTTACATACCAAAAATTCCACTATATTAAGACCCCCCTTAGGCGCATGCGCACACACACAACTCATAGAGTATCCTAACATCAACATAATCAAGCAACCTAAGGAAATGGTCTTTTTTTATATAAACAATGATTCCTTTGACTATTAATATAAACAATATATGTGCATAGGCATTTTATACAAAAAAATATCTCACCATTTCATTCAACACAAGCAATAGCTAAGCTCAAAATTGGGTTGGTTACATACCAAAATTTCTCACTATATTAAGGTCCCCATTAGGCATCACACACACACACACACACACACACACACACACACACACANTCATTGACCTCGCTTGGAGAGTTGTCCCCCATCAGAATAGGAGGAATTTTGCATGAATCCAATGAAGAATAGACTTTTTTTGTGGCATCCATTTGATGTGATGCTCCTAAATCTACGATCCAAGCATCGATAGAGGAGTTGATGGAAATCAAGGCATGACTAGAATTGTCTTTCTTGGGATTCTGATCTTCTCGCTTCTTCTTGGCACTCTCGAGATTAATTCGATCTCCAAGGTTGTTTTGATGAAGTATTTGAGTCATTAGATATATTGGTTTCTTCATGCATACAGATTCTTGATGGAATCGTTTATGGAAGTATGTGCATTTCTCCCCTTTTCTTCCCTTTCCACCTTTGGATCCAGAGGCATCGATGGAGGGTTTTGAGTACCCTTCCTTATTCAAATTTGCATGAGATTTTTTTTTTTGTATTTATATTTAGATTTCTGATATTGATGGCTTCCATCTTTCACAATAAGTGCATGTGCCTTTGGGCCTTTGATTTTTCCCATGTTGATGAGCGTGGTTTTCTCTTATGTCAGGGATTTGATAAATTCCTCAAGAGAAGGCATCTTCCAAGTGGCTCTAGAGGAGAATTTGGCTGAATGGAATGTGGATATGAACATGGATAATTCAGGACCAAGTTTGGAGAGAATGGTGAGAACCATTTGTTTCTCCTCAGATTTATCAACACCGTAATTTTTTCAGTTGCGACAGTAAATCCTTGTATTTTCTAAAGAAATCTTGGATATTTTCGAAGATTTTTGGATCCAATGTGAGAAATTCCACCTCGATCATGTGTCCCCTAATCTCATCCTATTTTCAAAATATCCCTTCCATGGTGGTCCATTCTTCATTGGGGGTTTTACAGGAAGATATGAGAAAAAGGAGATCGAGAGAAATGCGACTGCAAATTGTTCTGAATGCTTCATCCATTCGATTTAGATACTTGGATTTTTCTATGGATGATGTCAGTTATGTCTCTGTATTCATGGTTAAACTATACAATAATCTACTTCAGAGATGCATTATTATCCTCTCCTTCCATGCAAAGTAATTGTAAGGTGTAAGAATGAATTCTTTTGGGAATTCCATTTTTTTCATTGTCTTCAATCTTTGGTACTTGGAAAAATAATTTGGTGTAGATTTTTCTTAGCAATCCTTTGGCTATGATACCATGTAAATGTGTTGAACCTACACATAATAGATATAAATAGGAAATACCACACACATTTGCAGAGAGAAATTGAGAAAAAAGAAGCAAGAAAGAAAGAATGGAAAATTTCTCATTAACTGTAATGAATAATGAATAATTTACACATGATATACTTTGTATAACTCAACCAATGCGCACTGGAGGTGAATCCAATGCGCCATAATGGTGGTCTAGAGTGATCTAGACACACACCAATAGTTACGAGAGTGAATTTCCACCTAGTTGAGTTAACTAGTCTACCAGTCTTCAATTAACTGACTAAAATCGTCAGTTAACTTTCTTCAAATTCACCCGCCAATACACAATATATTCACATTCAAATAAATATAAAGTTATTATATGTTAAGAAACACTTGTATGGAATGTCGGTTGGGCGGTCTTTGATAAGATGTTGCACTATGGGGGAGGTCCAGGGTTCAAACCCCACAGACTCCATAAAATTTTAAATACCCAAAACCATGGTGCCACGTGGCAGCCCATGTTTAGGCCATGTGGCACCACTCCATTAGCCAATAAATTGCCAACTATATGCCACGTGCCAAAAATCTATTTGTCCATGCATATGCCAAATAGCACTGACACGTCACTTTCAAAATCAACATATGGTCATGACACGTAGGCTGTACATTCATGCCACAACATCACCTATACGGACTATACAATCAACATTTTTTTGCCTGTTTGGCAAATTGAACAGAACGCGATATCTCACTCATCCGATGTCAATTTGACCCCGTTAGAAGTGCGTTGGGTTCGTGACGACAAGGCCTACACACCCATTCATTTTGAAGCGATTCAGAGCACTTTGATTTTTGGGCTAAATTTTTACCCCTGGTCCAGATTCTGATCACCACTCAACTTGTCAAAATGAAGTGAAAACTGAAGAGAATTTTCTCCTAGAGGAATATTCTCCCTAAAATTTAAGAGACTGGATAAAGACTAATAAACATAGGAAAAACTTTAAGAAAAATAAATCCTAGGTGTGTGTGAAGTAACTCCAACAAACCCCCCATATACATTTTTTTTTGTCTGTGAATGCTCAAGTTGACTTCCACACATTTTTCATTGTTCTTGAATTCTCAAGTTGACTTTTATACATTTTCCCTTGTCAGTAAATGTTAAAAATACACTCCCATACATGTTTTTGCTACTTTGGGATACAAAAATCACCTTGGGCATTTTTCTGCATCGTGGGTTATTAAAAATACTCTTCCAAACATTTTTACATGCCATTGGTGATCAAATTCACCCGTAGAAATTTCTTCTCAACTACTAGTCACTAATTTCGACGTGTAGAGGGTTTCCCTTCATTATTGGTTGTTGAATCCACCTCTTATCTTTTTCTTTAGCCACGGGTTGACCCGCTTCGACTTGGCTTCAACTTTAGTCAAGTTTCCTTCCTCATTCAATTGATAATCATCCCTTGGTCAACCCAACTTGGGTCAATTCGAATTGTCAACTTTCTTGGATTCTAACTCAACTTTCATTCCTTCTGAGTCATTTCCCCAACTCAACTTCTAGGTCATGGACATCAATTGTATTTGGGCCGAATCGAATTACGACTTGATTGGTCAAGTATTTATCGTCATCCAAAGATCTAATATCATATTCATTTTACAAATATTTCCATGTTGGTGAGACAAACAAGCTATAATCCTTTCATTTATGGATCAAATGTGCATTGCAAACACCACATAAGAAAGAAAAAGAGAACCTGGGACTAACCATGTGTTAGCTAGATCAACCCATAACTGTTCTGCAACCAGTGGGCCAATGCATTATTAAGTCCAACCACATGGTAGTCATTCTTCTAGTCAATCCCCATATTAAAAGGAAATAACACATTGAAGCATAAAATTCCCCTCTATCTAAAATCAATTGCTATATGCTACATAAGGATTGCAACCCATCCTACATAAATATAACATGTACTTCAACCCATCATTGCAACCAACAATTAGATCGACCATTGTGCAATGCACATGAAATAAAAATTCATCAAGTTTCTACCAATACATCTATACATCTATTGTAGGTTTCCCACCCTTTCACTTTGACTTTTAAAACAAATCTAAAATAAAATCCTACAATATTCACCCCAAAAGAATATATCTATATTTGAAGCAAAGGAACCACTCTACCAGCCACAAGCATTTGGCCATCATCTTGGTGTAGGAAGAAAATGACTACTTGACTCCAGATTTTTATGGTGATCTCATCCCCATGATGTTTCTGCCACCCATCCATGGAAGGAATACTGTAGATCAATTCCTATAAAGTTCAATTTGTTTCTTTTTTCCACATTGCTAACTTTATTAATTCATCAAAACCCTAACTACTGTTGAGGTCACACTTAAACAACATAAGCTAATGAACAAAGAAAAGAATGAAGATAACACATCATACAACACACATAGACAGAAGGGGAAATGATATTCTCTTCATTTCTCAGACAACAATGGAGAAATGGTTACAAGTCTCAAGAAGCTCCTCACGGGCTTCTACATTTAAACAAGAAAACTCTCAAGCATTTTCAGGCATATGGAAAGCCAAATTATTGAGAATCCTCCAATGCGTTGTAACGACAAGGTGTGTGTTGTCACCACCCAAAAATATCCACCTTGGAAACAATTTTTCTAATACCTTGCCCGATGAATCAATCATCATCTTTCCTGCAAGACATGAGAAGCCATACACCACTCTAACTTTTCTAACAATACTGGTTGCGTGAATCTAGATGCACAATTTTCTCTTCTATGGATCACTCCACCTCTTCGAAATCAACATAATTATAGGGTAAATCACTGCAAACACTATAGGTGATACTCATGCTTCTAAGATACATAAGCACCCATTTCCATGCTCTTTCCTGGTTTTTCCATGTGTCAACTGGAAACACCAATTGCATGTGAAATGTTTGAACATTCCATCACATACATCATCCTTTCTACTATACTTGCATAAGTTACAGAGACATATAATCCTTCTCTTCTTTACTACTAGAACATAAACTTGAAGAAATCTTATAATGGAAAACTAAAGAGTTATTTACTGGTTTCACAATGTTCATACTGAACCTCATCAATATCTTCTCCATATACTTGTGACAACCACAAATTACCATTTTTCCCATCTTTGTGTACTTCTATGCCCAAGATTTGTTTTTCTACTCCTAGATCCTTAATCTAAAACATTTTGACCAACTGAGCCTTTAACCTATTGACCTCAACCATGCTTTGCTTGCAACAAGCATATCATCAACATAACACCAAGATAATGAATATTCCATAAACAAAATGATCATACTCACTTCTAGAAAATTTTTTGCTCACCATGAAGGAATCAAACATTTTGTATCATTGCCTAGTTACCTTAGGCCATACATTGATTCCTTGAGTTTGCAAACAAATATCCCTTTGAGATCCTGAACAACTTCTAATTGTTCCATGTACATATCTCTGCTACTGATGATTTGTGGATAGTAGGATCCCACAATTTTCATCCCTTAGCTCTGTCACCATAACCAACAGGGATATAAAACTTTGTTCCCCTGACCAAATTTGACCAAACCTCCCTTAAAGTCAGGGCATCTGGTAATATGACATGCTCCCTCTTATCACCTAGGTTTACATCTAGACTTTACTGGTGAAATACAAAATTTAAGGTATGCATGCCTAATCAAGTCTTACAATTGTATGCCCATTTACATAATTATTTTTTGTCAACTCCACCTTGAACTTTTCATTCAAAACCTTCACCTTTCCAACTAGCTTGAATCTCAATAACACACTCCTCTTTCTATTCTTTTTCCTCTAGCAGCTCTCTCTCAGCCCACCAACACTCCCGCTTTACATATGTTACCTTGTTCACAATCACTGGTCAACACCACACACCGACCAATTCAAATTCCAGCCATAGATCCCAATTTGAAACCTTAACTTCCATTCAGTCATGGGGCCTTTCAATCATGAGGCTTTTGCTTTAAGGGTTCTTCCCTCGAGAAAATTGATAGTCTTTAGAAGGGAGAAAACAAAATATGTCGATCCATCTTCACACATTGTTGTAGAAGGCGAGCATGCATTTTTCTACATGGTTCACTGCCATTAAACCTATCAAAACCTTTGTCACATGGTAATTTAGAATACCTCTTCTTGTATTCATGCTCTGCTAGACTTGCTTGAACAACACTGTAATCTATATCGCTAGCACTCAAGCCAACATGCGTGAAGATGATGCTAAAGTGGGAAACAAAATTTTAGACTGCACTTCAACCATTGTTATTATCAATTAATTTCAATCACAACCAAAGCAAATCCTTCCTCGTGATAGAAAATACTCTAGAGGCCCTAAAAATCAAACCCTCAATTGTTTGCAACCCTCTGATCGAATACATCCACAACCAACCAGATATTTGAGCGTTCTCCTTGAGCTTTCAGTAGAGGGTAACGATCCCACATTAAGACATTATCCATGACCTTGTGGTAGTGTTGGAAGTTTCCTAGAGCCTCTCCTTTCTTGTTTTCTTCTGCACATTCATCAACCACTCACAATTCCTTGCCTGGTCCATGTTCTAACACTCGATGATTCCTTTTTGACCCCATCCCTGCATAGGGTGACATGGATTTCACTGACAAGATCCTGGTTCCAAAGAAAGATACAAGACATGATATGCTCAATAACCCAAAAAAACTCCTATTATATAATGCCTGATGAAGGTTGGTGATAAATTATCCACTAACTCCATTTACATAAAACGAATCAATTTTACATTTAAACCCCATATTTATCCATATTTATCCATAAATGTATGTCATTCTATGAACTCATTAATAGCCACAATCATGAACAAAATAACCATAGTTGTATTCACACACAACTAGGGCCCAACATTTTTAATCATTTGTTGACAAAGAAAAGAGGTAGATCCATATACAATTCCAAGATGAGGTTAACAATTCTTCAAATACCTCATAGTTGAACAATATAAAAAGTGAATTTGAACATGATTGAGCAAAATCCCTTTAGTGAAGAACTAGGACTCTCTATGGATGAGAAAAGAGATATGCCCTCACAAAGGAAGGAATCCTAAACAAACAAAAAAATTGGTCCTTTCAATGATGAATCCATGTCCCACTTTCTATGTTTGTTCCATGTGTACTTATCCTTTTTAGTTTTTATATCCATTGAATTCAACCCTAAGATGATATTTTCTATCAATTCTCATGCATGTATCTTTCTCATTTTTCCTTTCATTATAGATAAAAATGAATTCCTATACTAAAATTTTGTTCCTATGAGGGAAATGTTCATAAGAATAAGCCACGAATAATATTTTTTGACTTGTTTTGATAACAAATGAAGATAAATTTATACAATTCTCAACAAGAAGATTTTTGATCTAGACAAATGTGTCCATGGTTCTTAAGGGTAATCAATACTCTTAAGTGGCCTTTGGCTTCTTTGATTGACATGCAATCTTTTCTAAAAAATGATTTCCTTTTCTCCAATACAACCTTAAAACAAATTTTGGTTCCTTTTGAGTAAAAACATGATGACTTTTCAACCTTTAATAGACTTTTTATTTTTTTTCTAAGCTACTTAAGACCGTACAATTCCAAGGAAATGGTCATTATATATATAATGATTCCTTTGACTATTAATATAAACAATATATGTGCATAAACATTTTATGCAAAAACAAATCTCACCATAGCATTCAACAAAAGCACTAGCTAAGCTCAAAATTGGGTTGGTTACATACCAAAAATTCCACTATATTAAGACCCCCCTTAGGCGCATGCGCACACACACAACTCATAGAGTATCCTAACATCAACATAATCAAGCAACCTAAGGAAATGGTCTTTTTTTATATAAACAATGATTCCTTTGACTATTAATATAAACAATATATGTGCATAGGCATTTTATACAAAAAAATATCTCACCATTTCATTCAACACAAGCAATAGCTAAGCTCAAAATTGGGTTGGTTACATACCAAAATTTCTCACTATATTAAGGTCCCCATTAGGCATCACACACACACACACACACACACACACACACACACACACACTTCATAGAGTATCCTAACATCAATATAATCTAGCAACCCAAGCAAATGGTATTTTTTTATATAAAGAATGATTCCTTTGACTATTAATATAAACAAAATTGGCATTCAACACACATAATCAAACAACCCATGGCCTAGAAACGAACATACACACACAAAGTTCATAGAGTAGCTTAACATCAACATAATCAAACAACCCATGGCCTAGAAACAAACATAACTCCAACAACATTAGGGAATAAGAAGAAGGAATCCAACATTGGGTCCTATATCATCATGGTACTCGGGTGTTGGCCTTTAACCAATATAAATAACATCAAGTTTGGATGTAAAAATTGATTCCTAGCCATCATTGTCAAATTAAGGCGGTTTCTTAGGCTCAAATGACAAACATGATATTATGAAGCTTATCATTTTGATGTGCAGGTTGGGTGGATAGTTGTGTCAATGATCCATTCTCTCTCTCACAACTTGGTCATTTTGGTGCCACAACCAACCCTCAAATTTCCCCGATAACTAAGAATGAACTAAATGTGTAGGATAGACTCTAGGTGTCTCTTTACTTGTAGTGCACATGAAACCTTTTTGGAAATTGGCATGTTGTTGGTGGTCCACGTCTATTACCACTCTTTGATATTGCATGATAATTTGCATATACAAGCTCGCATGGATCAAGGAGATGATACATATTGTATAGGGAACAAAATGAAACAAAAATAGAAATATAAAGAGAGAGAAAAATAATACAATGAAACCCAACTTCTATTAATAAATAAAATAGAAAAATATTGTAGAACACAAAATAGCTAGAATGGTGGTAGCTTATCTATGAAGAGAGAGATATGTCATCTGCGTTCATTTGCAAAATGATATCACAAGAGGCCAAAATATTTAACTTTTAACATAAACAAATAACCCTAATGGTACAAAACCCTAACCATAGGAGGCAAAGCGCCAAAAGGTTTACGGGCCCTAAGGTGGTTAGTTGATACACAAACTTCCTAGGGGCATAATGTTTCCATACAATGTCCATTTGGCGAACATAGTATCTCATAGTAGCTTGAAGGAACAGAGAGATGGTCCAAATGAAATAATTTTCTATCCTGGAGATGAAAATATGCAACTAGTGTGCCTACACCTAGTGTTTGGTATGTGGCACTGAATTTAGGATCATTGTCATATAGATGCGACCACTTAGAGGTCTCATGGACACAAGAGTTGAGCACTATGGTTAGTGCTGCAATTGGAGGTCGATTGAGGCAGTCATCGACTTGGTTGGTGGTACCATTTTTTTATTTAATGTTGAGGTGGAACTATTGTAGGTAGGTGGACCACTTTTAATGACACTCATTTTGTAACTTCCCTTGTGTTTGCATGAACTGCAGAGGATTATGATTAGTGTGGATGACAATATCCTTCCCGAGAATGTAATGCTTCCATTGGAGACATGCTTGTAGAATGGAGAGGATCTAATTATCATAGGTGGGGTACTTGCATACAAAATCTGAGAATGTCTCACTGTGGTAGGACACTAGATGGACATGAAAAGTGAGGAATGCCCCAACTTGATATTCCAAAGTATATGTTTCAATCTTAAAAGGTTTTTGCATATATGGAAAGGTGAGTATGGGCACTAAACATAGGAAATGTTTCAAGTCCTTGGATTCTTTTTGTTGTTCCTCGACCAAAAAAAAATTGTCCTTAGATCCACCCTTTGTGATGTGGTCGAGGGATGAAGCAACATGAGAGAACCCCAACACGAACCTGCGATAGAAGTTGGAAAGGCCCAAGAAAATACAGAGCTCAGTTACAATCATTGGGGCTGACCAATCACAAATTATTTGGATCTTGGATGGATCCACTTGCAAACCATGTTCATCCATGATGTATCCAAGATATTGGATACTCTGCATTCCAAATTAACATTTTTCTAGATTAGCATATAACTTGTGCTACCATAGGGTGTTGAGGACCTGTTGAATGTGTTGTGGATGTTCTACCCAAGTTTTAATAAAGATGAGAATGTCATCTAGGTATATGACCACAAAATAATTGGTGAATGGATACAATATGTCGTTCATCATCCTCATGGAATTTTTTGTAACATTGGTCAATCCAAAAGGCATGACGTACCACTTAAAAAGGCCTTCTTTGGACTTGAAGGCAGTCTTTCATACATCAGTTTGCTTGATTGGTACCTGGTGGTAGCCTGATTTCAGATCAATATTAATAAAATATTTGGAACCCTTGATTTAATCAAGAAGGTTGTTAATCTGTGGATTGTGATACTAGTTCCAGACTATGATTTTTTTAGAGATTTGTAATCAATACAGAGTCACCATGTCCCATCTTTCCTTTCCACTAACATAATCGGGCTCTTGTAAGGTGATAACATTGGTTGAATATGACCTTTTTGGATTAACTCTTGAATCCAACATTGATCTTCTCATTTTCCATGGGACATCACCTATATACTCGGTTGTGAGGTAAAGGTGCATCAAGTATCAAATCAACTAAGTGTTTGACCTTGTAGTCTAGAGGTACATCGGTAAGTGAGGTGAAGATATATCTGCATGCTTCCACTATTTTTGCTACTTGCTTTTTTTGTACAAAAAGACCTTATGCAGGGGTTGTTGAGGTCATGGTGATGTTTTTTTCAACTTTAGAGCGGACTATGAAGAGGACAAATTTCCCAGTCTAGGAGATTTCCTTCCTATATTATTTAGTTGTGATCAAAGAGACTATGGTAGTTGGAACAACCTCGGGTATCATGTAGAGTTCTCTTCCCAAACTAACAATGACTCTATGAGGTCTAGACTCACATAGAACATGATGTTTCCACATATATGGCTATCCTAAAACAACATCACAAAATTTGAGTGGGGAAACATCACACAATACCTCATATTCTAAGGGATTGATTCCATAGGATAGGTGATATTAATGGTTGATGCAAAGGTCTCATCCCTAGATCAACTAACCAATGGTATATGGTTAGGGATGTGGCATGGTCAACAACTTCAATCTTTTGAAAACTTCAACTGAGATCAAGCTCTTCTATCTCTTGCAATCAATATTGAAATGTAGTGTGGTCCCCTTCACCCACATTTGTGAATGGAAGAGGTTCTCCCCCTCCTCAAGCTCCTCTAACTCCTCTAGTTGGATATTTGAAGTTTCCATGGTAGCATTTGGTTCTACATCACTGATATTCTTTCCCTTACCTTTCTTTGAATCAGAATCTGAGCTAGGGTTTGACTCTTTGTCTCTAAGATCGACCAACAATTACCTTTTTTAGAGACATTCATCAGTATTGTGCTAGGGGATTTTGTGGAACTCACACCACTTTCCAATGTCCTTATTTGAATTTTCACTACCCTTCTTTTCTTGCATCTTGGGCCAGTTTTCTTGAGGTTGGATCTCCTTGCTTTGTCCCTTGTTTTTTGAGATAAGGACACCTTTACCATGCTTCTATTGTGGTGGATTAGTATACCCAAACTCCTATTTATTCCTTTGCTTGAATTTTTTCTTGAGTTTGACAACAAATTGATAAGCAACTCCCAACAAGGAGATTTCCAAGAAATAAAACCCTGTTTGGATGTACTTGTGTAGGCCACTATGGTACTTTAGAGCCAAGTATTTCTCAGAGTATTTGATAGTCATATTTGAGCACAAGGTATGGAAGATATTGGTGTACTATGCCAACGTTTGGTCTCTCTCTTGAAGTAGAATTGTCCATCTTGTGTACTGGTCATCATAATTTACAACAAGGTATAATTCCTCCTCGAGGGAATCAATAAAGGCCACTAAATTGGGACTTTTCAAAAATTCCATAGGCGCATCATCATTATGTCTCTCCCAGTAACCTTCCACAAATATTTGTCATGGGGAATGGATTTAAGGAGCACAAACTTATCTTTTCACCGTCGAATTTTTTTTGAACAGAATAATAACCCTCTAGTAGATTTAACCATTTCTCCAAAGCATATCCATCTATTTGGATTTCAAATAAAGGGATATTAAACTTAACTTGTACCTTTAAGGGTGTCACAACTCCAAATTGTATGCTTGTTGATGGTGCCTCACTTGTCATTGGGAGTTGTCGAAGAATTTGGGAGAATTTTTCCATCATCTCATTCCTTATTCCTTTGAGGGATTCCTCGAGCAACATATTGAAAGGATATCCTAATCCATCATATCTCTTTTCTTTCTTCATGGGAAGATACTTGGGCTGGTGAGACTAGTCATCCACAAGTGAAACTAGCTCGAGACCCAACTCTCTATACCTTGACCTCATCGAGGACATGCACCAAGAAATAACAAGGAACACATTCCTCTAATATGACATATATAGATTGTGTAGGGAATAAAATGAAACACAAACATAAATATAATAGAGATCACAACAATATAGTGAAACCAAACTTCTAATAATGAATAAAATAGCAAAATACTTCATAACAAAAACTAGATAAAATGGTGGTAGCTTATCTTCAAAGAGAGAGAGATGTCCGCTATGCTCATTCGAAAAAAGATATCACAAGAGGCCGAAAGAATGAACTTTTAACATAAATCAAGAACCCTAATGGTCCAAAAACATAACCCTAGGAGGTGAATCACTAAAATGTTGGTGGGCCCACTACAAGGAGAACACCTTCTTGTGGAGGTTTTTACAGAACCTCCCCCAAAAATTTATCCCTTAGCTATTTATAGCGGAGGTTTCTAGTGGAGGCAGGTGACTAGAGGTTTTTGTGGAGGTTTTTTTCTCAGTGTGACTTTAAGGTATATACGCATTGGTTCATACATGAATAATAAAGTACCGACACATCCATATTCTAATAATACTTCCATACTTTATAACAAAATTAATTGCATCAAATAAATAACACTGATGTCGTTGAACATTATGCACCAGTGCACCTAATTATCATCAGGCACACCGCGGTAGGGTAAATAAAAAAATTACCAAATTGATTTCATTGTTATACTACATCTTGTGCTTTCAAACTCTCAAGAAAACATCAATGCTCATCTTCCTAAGGTGCCCAATTTTTAGTGCTCTACACCGACTTGGATAGCTCCATTGGTGGAATCCACACATTTCCAAATGTTGAAAATTAACATGAATTTTCATTTCCTCTAAATGGTGCAACCATGACTCCTCGAGATAGAAGAGACTAGGTAACTTATTTATTACCTTCCTATTTGCATTTTCATCCAATCAAAATTAGAATTTAGCTTGAAATTTGATAATTTTTTTCAATTTTGCATGGTGTGCTTGAACGGTTTGATTCACCCCAAAGTGGTGCTTATTGTGTTAAATTCACAGTGAGAACCACTGCTGGTGCGTCTCATATATGTATGCACCAATTCCATTGAATCAAGAACACTGTGATAAATTATTAAAAAAAAAATATGTGCATCCTTCATAATGCCCCGAAAATGATGCACAATGGGCTTCTACCTACATCGATACATTACACTTAATTAACCACACTGCTAGCTCAACGATATATAAAATTTAACCTAGTGGTGCACCAAGTTTAACCAATATCACCAGAGAATACTTAAAACATAATTCCCCAGTGTGAAAATGTTCAAACACACTTCCATACTTTATAATAAAAATACACACATCGAATAAATCACATCGATGCTGTTGAACATTATCCACTGGTGCGCCTAACTGTCATCAGGCGCACTGTGGTAGGGTAAATAATTTTTTTTTACCAAAATAATTTTCATTGTTACATTGCATCATGTTCTTTCAAACTCTAAAGCAAGTAGTAGTGCTCACTTTTCTTCCTAAGACACCTTGTTTCCAGTGCTCTACACTGACTTGGATAGCTCCATTAGTGGATTCCACACATTTCGAAATTTTGGAAATTACCATGAATTTTCATTTCCTCTAAACGGTGCAACCGTTCCTCCTTGGGACAAAAGAGACCACGTAAATTATTTATTACCATCCTATTTTCATTTTCATCCAATCAAAATTAGAATTTAGCTTGAAATTTGGCATTTTTTTCAATTTCGTGTGATGCACTTGAATGGTTCAACTTGCCCCGAAGTGGTGAGTTCTATTTCAAATTCATAGTGAGCATCGTTGCTAGTGCATATGATATATGTATGAAACAACACCATTCAAGAAAGTGCACTGCGATGAATTATTAAAAAAACAAAGCGACGTGTCATTCAGAACACCCCAAAATCGACACACAATGGGCTTCTACCCACACCAGTACATTTCACTTCACTAACCACACCACTAGCTCAATGATATATAAAATTTAACCTATTGGTGAACCAAGTTTAACCAACCGCACCGGATAATACTTGAAAAATAATTCCCCAACATGTCAATGTTCAAATGTATCGCCATACTTTATTAAAAAAAACACATGCACCAAATAAATTGCACTTGTTCCATTGAGCATTATGCATCAGTACACTTCACTTAACTAATGGCACCACTGACGTAACGATTTGTAAAATTTAACGTAGTGGTGAAACCATTTTAATCACACACTGGGACATATATTGCTTGAATTTTCATAGCGAGGTGTCTCATTAGACACCCGGTTCCCAGTGCCCTATCCTTTACAATGCATCAATGTACAAAATGTCGGTGCTCCACTATCACAGTGGTACCAGTGTGTTAATAGTAACACATCACATCAGTTCAAATGCGATAATGAAATTTATCTTAGCGGTTCCCATCAGTCAAATAAATGTACTGGTGTCGCAAAGACAACCTCACTGATAGACAACATGTCGATGCTCTGGTAGACATGATACACTGGTTCTTTTGTTCTAACAAATGGAATTGTGGATTTGCGCACTATAAATTTTATTGTTGCAGTGTGTCTTTGTTAATGAAATGAATTGGTGCTATTAAAAGCACTGAACCGATGCGATTAAAAGCAATGAGTTGGTGCAAATCATCCTATGGGATGCACTTCTTAGTGGTTTTGTTGTTTTGATATAGTGCACCATCCTTGGGGCATATATTCTCTTGGTGGCACACTGGTTTATTTTAAATATTTGTTTTGAAAAAAACAAATTAATTTTGGATTTTTTTAAATACACGTCATTTATATATGTATTTGTTTTAAAATTTCAATTTATTTTATCTATATATATGTGCCTAACAATATTTTTGTGAATCAGAGATGACAACGATGAGAGGATGACAAGGAGCGGTGAAGGGTGAGACACACATATTTGTGCATGAGTGGGAGGCTAGAGAGAGGGATATGGATTTGTACCCTCACCCTCTTTCACAACAGACATAAGACCTTTTGATGGATATTTTCCTCCCAAAGTTTTTTCATGAGGGTACATCCCTCAGGGGGAACTCTTCATTGTTATAACAATCAATCTATTGTTGGGATCATGCGAGACAGGGGTTGAAGTTCAGTCTCGATTTGTGGTATCGTCCCATAGAGGAGGATGTATATTTCATCACATGGTTTTCTAGGAGGTGGATGCATTTTCCCCATTTCCCTGCTCTACCACCCGATGTTGTAGGAGAGGCCCAACTGGAATATGTGCAAAGATATGTCAGTTCGAGTATTCTTTTAGCTTTGGAGTTCTAGGTTCGTGTTGGTCAACTGTGGATAGGTTCATTTTAGACACAAGACGTTAGGTGCGTGTGCCATATGCTCTCGTCATTGTCATAGTATAGCTCTGATGGGAAGCACATTAGTTTATCTATTTTGTATTATGTAGATATTATATTGTAGGAGCCTCGATTGATTAGGTGGGTAGATATTTTTTTGAGACATTTTTTTCATGCATTAGATCATTGTTGTTCTGTTTTATCTGGGACAAGATTCTTCCCATTTGCGTCTGAGTCGTATATCCTATTTTTTGAGAGGGTTCATGCCACTCGACCAACGATACCCATATTTCCCACTAGGCCTATGTTTGATGCACATATGCATATATGGGGGTAGTTGATGCCTAAGAGGGTCCACTCCAAGTTTCCCATTACTCCGGTGGGAAAGGAGGTATTTGATTCATTGTCTAGCAAGGAAGATCATTTCCTCGATACTGTAGAGTACCCATACATGGGGATATATTGGAGAGGATGTCCAAACATCCAATTTATAACAGAGGAGCCACCATATGAGAGATGTGATATTATCGTTATGTTTTGATCAATCTATTTTCATATTTTTATGTCTTATTTAATGCACATGTAATTTATTGTAACATTTTTTTTCAATTATCTTATTATTATTATCTATTGTTTTGCATATATTGACACATATGTTGGGGATGTGCCTCCCCAACATGAGGATGGGGTGATGGAGGAGGTAGAGAACCATCCTCTAGTAGTACAATGAACCCACATACCATGTAGGTCATATACACGAGTTCGAATAGAAGTGGTGGATGAGCTATGTTGTGTCATGACTAGTCATGGAGTGGTACCTGTACCCCCTAGAGACATATTACGGGCAAAGGAGATCTCTACTACATTGAGGCATTTTTCTCGAGACATGACGATGTTGATGCACATATTGTTGGTGTTGTTAAGATCATTGATACATTGAGGGGTGATGCTAATGATCCAACTACATCTAGCTCATCAGTAGAGCCATCCACATCCTCTACTCCACCACACGGTCCTCCTCCTCCTCCTGATTCTCCTCCACATGAATGAGCTACAACATCTACCAATCCTCTTGATTCCCCTCCACACTAGGTACTGTTCGTGCACATCTTCATGATATTGATATAGAGACACTTTATAGTGAACTTTTGCTGACATTTGTTTATGAGATAGCTATTCTTGATAGAGGATCTACCTTTGGTAACATAGAAACTGATGCACCTGACTCTGGTGGTGGACCGAGCTAGTAATGGTACTCATTGACATTTATACTAATTTTTTTATGTTTTACAAGAGATCTATATACGACATGTTTATTGAGGATTTTGTTGAGGTGTATGTTTGACATGTATATTCATATGTATATCGCTCATGTATATTATGTTTTTCATATAATTTTGTGGTTGTTGTTGTTTTTTGATTTATAAAATGTAATATGAGTATGCTAATGAGGAACATTGTTAATGTTTTCTCTATTTTTAAGTGAAATTTGATATGTATCAGTCATTTAAATATATAGTTTCCATATAATGTTTAACTTTACTTTTATGAAAGCATTTAATTTGGATTGTGATTGAAAAACGTTATAATCATTAATTCCATATAATGTTTAACTATCGTTCAAGGTGAATTGTTTGTTGTCCAATAAGATGCAATATGTTCATTAAACATGTTTATAAACAAAAATTCTTAAATATGATGAGTGAAATGATTGTGATTTAAATATTTTTGTCTTTTTCGT
>JZKD02S1870513.1:3562-20844 GCA_000966675.3 Picea glauca
GAAATTGCAGAAATTGTATGTGTATTTGAGAAGGACCTCCCTACAAGTTTCATGGACCTACAAATCCATCTACTTATACACCTAGTCGATGACATTGAATTAACAGGTGTCATATCAACGAGGTGTATGTTTTTCTTTGAGAGGTATATGAAAAATCTAAAAGTATATGTCCGACAAAAGGCACATCCAGAGGGTTGTATGGCTGAAGGGTATCTATTGAAAGAATAATTTTTCTTCGTATGTGAATTACTTGGTAAGGATTTTGAAGATGGTCTACGCTTCTGGAATGAATAATGTGCATAGATATTATTGATGGTGAAAAACACAATCTAATTGTGTTCAAGTAGAAATTAGTAATTAAATCAATGATCATTGTCATTGTTTTCCTTGCAATCATTAATTTTCTCTGTAATTTATTTGTCAAACTAACAACATAACATTTGGAGTTTGAAATAGACATGTTGACATGTAATAGGTGTAGAAGAAAGTTCTATACTCAACAAGTTCATTCTGTACCACATGGACTTTATGAAAAAATGGGTTGATTTGTATGATAAAAAGAGAGAAGAAGTGTTAGAAGCAAGGAGACAAATTAAGAGATCCATCCCAAAGAATACTCCACTTCCTAGTGATATTCTTGGGGAATGGGGCAAAGTTTTCACACTAGAATGGGTTATTGAACAAATTCAAAATCAAATAGAAGATACAGGTATAGATTCAAACATAACAGAAGATGAAATCAACATGTGTAGAGGATGTGAAAGAAAGGTACATTTGGAATTTTACAAAATGTTGTTTCCTTACATTTTTGACACTATTAACTCTTTTAATATTCATCACTATATTTGTTTTCACTGAAATAAATGGTGATTCACAGGCGAGTAAATATCCTGCAATGTGGGAATATGGATGAAATTATCGTGTAGAAAGTGTATATGTAAAGGGATGATCCTATGATTGTGGCATCATGGTGATTTCAATCAATCTAGTCGAGTAAGATCAAAAGATAAGAATATTGTTGAAGGGAATCTACAATATGTTGGGAAAATCCAAGAAATTATTGATTTGGATTACCGCTCTTTTAAATGTAGTATTTTTAAGTGTAGATGGTATGAAGCATTTGAGAGGACATGAAGACATAATAACCATAGTGTATTGTTTTCTATAGATTTCTCGAGGTTCCTACCAGAGGATAAAGAGTCTTATGTTCTACTAATTCATTGTGAGAAGGTATTTCTTTAACTCAAATAAGAAGCAATAGTGATCATTAATCTATTGATTCATAGTTTATTGTGATAATATATATGTGTTTATTAATCAATAAAATTATTATAAGATATGTCTAATATATGTATGTCATTCATGTATAGGTATTTTTCTATGAATATATTGTGGACCTGAAATGGATGTTTGTCATAAATTATGATCCAATATTAAGGCATGTATTTGACGATGCATTAGTGGATATTAAGAAAAACAATGATGGCCAACAAAATGAGAAAGATGGATTATAGAACATAAAAAAGAATAACATCCATGATGATGTTGAAGATGGTTATGTTCGAGAACAAGAAGACAAAAATCGAGATTTAGATGATGTTATGGAAGACAAAAATATGGATGGTATAGAAAATGATGATCCAAATGCATATGGTATCAATATAGATGGTCTACAATCAAATTTTAATTATGATGAAGATGATGCAGGTCAAGATGAGGATGTTGATAATATTAAATACTTGAAAAAATGTATGAACATTGACAATGATATATTGGATGACATTGTTGCAGACAATAATGTTAATCACCAAGACTTCTAAATTTTCAGAATTATTTGTAATCCATATTTTTAAAATGTTGATTCTTATGGCCCAAACTTTGAAATCCTTCAATATTATTTTTTTCGATATAAATTACCTATTGCAATATCCTTAAAGTGTTCAATATTTTATATGAATTGTTGGGAAAAAAATTAGGATTACTTGGATAAGAGTTAGCATGGTTAGTCGTCATCTATTGGAAATTGTTAAAAAATATAATTGCATATATTGTATATGCAAAACAATCTAAATCTAGGCCATTAGGCTAAACGTATCCAAAGTTTGTTCATTAATTTATATTTTAAAACAAATCAAAAAAATTCACTAAGCCTAAACCTATGACCTTAACCTTTATACCATTTGAACCCTAACCCCTTAACCCCTTAACCCCTAACCCCTTGAAACATGGACGATCTCAAAGATTATGCATGTGGGGAAATAAAAAATACTTGAGTCTTGAAACCCTCCCATACCATCAAGGCATGTACCTAGTATAACCATGTCAAATTTCAACACATACAGAAACAATTTGGAGAAATTTCAAAGTTGGACTCATTCATTGCCAACCATGTAGGTTTGATGGATGTTATTAAGCCATTTAGCCAATATAATCCCTAACCCATTAACCATTAAACCACTTTCATGTCGGACACTATAAAATTCTTTTGGGATGTCTCAACTTGGAATAATTCACTTGGTATTCTTTGGGGTTTAAGGGAAATTCAAGGTGAATGATGCATTCCCCTTACCAATGAAACAACAAATGTTAGTGAGAACTAATGATATTGATGTTTCAAATTAATGAATTAAAGATATAAATATGCTACTCAAACACTAAAAGACGAAATGTATAGAAGCAACAAATATGTCTAGAAATTGCAAGCTATGATGACAAAAAATGTTATAAGGACTTTGCAAGTTTGATAGTACTTCATCACTCACAAATTCAAGATTTAAAATAAGTCAATAAGTGACTTGAATAGGCTGTGAAAAAACTTGTAACAGAAGCAAATAAATAATGATGACAACAACAAAACCATTTCAGAAAGTACTTAAATTAGGTAATTTAAACAAACACTTTAGCATATAATGATAGTAGTTTTCCTAGTACAAGTGTTGGGTGGTTTTATAAACAGTTTGAGGGATATTAAGGGGCTGAAATGATGGTTGTAATAGTAGCTACAACAGAAGCAACATCTTTAGACAACTTCATAAATTTGCACGTAGAACAATAGCAAAAGGAAGACTAGAGCCTTGGGATGATAAATTTTCATTTTCTTAAGTGGTTGGTCTCATTCATCCACAAGAGTGTAGAAATCAGTGCCTTTTAGGGGCTTATGGAGACAATAATAGTAACAATATCACTTGGGAGATAAAATAATGATAAATTTTATCTAAGGGAAGAAGTAAATGCAAGAGGTGTTGCCACTTAAAGGCCTCAAGCATTTGCCCCTTTTAAGGGAAGGTTTTCTAGAGAATAGGCACTTTTAGGCCCTGACATACCTTCCTTCCTTAGATTTTGAAAGACAATTTAATTGGTGACAAGAATGAGATTACTAGAGAGATATAACTTTAGGGCTCTAATAATCACTCCCAAGAAAATGTATAACTGGAAAGATCAAGATAGTATAATATTTATAGAGAGAAATAATCATTTGTTGTTTCTCCCCTAGGATTTAAACAAGCAATTTCATAATCTTAGACATGAAAAAAGTAAATTTTACCACAAACATCCATAGAATGAATAAAAATGCATATTTTCCACTTAATTCACCAAGAATAATCAAGTCAAACCCTAGTTGAAGACCATTCCACCATGAAAAATGCCAAAATACACCACCATAAAGCTCTCCCAAGAGGTGCGCACTAGTTATTTCAACCAATAACCCTTAAAGAGGGAAAACATTTCAGACCACCACTTGTGTGTGATGAGTTATGATATAAAAATGAACTTAGCCATATTTATGTGTGAAAGCATGGATAATTAATCCAAGAATTGTGTATTTTCATAAAACAAAGACTACATGTCAATTTTCTCTTAAAATTCAAAAATAAATCAATTTTCAACATTAAAACCCTAAAGAGGGTGACATCATCCTTCCTAGGCTGACGTCAGGTCTCCTCCATGAGACGTTGAGGTCATATAGCAAAACCTTGGGCTTCCAAAGGCCATCCTCCATACCACACATGCCAAAACTACAACCCAACATCTCTCAATGTCAAAACCTAGCTTTGGGTGACGTCATGGGGCTACTAGGGTGACGTCCAAGGTCTCCAAAGACAACATCCAAGTGGGGAAGGGTGGCCTTTCATTATTTGGCCTACCTGGTTGCCTCCAAAGGAAACATCCTCTTGCTTCACTATGCAATCCTTCAATATCTTCTTACTCCCTGGCTAGGGTTCCAACGACCATCTGTGGGCTTTGATCCCTCATGAAGGTTCGAGCTAATCATTCCCTCATGTATACCTATCCACCGGGAAAGGTACTACAGAAACAACAAGTACACCCTTCATGGATTCATGAATCAAAAGTATCATAGCATGTAAATCACATCTCATAATTAAATTACCCAAACATGTGCTTCAAACCCCCTTTATGTAATGCCCCCAGCCACCCAGGTTAGGCTATGCTACCTCATAGAACCACTTGGTTTAATTTGGGGGAAATGTCAGACTTGGTAAATAAATAAAAAATAGCTACTTGTTGTTAACATACATTTATAATGCAGATTTAAATAGGAATAAACATTCTTCTACAACATAGATCCTTGCGGAATTAATAGTAAAACATACATGCAACAAACACATGAAATTCTTATAAATATCAAGAAATGTACAATATACACATCATAAAAATTAACATATAAATGGTACTTATATTTTTATGCGAAGACCACCAACTGCATGAAGACCTTCCATGAACCTCCCAGCCTTAGACCAGACTGCTCATCACTCTTAGCAGTGGGTCACCCCGAGTTGGGACTAAAATCCACCTGAGAAAGGGATTAATATAGACTAAGACTACGGGAAGTCACACAGGACATCAGGAAGGATTCTCACCCAGGAGCCAACTTATTCCCACAACTCACAACCTCTCATTCCCCACATGCCTATCCCACCCTGGGAAGTATACACCTTCATTGTCCAACAGTCCATCGCCTACTCCACTTCCCTTCCATGGATTCAACAACAGGATGGAAAAGAATTCTCAAAGTTTTGTAGTTGTTGCTAGGCTCCTTCATGGATAATTAACTTCCCTAGAAACCTCTCTCACCTAAAGAGAGTTGCTCATAGGATTGAAAACCTGCTTCTTATTCCACGTGCTTGAAAACCCATCTCTTCAAACCCACAGGCCTGACAACCTGCTTCTTTTGTCTAGCTCCTAAGTCAAACTAGTAACAGTGATGGAAACAACATAAATCGAGTGTGGCACAGATGATGGAAGAAAAAAAAAACGTTAAGGCAAGGTACATGCTCAAGCGAGTAGTGCATGCACATTACAAGGGCCTACCATGGAGGAGGTTCAATGACAGAGAGAATGATTGGTGTGTGAGTGAGTGAGTGCATGTGGATAATGGAAAAAATGGCTATGTGAACCCCACAATGACAGAGTTTCCCCTTAAAACTAAATGCACCCAAGTTAACACATGGATCTTTTGGGAGCTCATTTCTCTCCACTTGGATTTCATTCCTCTCCCCAAAGGAACTTAGGATAAAAGGGGTTATTTCCCAAACCTTTGTATTTTAGGAAAATACATTATAATATTCCATTTGGGTTAATCCCTCAATATTAGCCCCTTTTTCCTATCCTCTTAGCGCCTTGTGCTACCTAGTGGATCTTAGTCCCCCATAACTCTTTCTTCGTGGTTGATCTACACACAACGATGTATTTTATATTAACGATATGCATAATTACATATACAAAAATAGGCTCATTGGCCTAAACATCAAATAAGCCTCCTAGATTATAATCACTTGGCTTACCAGCCTACAAAACATGTTTACAATTCAACAGGGGCTCGACCTTGGGGAATTACAATCCCCTCCCCTTATTTATGCACTATCCTCAGTGCATATTCCTTACAGAATATCAACAAGATTAAAAAAGATTAAAAAATATGTGGGTGTTCTTCCCGCAAAACATCTTCATGATCCCAAGTTGCGTCCTCAGGACCGTACCAGATCCATTGGACCTTTACAAGCTCTATGGCTCGATTCTTGAGATGCTTGATTTTTTGGTCTACAATGTGTATCGAATGCACATGAAAAGCGCCTTCTTTCTCCACCTGAATCACATTCCAATCAATAAAATGATTAACATCAAGTATATATTTCTTAAAAAATGATACATGAAATACATTATGAATGGTCATAGATACAAGAAATGCAATCATATGAGTTGTTGGTCCAATCCTCTCTAGGATTTAAAATGGCCCACAACATCTAACTGCCAACCTGGAACAGTTTCCCAACTTCAGGGATCTTCTATTGGCCTTCACTTTAAAGAATACATGATCACCCACTTTAAACTCCCTATGATTTCTTCCCTTGTCAGCATAGACTTTCTACTTGTCTTGGGCATCCTTTAAATTATGTTTTATCTTTGACATATGCTCTTCCATTTTCCGGAGAAAATCTATCCCAACTACTGTTCTATCTACTAGGTTGTCCCATCTTACTGGTGTGTTTCACTTTCTTCCATAAAGTGCCTCAGATGGGCTCATCTTCAGAGATGTCTGGTACCCATTGTTGTAGGAAAATTATACCAAGTGTAGATAATCCTCCCACTTTGATGGTTTTTCCATCACATCCTTTCTTATCATATCCTCTATCACTTGATTCATCCTTTCTATTTTCCCATCAAACTTGGGATGATAAGTTGTGTTGAAGTTCGGATTTGTTCCGAACCCTTTGAATAATCCCTTCTAGAACTTTGAGGTGAACTTTGGGTCTCTGTCAAACACAATTGTCTTGGGTATGCCATACAATCATGCTACTTCCCTCATATAAATATCATCAACATTAGTTTCCTTGTGAGTAATATTCATTGGAATGAAATGAACATCGTTCACAAACTCGTCCACCACCACCATGAATGAATCATGATTCTTGTTTGTTCTTGGAAATTTGGTGATGAAATCCATTGTCACCACTTCCCACTTCCACTCAGGAATGGGAAATGGCTGCAACAACCCAGTCGGGTGCCTATGCTTAGCCTTGATCTTTTGACACTCTAGACATTTAGCAATGAACTCAACAATTTCCTTCTTCATGCCTAGCCAATAATATTGAATTTTTCCTGCTACAATTGTTTTCTAATATCCTGGGTATTCAACATAAGGTACATTATGAATCTCTTTTAAGATCGTACTCCTCAATTCATGAGAATTGGGTACATAAATTATGTTCTTGTACAAAAGAATTTCATCATTTCCCAATTTATAATATTCAACCTTCTACTGCATTTTACCTTACTGTAATTTTGTTACTATCTCCATGTGCTGTAAATCTAATTTTGTAGCCTCATAAATTTTTCTTTTAAGACTAGTTTTATACCTACTAATGATTGTGGAATTTAGTTCATGCACTCTCCTACTAAGTGAATCAACCACTTTGTTCTCTTTTCCTTTGATGTGCTTGATATCAAAGTCATACTCACAATGAAACTTTAACCATCTACTTTGTCTGGCATTTAGAGTTGGATGATCAAATAGATATTTCAGACCATTATGGTGTGTCCTCATCTCAAACATTGTTCCCATGAGGTAGTGTCTCCATTTATTTAAGGCATTCACTATGGCTTCCAACTCCAAATCACGAGTGGCATAGAGCCTTTCATTCTCTTTCAATTTTTTGGATTCAAAACATACCAAAAAACCATTATGGATGAGGACTCCACCAACTCCTTTTTTGTATGCATCTATGCAAACCATGAAATCCTCAATTGGATCTACAATTCTCAGAATTGGAGCACTGGTTAACAACTTCTTCAAATGATGGAAGCTCTTTTCACATTATGTGGTCCATTGAAACCTCACCCCTTCCTTTGCAAGGAAGTAATCAGGTGAGCAATACTTGAAAACCCTGCAATGAATATTTTGTAGTAGCCAACTAGACCCATGAATGATCTGACTTTTGTCACATTCTTAGGTGTTGTCCACCCTTTAATATCTTCAATATTTTTAGGGTCCACTTCTATCCCTTCTTCGGATATGATATGCCCCAAATAGTGATTTTGGTTATCATAAAATTAGAACTTGCTCAATTTGGCATACAACTGGTGCTCTCTTAACACTTGTAACACCATCCTCAAGTGATTCTCATGATCTTCTTCTGACTTGGAATATACAATAATGACATCCAAAAAAACAATGAAAAAATTGTCTAAGTATTTCCGGAAAACACCATTCATTAAGCACATGAAATTATCTAGTGCATTTGATAACCCAAATGGAACCACTGTGAAATTGTAATGACTATACCTTGTCCTTAAGGAATTCTTGTTGATGTATTCATCTCTAATCATTACTTGATGGTATCCTGACCTAAAATCAATATTTCAAAATATTCTTGCATCCTTTAACTGATCAAAGAGATCATCAATCCTTGGAAAAGGATACTTGTTCTTTATAGTTACTTTGTTTAATTGTCTGAAGTTAATACATAGTCTCAATGCCCGATCTTTCTTCTTTACAAATAAAAATGGGGCACCCCAAGGTGACACACTTGGGCGTATATACCCCGTCTTCATAATTTCTTCAAGCTTCATTTGTAGTTCCTTCAACTCTGGTGTACTCATCTAGTAGGGAGTCTTGAATACTGGAGTTACTCCAAGAATTAATTTTATAGACAAATCAATATCTCACTTTGGGGGTAGTCCTAGTATCTCCTTGAACACATCCTCAAAATATATGAGGACCCCATGATCCTCAATATTTGACACCTTAACCTTAGGTGCTTCTTGCATATGAGTTGTAAATATTTGGCATCCCTTCCTGTAACACTTCTTTAGTTGCATTTTTTAGATCTCTCAGAAAGCAAATTCCCTGGAAACTCCTTAGACTGTTCTTGGGTTCCCTTCCTCATTCAAGAAAGTAAATTCCTTTTTATGACAATCTAAGACAACATGGTGTTGGTCCAACCAATTCATACCAATTAGACAATCATATGAACCCAAGGGCAGGATGTTCAAATATTCCTTGTTACTTATTCCATTCATATCCATTGTACATGACTTAACCATCTCAACAACTTTTCTCTTGGATCTTGTAACAAGTTGTACCAGCCAAGATTTTCCATGCTTGCTTCTTGGAAATTGTAATATTTCCACTACCTTAGGATATATTTAGCTATGAATAGTGCCTGAATCTATTAAAATAGTAAAGGCATGATTATTTATCATACCTTCTACACCAATCACGTGTAATTGAAATTATTCTTTCTTATTGTCCAGTGATGCATAGATCCTTGGAACACTTATGCCCATGTATGTTGGAAGATTGATTGTTGTCATTGATGTCAACCCTAGTCATGGGTTTTCGACTGCAAGATTGATGAAGGTATTTGGACATGAAGGAAAATGCACATGCAGATACAACACCCGTGAATGGATAGTATACATCATGTTGTTTCTGGTGGTATGTGGCATGTCACATGGATCCTCATGGTTGAGGAGAAATGAATTTTTGAATATGACAAAGTGAATTGAAGAAGGAAGTACATGTAGTCACTGAAGATAATTAAAGAAAAGAATTACAAAATAAGAAAGTGGCAGGTTGGCCCTAATGTTAAAAGGAAGTCACATAAATGGTATAAATAAACATTATTATATATTCATTTGATACAAGTCGAATTTCAAAGGAGATAAGAAGAAAATAAGGCCTGATTTCAAGGGAGGATGAAGTCTTTTGGTGATGTGTTCTAAGGTATGTTATTTTTCAGGTCATCTTACCAGTTTTGCTATAATGTTTTTTATAGAACGATTTAGATGGTGAAATCGCTATGGTATTGAGAAGAAATATCAAGGTACCTCTGGTAAAAAGGTCAGATCTTGAGTCACTATAATTATGGAGATACACTCTGTGGAAGATAGGGTTTGTGACTAGTCCTGAAGCTAGTCAATAAAGAGGTGTTCTGGGTAAAACAGTCATAACTTCTTCATCGAGAATCCAAATGAACTGGAAAAAATTTCATTGTAAATAGTACGAACTTTAGTTTCTTTTGTGTGAGTTTCAAAATTGGATGTTAATTATTGAGCGTGGGGCATTCTGTGCAAGTTCAGTCTCCTGAATAGACCAGAATTGAATAAAGTCTACCATTCTTTCTATAACCTCTTTTTGGGGAGGATTCAAGGAGTGAAACTTGGAGGAGTTTCAAAGAATACATTGACTAATATTGTCTACAATATCGGAGTACTCCAAGAATTGAAGAATTGTAGAAATTGAAGAAGTCTCAGGAAGCCTTATCAGGTTCTATGTGTTGGCATGTTTTACAGGCAGCGTATACTTGTCATTGATGGAAAGTACAAAAACGATGATGGCTTGAGTATAGGTACAATGTGACAGGTGAGCACCAAAATTATTTTGGGGAGACACGGCATAGAAATCTCGTGAAGACCAGAAGAGATAGTGCAGAAGTGCACGCAGAGTGCAAGAGTGTGCTTGTTCATTTGATGGCAAACATGTAGGCAAGGAAGATCAACAGTGATGATGGCATGGAATGATCAGAAGCGTAAAATTCATTTCAGAGTTTCAGATACCGGGAGTTGGAGGAGTCAAGAGTCGAGACTCTTCATCATAGGAGTCTTGAATTTGCGAAATGAGAAACGCCAAAATCCCGAAATAGACACATCAACAAAGACTCCATTTCGAAGTTTCGCAGACCAAGAAATCAAAGGTTTCGGATACCGGGAGTTGGAGGTGTATCAGAAGATAAACTATGTTTCAGATACTGGGAGTTGGAAGTGTCAAAACACTTTATCACAGAAATGCCGAAATTCCTCAATGCAAAATGCCGAAATACCGGACCGTTGATCTAACTCCATTTCGGAGTTCCGGATACTGGGAGTTGGAAGTGTCAAAACACTTCATCACAAAAATGCTGAAATGTTGAAATGCGAAACGTTGAAATACCGGACAGTTAATATGACTCCATTTCAGAGTTTCATATACCGGGAGTTGGAGTTTCGTAACACTTCACCACAGGAATACCGAAATGCCAGAATGTCAAAATGCGAAAAACACCTTTTGGTGCAGGTTTCGGATACTGGGAGTTGGAGTGTCAAGATACTTCTCCACAGGAATGCCAAAATGCGAAATCGCCAAGCCACTTTATGGATAAATGCTTGGTCACAATTGTGGGCATGTGAAGGAAGGAGCTTTCAAGTTGCAAGGCTCCATTTTGTGATCAGGAGTTGGAAGAGTCAGAGTGACTCGCAACAAATTTGCGAAACGCGAAATTGCGAAATGTAGTTTCGAATAAGGTTGTGGTCACAACCAGTGGTCACATCTGCAGAAGATGGAGGAAGGAGCTAGTACAACCAAGCTCTATTTTAGATATCGCAACTTGGAGATTCGATATTCCTTGCAACAGGAATTCACGACATGCGAAAATGTCGAAATGCCGAAATGCGAAAAAACCTTTTGGTGTAGGCTGTGGTCACCGCCTGAGGCCACATATGAAAGGAAAGGTGAAAGGTGCCAAAGGCACAAGGATTAATAGTTTCACAGTGTAACTGCTAGAAACGACTGATGGTTTCTGTCAAAGGACTCGAAGAGACTTCCCGGTGATCACCAGAGAATATGAAGAGTCTCGAGGAATCTTCTAGTGGAATGTAGATTGTTCATAGAGGCGATTGACAGATGGAAGAGTGTTGAAGCCTGTAACTACAAAAAAGAGGATGAGATCGACTATTATAGAGAAGATGAAGAGTCTCGAATGCTAGATAGGATAAGGAATCTCAGCATAACACCCAGTGATGATGAACGCATGGGTATAACTGCCAAAGAAGCTGAAGAGTTTCCATAATGATCAGGAAGAGGACTCGACATGAGGAGAACATGCAGAACAAAGAGAGTGTGTTGATGCTCAAGGGAGTGAAGCAATGGCAACGTGGAGTGGCAAGGATATCTCGATGAGGATAACAATGGTGTGAAAGAAATCATGTAGGAGCATTGCGCATATTGAATGCACAAGGTGCATAGAGACTAGAAGAATGTAGAACAAAGAAGAGATGGAGCTGCTATTGAGAGTGATTAAGGTGTGTAGAAGGAGGTAGTGTGTAGCAGCTGAAATTCACAGGAGAGGAATAGTGCATAGAAGGGACATGGCACATAGAGCATAAAAGGTAGAAGAACATAAAGCGTAAGGAAGGTGTGTAGGAAGACAATGATGTAGGTAGAGCAAAGCAGTGTAGAAGACCAGTGATGAGACCAGTAAGCCATTGATAAATATTGTATCACTGTGATAAATTTATATATATAGCAAACTTTATATTTAAGGGTGGTAGGGAGGTGCTAGGGAGGACTGTTGTCCTCAGAGGTTCAAGTGGGTGCTTGAACACAGGGAGTTGTAGCTTCCATCTGGTTGCAGCCAGAGAAACCAGGGTGGTAGGGTGGTGCAAGGGAGAAATGTTGTTCTCTGTTATATAGGTTGGTTCATGTCTGACTGGAAGTTGGTGCTTCCATTGAGTTGGTGTTGGAACACTTAGGGAGTTGTTGCTTCCTTCTAGTGTGTGCTAGAAAAACCAGGGAGTTGGTGCTTCCTTCTATTGGGTGCTAGAGAAACTATGGAGTCGGTGCTTCCTTCTAGTGGGTGCTAGAGAATCCAGAGAGTTGGTGCTCTCAGCAAGTAGCAGCTTGCAAAATGGAGGTTGTAGCTTCATTATGACTTAGTGCTCATAAGTATGATAATGCACATAATGTAAATATTACTTATCATATAAAGAAGAAGAGGTTTTTACCCTTTATGGGTTTCCTCTGGAAATATCTGTCTCTGTGTATCTCATATGTGTGAATGATGTTGAATGTTCTATTACTTGCTTCCCTGCATTATTGTGATTTTTCTTGAGTGCTCTGTAAAGAGTTTAAAATAAGAATAATTGTTTAAGAACGGTGACAACTAATTCACCCCCCCCCCCTTTTCAGTTTTCCAACAATTGGTATCATAGCTAGCCCCTTTTACCTAAGGGTAGATCCTAGAGCTTAAACATGTTAATCCATGAAGGAAATTCAACCAATAAGACCCCTCTATTCAATGGAACAAACTTTGCCTTATGGAAATTTAGAATGAGAACCTACATAATGGCTTTAGGTGCAGATGTCTGGAATGTGGTAGATATTGGTTATGTAAAGCCAATTGTACTAGATAATAAGGATGACAAGATAGAATTTAGCTTCAATGTTAAGGCTATGAATGCTATCTTGAGTGGGCTTGCAAAAGAAGAATTCGTAAAATTTATGCACCTACGAACTGCCAAGGAAATGTGGGACAAACTCATTAGAAGTTATGAAGGTAATGAGAAGGCAAAGGATGCCAAACTTCAAACCTACAGAGTATAGTTTGAAAAGTTGAAGATGAAAGAAGATGAAACTATTGGAAAATACTTTCTGAGAGTTGAAGAACTGGTAAATGCAATGAAAGCACTTGGTGAAAAAATTGAGGAACCTTCTTTAGTTTAGAAAATTTTGAGATCTCTACCAGATAGGCTCAACCCGAAGTTCTCTGCTATAGAAGAACTTAATGATCTAAAAACCTTGGAGTTTGATCAACTTCTAGGAACATTGACTGCATATGAAATGAGAATAGTTAAAGATAAACCCATGACCAGAGAAGCATCATTTAAGGTAGACAAGAATGAGGATTCTGAGCCTGATGAAATTGAAGCAAAATTTGTGAAGAGACTGAAGAAGGGATCGGGCAAATACAAAGGTAAACTGCCTTTCAAATGTTTCAGCTGTGGTAAGATAGGTCATTTTGCAAATAAATTTCCTCACAAAAGAAAGGATCAAACAAGTGATGATGAGGAGAAGCACAAACACATGAATTTCTTTAAAGAGAATAATTTTAAGAAGAAAAGGCTTTGTGTAAACAATGATGATGATCCTTCAGATGATGAAGACAATGAATCCTCTATTGAATATAAACTAAATAATTTTATGCTTATGGCTATGGGAGATTTTGATAATGAACACACAGGAGGTGAAATGGATGATGAAGAAGTTATGGTAGATATGGAAGGTGAATTAATCAGTGCTTTGGAAGAAATTGATAGACTCAGAATTAAGAACAAAAAGAAAAAAAAATTGTTGATACAGTTTGAGAAAGACAGTAAACAGCCTATTGAAGACTTTTCCCTACTAAAAATGGAATTAGAAGAGGCAAATAAAATTGAAGACATTATGAAACAACAGTTATCAGAAAAGAAGGCAAGATGTGAAGCTCTGGAAAAAGAAGTAGTGAAAACCAGGAAAGAGTTGGATAAGTTTCAAGCCTTGTATCATCATAATCTCTCAAGTATCAAAGCATCAGAAGAATTGGCCACCATTCTTAATCAGCAAAGAAACCCAAAGCTGAAAACAAGTATCGGTTATGAAGAGGGATCAAGTAGTGATCAACCAGGCAACAAAGAACCCATCAAGTTTATCAAATCTACCATCTATGACAACAAAAAACCTGTAGAAACAAAATAATATAATCATTTGCCCAGGAGGAGTAATGAAAGAGGTACCAGAACTGAAACTATGGATCAGAGAAAAAATTACTCTATGTTCAAAGAAATCATCAACATAGAGGAAATCGACCTTCTCAAAGAAGACAACCATTTTCCAGGTACCAACATTTTTTCTATGGATATTGTTTCTTTTGTTCTAACTTTGGTCATAAAGCTGTAAATTGTTCTTTAAAATTAAATTATGAGCAATCAAGACATTTAAGGTATAGATATCTGCAACAACAAAGAATGAGATAGCCAAGTAACAAACCACCACAGACTGCAAATCACTTGACAGATGGGAAAAGGACACAGGTTAATAATAACAATCATTGTGATCCTTTATTCGATGAACCATAATGTTACATATGTCATAACTATGGACATAAATCCATTGACTGTCGCTTAAGGAACTATGAACCAGATTTGAATTCCCCTGCTAAAAATGTCAAGGTTTGGAAGAAGAAAGAAAGTGACAAGTGTGGATTAGTGTTGTGAGCTCAAAGACAAATGAATCCTTGGTATATAGATAGTGGATGCTCCAAACATATGATGGGAGACAAAGGTAAGTTTCTATCTCCAAGTGAAAGAAAATCAGGAAACGTAACCTTTGGAAATGATGCTCCAGGTAAAATAAAGGGTAAAGGGATGGTGAGTTTAAGTAATGGAAAAGGAAAAACCCAAGATGTTCTGCTTGTAGATGGGCTGAAACATAATCTGCTCAGTGTAAGTCAAATGTCTGATAGAGGATGTGAAGTGATGTTCATGTCTAAGGACTGCAAGATAAAGTCCGTAAACTCAGGACAAGTGGTGGCCAAAGGAATAAGGACAGAAAATAATGTATATGTGATGAAAGAAGATAGAGAAGAGTGTCATCTAAGAAAACATGATGAAATATGGTTATGGCATAGGAGACTTGGACATATAAACTTTGACCACTAAATCAAGATCAAAAATCTTGAGGCAGTAAAAGATCTTCCGAGAATATCAAAGCCCCAAGATTCTATGTGTAAACCCTGCCAAGTAGGAAAGATAACCAGGACACAGTTTAAGTCCAAGAGCTCTACTTCAACAGAGAAACCACTCCAACTAGTTCATATGGATTTATGTGGACCATAAAGACAGGAAGGCACAGGGAAATAAAACTACTTCATGTTGATTATTGATGATTACTCCAGAATTACTTGGGTTGTCTTTCTCAAGGAAAAAGATGAAGCATTTGAGAAGTTTAAAAAATTTAAGGATTTAACTGAGAATCAAACAGGCAAGAGGTTAAATGTAGTAAGATCAGATAGTGGAGGAGAATTTATGTCAAGTGATTTCAAGGAATTCTGTGATAAGCATGGGATCAAGAGAGAATACACAATCCCAAGATCTCCACAACAAAATGGAGTAGTTGAGAGGAAAAACAGAACAGTGCAACAAATGGCTAGGTCAATGATGAATGAGAAGAACATTGGTCAAACCTACTAGGTAGAAGAAATACACACAACAGTCCATGTTCTTAACAAAGCCCACCTCAGACCACAAAGTGACTAGACACCTTATGAACTGTGGTATGGGAGACCTGCTTCAATCAAACACTTCAAAGTCTTTGGGAGTAAATGTTACATAAAGAATAATGATGAGAACCTTGGCAAATATGATGACAGGGTTGATGAAGGTATCTTCTCAGGGTATGCTACAAACAATAAAGGATATAGATGCTTTAATAAGAGGCTAGATAAAATGGTTCATTGTATTGACATAAAAGTTGATGAAAGAATTCCAACAAGAGAGGTGTACAATAATGAGTCTTCTACATAGGATGCAGCTAAAGATGAAGATGAACAGGTCCAAAAATCAGAAAATGAAGACACTGAATCAGATGAAGACAAAGATACTCACACAGACTCAAATCAGCAGACAACTTCAAATTCCTTCTCCAAAATCACTCAAAAGAATCATCCTGCAAGTCATATAATTGGTGAAAAAGACAAAGGTGTACAAACCGGGAGAAAGATAATAAAAAACACCGAACAATCACATATATCTTTCATATCCATGCTGGAACCCAAGAATTTTAATGAAGCTAACAAAGATGACCATTGGGTTAAAGCAGTGAATGATGAACTTGATCAGATTGAGAAAAACAATACGTTGGAGATGGTTCATAGACTCGAAGGTAAAAATATCATTGGTTCCAAATGGATCTTTAAGAATAAGTTGAATGATCAGGGACAAGTTGTCGGGAACAAAGAAAGATTGGTCTGTAAAGGCTATGCTCAAATAGAAGGACTGGATTTTGATGAAACATTTGTGCTCGTAGCAAGATTAGAAGCTATCAAAATATTTCTTGCCTATGCTTGTCATAAAAGGTTTAAAGTCTATCAAATGGATGTCAAGTCATCTTTTCTAAATGGAGATTTAAATGAAGAAGTCTATATGGAACAACCAAAAGGTTTCGAACTGTCTGATAACCCTGACTTAGTATGAAAGCTGAAGAAATCTTTATATGGGTTAAAACAAGCCCCTCGTGCCTAGTATCACAGACTGGATATGTATCTCAAAGACAAAGGGTTCAAGAGAGGTACAGTTGAAAACAATCTATATATCAAAAAACAGGATAATGATTTGCTCATCGTGTTGGTCTATGTATATGACATTATCTTCGGATGTAATAAGGATTCATTGGTACAATGGTTTGCTTCTGCCATGGAGTCTGAGTTTGAAATGTCTATGATAGGTGAACTGTCATTTTTTCTTGGTCTGCA
>JZKD02S1870513.1:29309-62725 GCA_000966675.3 Picea glauca
GGAAGTCATTACTTCCCTTGAACAATAACTATTGATTATTTCTCATATATTGTGCATGGTGTATTGTGGTGTATTCGTGTAACTCTTATACTATTGTTCATTTCTCATTGGATATCGTTGAATGGTTTAAGTATAAGTTGAAAAAGGTTTTAAATTGTACTTGATACTAATTCACCCCCCTCTCGGTATCAACAATGTCCTCCACTATTTCATCTTGTTTAACATTGTGGAAAGCTCTCACTTTGTCACTTTTGTGAGGACAATCTCTATACTTATGGTCTCCTTTACAACCCCAAAATTGAATAGGTGGTTGCCTTGGCCTTTTCCCACCTACCTCGACCATTTTTTGCTCTCTAAAAGATGTTTTTCCTTGAGGATTGTTTCTAAAAAATAGTGGCTTGTTCCCCTTCTTCTTTTGTTCCCTCTTAAACTTCTTATTGTACTTACAAGCCTTATGGAAAGTAAGATTTCCTTTTTGTTGATCATATAAGAATTTGTCTCTTCTTATGGTTTCCTCCAAAGTTTTAGGATCATCATATTGAATTTTATCACTGACGAAAGATGGAATCCCACTCAAATATATTTGGATATTAATTGTTTCATCTTTGATGAAGGAGACATATTTCAACAGTTCTAAAAATATCCTTTCATACTCATCAATGGCCATGCTTCCTAGTTTGAGTTCAAAAATGCTTTCATCATTTTGTCATAATACCTCTTGGTTAAGTATTTCTTCTCAAAATGCTTCATGAATTCCTTCCATGTAACATTCTTCTCTCTAATCTGTTGCACTTGCACAAGATGATCCCACCACATGGATGCATTTCCTTTAAGCTAGTAGATAGAAATTATTCCTTCTACATGAGAAGAATAATTACGTAGTTGGAAATATTTTATCATGCCCAGCTGTCATGTTTCAACATCTTCATCCTTCTTGTGGTCTCCATCAAAGGTAGGAGGTTTGATCTTGTTCGTTTCTCCTTTTAGTTCATCCACCCAATACCTCTTATGCTTCCTAGCATGGGATGGAATTGAGCTTCTATGTTCCCTCCTTTTGGATTTTCTTTGAGAATGATGGTGATGTCTATTATCACTCCTAGATCTTCCTCTTTCCTTAGGGGTCTTGTGGCTCCCTGATTTGTTGGAGCCACTCTCCTTTTCCAATTTCTTTTCAAATATGTCTAGGTTCTTCATTAACTTCATATCAAATTCTTTGTGCTTATTTTTGGATTTCATAAGCCTTTCATTATTATCTTTGTAACTCTGGACATCTTTCTGCAAATTTCTAATGGTCTCTACCATATTCATGTTATCATCCTTTCCTTCTCCATGTCCATTGGATTTTTTTCCTTCAACTCCCAAATGGAAATCCATTCCTCGTATTTCATATTCCTGGATGTAATCCCCATGTGTATCATCCATATCTCTATCCACTAAGTTGATCTGATCTCATCAATTTGTTGTTAATTATGCAAAATGTGGAGCCAACAGAACTTTGTCAGGTTATCTGTATCAACAATTTCATAAAAATTTGAACCATTCTAGTTTAATAATATATAGAAGCCTTCCTTTTACTGATTTCCTGATAAATTGACAGTTTAGATCCAATTTATAGGTGAAAAATTATCTTCTACTGTTCAATACCTTTCCAACGCCTGATTCCACGCTCAATTTTAAGTTTTGAGTAGGCAGTTATGGATACTTGAACAATTTTTGTTTTCAGTGATTCAATCCATGTACATGGATTCTTTTATCTCAGAGCTGAATTGGCTCTTGGATCCATGTTGGATCCTCTCTTCAGGTTTAAAATCCTTCTTTTATTCTTTAGATGTAAGCCCATACAATTTCGGACCCCACAAACTCCTTTTCTAAGCTCCATTTTCATCTTTAAGAACAAATAAATTTTGGGCACTAGCCCTTTTCTTTGGCTCTCAATCGCATGTGACCAAGTGCTAGAAGATAAGCACTTATCCAGATCCTAGGGAACTTCGGGGCTCCAGAAATTTAGGCTTCGTTGGTTTCTCCTTCTGCACATCACAAAACCCTTGGACCACTGAACTAGAGAACTCATTGTGCAGTACACCTTTGAGACCTTATTATAAGCACCATGTGTTTAAGCTCATAACCACAAGATTAAATCTCTTACCATGCACTATGACCACATGATTATGCATTTTCCAATATCATTAATGGAAAAACCGTTGATCTGTCGATCACTTTAATATCGATGGTCCTGGATGATTGCAAAACTCGAACATGATCGCGGGTTAACAACAACCCCGACTTACGTAATGGAAAGACGTGAGATGGAGTGGAAATAAATGTTCACCATTGATCTCCCTCTCGATGGAGATATATGATCCCTCTTGATTGCAGGATGTGAAATATCCCTCTCGATAATTTTCCTTTGGAATTCCACAATCATTCTCGACTGTTGAGCTATTCCTCGTAGATTCAACGGTCACGATTATATCATTGTTGATCTAGAATTTCCAATGGTCATAATCTCACCCCTCATTGGTCTAGTATTTTGAAACTTTTGAACCTTTTGGGGTCCACTTAGTACAATTTTCATCAATTAAGGTGGTGACACATGGCCCCACCATCGAGCGAGACTTGTCGAATCATTGTTGGTACAACAAGGCTTGTCAAAAGTACAAAACCAGATGGCATGGAATTCCTATAGGAGGTTCACATCACCCCAGGTGAAGTCATCATGCCACGTCAGAATCCATTAATCTAGTACTTAGACATTTATGGCTTTAGGATATCCTACTCCCATGCACTCTATAACTCCCAAATGTCGGACCAATGAACTATTGAACTAGTGCTTCTTTGGAGCTCCAGTGCTTCGACGCTTTAGATATTCACAACTTTGGGCTTCAGAAGTTTGGTGTTGATCACCATACAGTAAATCAATGGACCTCTCCCTCTCATTAAAAAATGACCCTAATAAAATCCTAGACTATGGGCTTCGAGAGTCCCGGAATATCCACTTTCTCAATCCTTCTGGAGTGCCAAGTCTTTGGACTGCTGGATTTGTTGCAACGTATCCTTTGAGATCAATAGTCAAGATGGACTACGGCCTTTGGGAGTCCTTGAACTCAACTTCTTATTCCTTGAATCCTCTGGAGTTTCAAGTCTCTAGACTACAATATATACTACCATGTCTCCCCTCCTGATCAACGGTGAGGATTTACTTTTCCCTTCATATCTTCTGGGTTTCAACTTTCTCACACTTCATTCCTTCCAAATGTCGAATTGGAAAAACCTCAAGGTCCCCTTAGTACTGCACACCTGAGGTGCTACGGGTCATAAAAATGGGGTGAAACATGGCCTAATAATTGAGTGACATGTGTTGGATTGTTATTGGTACAACAGGTTTTGTTAAAAGTAAAAAAATCATACGTCTTATAGCATGCCTAGGGGAGGTCCATGTCACCCAAGTGACGTCATCATCCCATTTCACATCCATTGCTTCGATACTTCGGGACTTCGGGAATCTAGAGAACACCCCAAAACTACCAAAATCTGAATTTTTGAACACTTCCACATCACCCCCGGTGATTTCATCATGTCACGTCATTTCAGTGCTCAGGGAATTCAGGGATCCCTTCCTCTTGCACAACCACAAACCATTTCTTCTGGAGTAATTAATTATTGAACTTCTGAATAGGTACACGTCACTCTAGTGCTCTGGGACTTCGTAGGATTTCACTGTTGATCACCACATTCCTCCCGAACATCAAATTTTTGAACAACCGCTTCCCGGAGCTTTGGGACTTCGGAGCTTTGGGACTTTGGAGCTCTGGCATTCAATAGTTTTCTCTACTATAGATTTAAAAAGGTTAGAGGGGAGAAGTATGAAGGAATTTGGTGCTTAACCTCCCTACACCTTCTCTATATCCAACGATTGTGAGGGGTATGTCCCTTCTCGACAAATCCAATGGCCCAAATTTGAAATTTGTGGCCCATTACTACGGTTGGTGTGGTAAGTACTCCACCACTTTTCTATAGCTTTCCATTACCACCCAAGATATATCTCAGCGCCCCTTTGGCACTCTGTACATCAAATATTTGTGGAATTTTTACTTCAATTCCTCATACTTGGCCCATCCAGGTTCAGTTTTGAAACCATGAGCTCTGATGCCAATTTCTAGCACCTGCATCCACCCAGGTCGGGCCATGGTACCTCATAAAACTACTTGGTTTCATTTGGGTAAAATATCAAACTTAATAAATTAAAAACAACAACTACTTATTGCTAACAAAAATTTATAATGCATATTTAAACAAGAATAAATATTCTGCTACAACCCAAATCCTTGCGAAATTAATAGTAAAACATACATGCAGTAAAGACATGCAATTCTTATAAATATCAAGATGTGTTCATGATACATGGAAAAAAAATTAACATAGAAATGGTACTTATCTTTTTATGAGAAGACCACCAACTGGATGCAAACATTGCACAAACCTCCCAGCCTTAGACCATGCTACTCATCACTCTTAGCATTGGGTCACCTCTGAGTTGGGACTAAAATCCACCCAGGAAAGGGATTCCTAAACTAGGTTGTGACTACAATAAGTTGCAGAGTACATCAGGAAGGATTCCCTCCAATGAGCTAACTTATGCCCACAACTCACAACCTCGCATTCCCCACATGCATGTCCCACCCCGAGAAGTATACATATTCATTTTCTAATAGGCCATCACCTTCTCCACTTCCCTTCCAGGGCTTCAGCAATGGGCCAGAAATAAATTCTCAGAGCTCTATAGCTGCTTCCAGGATCCTTCCAGGAGAATTCACGTCCCCAAAAATCTCTCTCACTTGGAGAGAGTTGCTCACGGGCCTGGCAACCTGCTTCTTCAATCCACAAGCCTAACAACCTCACTATTCAAACCCATAGGCCTGACAACCTACTTATTTTGTCCAACTCCTAAGTCAAATGGGTAAGGGTGATGGAATCAACATAACTCGGGTCTAGCACAGATGATGGCAACAATAGAAAATGTTAAGGCAAGGTACGAGCTCAAGAAAGTAGTGCATGCAAGTTACAAGGGCCTATCATGGAGGAGGTTCAATGATGGAGAGAATGACTAGTGGATGAGTGCACGAATGCATGGGGAGAATGGAAAGAATGGCTGAGAGAACCCCACAATGATGGATTTTCCCCATAAAAATGCATGCGCCCAGGTTGACACATGGCTCTCTTGGGAGTTCGTTCCTCTCCATTTGGAGTTCGTTCCTCTCCACTTGGAGTTCATTCCTCTCCCCAAAGGAACTTATGATAACAGAGGTCATTTCCCAAACCTTTGTATTTTAGGAAAATACATTATAATATTCCCTTGGGGTTAAGCTCTCAATCTTAGCCCCTTTTTCCTAGCCTCTTAGCCCCTTCCCCTACATAGTGGATCTTAGTCCCCCATAACTCTTTCTTTGTGGTCGGCCTACATGCAGTGATGTATTTTATATTAATGATATCCATAATTGCTTACACCTGTCCTAAACATCACATAAGCCTCCTAGCTTATAATCACTTGGCTCACTAGCCTACAAAACATGTTTACAATTGAGTAGGGGCTCGGCCTTGGGGTATTACGCTTTAAACCCAAACAAATGTTGAAATATGTTATGCAATTTGACAAGTTAGGTTTGGAGAGGGTGTTAGGGTGTTCTATTGGGATAATCCCCCTTAATTTTGGGGTATTTCCTAGGTGGAATCTATTCCAAGTCATGTACGTGCATGAGGTGACATGGGGAAAATATTTGGGCATGGGGTGAATCTGATAACAGAGAAATGTAGAGTCTTACCTATGGGTGCCTATGTGGAAGGTGAGATGCACCTTCTCATGAATGCAATTGTTTCCTATCCCATTCATTTCCTTTTATTCTTATCTTTATTTCTTTTGATATTTTTCTCTTGTGCTTCAAGGGAATAATTTAGGGTCATTGTCTTGCCTTGATGACTAGAGGTGACAACGCTATCCACAAACACTTCATGGAAATCAAAAGGTTGGCTCGCAATGAGACCCCCTTTATCTTGGCTATGCCACCAAGATCCACTACCTTGGTTTGGTGACCATATAGGTGGTAATTTCATACCACTACATTTCCATGGTCATAATAGGTCAGCTCATGATGAGACCTCATATCCATCAACTAGTACCTTGAGTTATACTATTCTTATGTTATCTTGTCGGTCCCCTTTACTACTGATAATATTTTCACTTCTTTCTTGGGGATTTTTGGGCGGCGCATCTCAAAGGTTTCAAAATTGGCTTTTAACTCTTGCCAAATACTTTTACCCTCTGGGCCTTTATCCTCTTCTTCCCACAAGGTAAGGTACAACCCTTCCTAGTGTAGCCAATCCCAATTCCCAAACAAGGATAGGGGATATGGAAAGAATAAATATGGAAAGAGGTAACTATGGAGGGAATAGATGATGACTTTGCATAGATCCACCCAGTAGAAACCCATCCTAAATGGAAATAAAATTAATATGGAACCATGTCACCCTTCCATGTATGAATGAGATGTAGCGTTCCCCAGCCACCCTCATCAGGGACAACGCCACTACTCCAAAACCAAACTTCTCTGATACCATATGATTGAAACTGTCCATGCCCAGACATAGACCTGGTGGGCTATGGCAGATAGAGCTCTTTGGGAAATAAATCACATATAAAATTAACAGAAATAAACAGAGATAACATGAAAGCATACATACAATGAAATGCATGATATTATTATAAGAATCACATACATGCACTAAAATACATCATTAACCATTAAGCACAGAAATAATAATTATCATTTAATTGCAGTGCACCGACTAGGTGGAAACCTTCCATGAACCTCCCAACCTTAGTCCACACTACTCATCACTCTCAACAGTGGGTCACCCCTGAGTTGCGTGCGTGAGTGGAAAATATGGAAAAAAATGATCCCTGAACAATAAAAAATCCCTCATATATTTGCATGTTCCTAAGATGACACATGGTGCTCATGAAGCGTGTTCCTCTCAATTTAGAATTTGTTCCCCTTCCCCAAAGGAACTTAGGATAAATTTGTATCCTCCTCACATCACTTAGAAGAATAATATATATTATTCTCTAAGTTTTAAGCTCTTAATCTCAGCCTCTTTTTCTATCCTCTCAACCCCCTCCCTTACTAAGCATATTGGAACCTAGTCCCTCATACTCTTTCACCATGGTCATTCTACACGCAGTGATGATTTTATATTAATGATTTGAATATTTACATATACAAAACAAGCTCTTGGCCTTAGCACCCTAGGCTCTCTAGCCCAACTATCACATAATCCTCCTAGCTTATCATTACTTGGCTCACCAACCTATGAAATGTGTTTACAATTCATCATTACAAATTAGGGGCTTGGCCTTGGGGTATTACAATCCCCTCCCCTTATTTTTTCACTATCCTCAATAAAATTCTCTTACACCATATTAGCAATACTTCCAAAATATTCAAAAATATGTGTGTATTCTGCCCGCATTGCATCCTCATGCTCCCAAGTAGCGTCCTTGGGACCGTACCAGATCCATTGAACCTTTACAAGACCTATGGATCAATTCCAGAGTTGTTTGATTTTCCAGTCTATAATGCGTACCAAATGCACTTGGATAGCACCTTCTTGCTCCACCTGAATCACATTCCAATCAATTACATGATTAGCATCAGGTATATATTTCTTTAGAAAGGATACATGGAATACATTATGAAAATAAATAGATTCAGGAAATGCAATCATATAATCTACTAGACCAATCCTCTCTAGGATTTCAAATGGTCCACAATATCTAGTTGCCAACTTGGAATAATTTCCCAACTTCAGTGAAATTTTGTTAGCCTTAACCTTCAAGAATACATGATCACCCACTTTAATCTCCATGTGATTTCTACCTTTGTCAACATATATTTTCTTCCTATCTTGGGTAGCCTTTAAATTCTGTTTAGTCCTCAACATTTTCTCCTCCATTTCTTTGAGCAATTCTAGCCCAATCACTGCCCTATCAACTGGATTATCCCATCTTACAGGAGTGTTTCACTTTCTACGATAAAGTTCTTCAAATGGGCTCATCTTCAGAGATGCTTGGTACCCATTGTTGTACAAAAACTCTACCAAGTGTAGAAAGTCTTCCAACTTTTATGGTTTTTCCATCACATACATTCTTAAGATGATATATTTTATTACTTGGTTTACCCTCTTTGTATTCCCATCAAAATCGGGATGATAGGTTGTACTGAAGTTCATATTTGTTCCGAACCCCTTGAATAATCCCTTACAAAATTTTGAAGTGAATTTTAGGTCTCTATCAGACACAATTGTCTTGGGAATACCATGCAATCAGGCCACTTCCCTCATATAGATATAAACAACATTGGTTGTTTTGTGAGTAGTCTTCAATGGAATAAAATGGGAAGCCTTGGTAAAATTTTCCACCACTACCATGATAAAATCATGATGCTTTCTTGTCCTTGGCAATTTGGTGATGAAATCCATTGTCACCACTTCCCACTTCCACTCATGAATGGGTAATGGCTGCAACAACCCAACTGGGTGTCTATGATTAGCCTTGACCCTTTGAAACTCCATACATATAGCAATGTACTCAACAATTTCTTTCTTCATACCTAGCCAAGAGTATTGGCTCTTGACTGCTTCCATTGTTTTCTAATATCTTGGGTGTCCAGCAGAAGGCACATTATGCATCTCCTTCAAGATCATACTTTTCAATTCCAGAGAATTGGGTATAAAAATTGTGTTCCTGTATAGGATCATTCCATTATCTCCTAATTTATAATATTTTATTATATGTTTCATTTTACCTTGTTGCAAGTTTGTTACCATCTCTATGTATTGCAAATATTCTTTTGTAGCTTTAGAAATTCTACCTTTAAGATCTGTTTGGTACATGCTAATGGTTGTATCATGTAACTCATGCACTCTCCTGCTAAGTGCATCAACCACTTTGTTCTCCCTTCCTTTGATGTTCTTGATATCAATTCTCACATAGGAATTCCAACCATCTTCTTTGTCTGGCATTTAAAGTTGGTTTATCAAACAAATACCTCAGGCCATTATGGTTTGTCCTCAGTTCAAATTTATTTCCCATGAGGTAGTTCCTCCACTTCTTTAAGGCATGTACTATAGTTTCCAACTCCAAATCATGAGTGTCATAGAGCCTTTCATGCTCTTTCAACTTCCTGGATTCAGAACATACTGCCAAACCATTCTGAATGAGGACTCCACCAAGTCCCTCTTTGCATGTATCTGTGCAAACCATGAAATCCTCATTAGGATTTGCAATTCTCAGAATCAGAGCACTGGTTAGCAAGTGCTTCAATTGTTGGAAGCTCTTTTCACATTCTATTGTCCATTGAAACTTCACTCCTTTCATTTGTAAGGAAGTGATTGGATAAGAAATCCTTGAAAACCCTACAATGAATCTTCTATAGTAGCCAGCTAGACCCATGAAGGATCTAACTTCTGTCACATTCTTGGGTGTCAGCCATCCTCTAATGGCCTCAATATTTTCAGGATCCACTTCTATCCCTTCCTTGGATATAATGTGCCCCAAATAATGAATTTGGTTATGATAAAATGAGCACTTGCTCAATTTGGCATACAACTAGTTTTCTCTTAACACTTGCAACACCATCCTCAAGTGATGTTCATGTTCTTCTTATGTTTTGTAATATAAAAGGATGTCATCCGAAAAGACAATGACAAACTTGCCTAAGTACTCTCGGAAAACACCATTCATCAAACACATGAAGAAATGGGTGCATTTGATAACTCAAATGGCACCACTGTAAACTCATAGTGACCATACCTTGTTCTGAAGGAAGTCTTGTGGATGTCTTCATCTTTAATCCTTACCTGATGGTATCCTGACCTGAGATCAATCTTTGAAAATATCCTTGCATCCTTCAACTGATCGAAGAGATCATCAATCCTTGGAAATGGATACTTGTTCTTCACATTTACTTTATTTAGCTTCCTAAAATCAATACACAATCTCAAGGTTCCATCTTTCTTCTTTAAAAATAACATTGGGGCACCCCAAGGAGACACACTTGGGCATATGTACCCCTTATTCAATAGCTATTCAAGCTGCATTTGCAACTCCTTCATATTCGGAGTACTCATTCTATAGGGATTCTTTGACACTGGAGCTGCTCCTGGCATCAAATTTATAGAGAAATCAATATTTCTCCTTGGGAGCAGTCTTGGTATCTCCTTAAACAAATCCTCAAAATATTTTAGGACTGCTTTTCTTCTAGATCTGGCACCCTATCGTTAGGAGTTTCCTCCATATGAGTTTTAAACACTTGGAAACCCTTCCTATAACACTTCTTCGGCTACACTGTTGATATTTCTCGGATAGTGGCGGCCCTAGGATTTCCTTGGACTTCTCTTGAGTTTCTTTCCCCATATAGGCAAGTGAATTCCTTGTTATAACAATATAATATGGTATGGCATTGTTCCAACCAATCCATACCAATTAAACAGTCATATGAACCCAAAGGAAATATGTTCATATATGCCTTGGTATTCATCCCATTCATGCCCAATGGACATGACTTAACCAACTCAACAACCTTTGTCTTGGCTCATGTAGCCAATTGCACCAGCCAAGATTTCTCATTCTTGCATCTTGGCAATTGCAATATTTCCACTACCTTAGGATATATATAGTTATGAATAGCCCATGAATCAATTAAAATAGTAAAGGCATGGTTATTGATCATGCCTTCTACTTCAATCATGTGTGATTGAAACTCTTCTTGCTTGTTGTCCAAGGCTACATAGATCCTTGGCACACTTCTTCCCATGTCCTCCACTATTTCTGCTTGCTGGACATTGTGGTCAACTCTCACTTTGTCAGGTTTGTGAGGACAATCCCTATACTTATGATCTCCTTTACAACCCCAACATTGCATCGATGGTTGCCTTGGCCTTTGACCGCTTGCCTCAACCATCTTGGGATCTCTAAAGGATGGTTGTCCCTGAGGATTATTTCTGAAGAATGGAGGCTTGCTCCCCTTCTTCCTCATTTCTCTGTTAAACTTCTTCTTATCCTCCCAAGCCTTCTGGAAGGCAAGCTTTCCTTTTTGATGATCATACAAAAACTTAGCTCTTCTTATGGTTTCTTCCAAAGTTTTAGGATCATCTACCGAATCTTTCCATTGATGAAGGATGGTAGTCCACTCAGATATCTTTGCATCTTAACTGTCTCATATTTCATGAAGGAGACATACTTCAGTAGTTCTAGGAATCTCCTTTCATACTCATCAATGGTCATGTTTCCCATCTTGGGTTCAAAGAACTCTTTCATCTTTTTTTTGTAATATCTCTTGGTCAAGTATTTCTTCTCAAAATACTTCTTGAATTATTTCCATGTCACATTTTTATCCTTAATGTGTTGCACCTTCACAAGATGGTCCCACCACATGGATGATTTTTATTTCAACTGGTAGATTCCAGTTCTTCCTTCTGCATAAGAGGAATAATTATGCAATTGGAAATATTTCCTCATGCTCAACAACCATGTCTCAGCATATTCATTTGTCTTGTGATATCCATTAAAAGTAGGAGGTTTTATATTATTCATTTCTCCTTTCAATTCATCCACCCTTGACCTCCTATGCTTCCTGAAAGGGGATGGAATTGAGATGATGTGTTCCCTCCTATTGGAATTCCTTTGAGAGTTATGGTGGTGTCTAATACCACTCCTTGATCTTCTTTTCTCATCAGGGGATTCATGACTTCCTAACTTGTTGAATCCACTCTCTTTGTCCAAAATATTTTCAAGTGGTCCAGGCTTTTCATTAACTTCATATTGAAGTCCTCATGTTGCTCTTTAGATTTCATAAGCCTTTCATTATCATCTTTGTGGCTCTGTACATCTATTTTCAATTTTATGATGGTCTCAACCATATTTATATCTTCCTCCTTTCCTCCTCCATGTCCATTGGAGTTGGTTCCTTCCATACCCAATTGGAAATTCATCCCTCTGATTTCATCCTCTTGGTTGTAGTCTATCTATGTATCCTCCATTATTCTTCTCTCTAGCTAACTCTAATCTGACAGTTGTCGATTCTGCAAAATGTGAATCCAACATAACTTTGTCATACTAATTGTTCTTAAAGAAGAAGTCATGAAAATACAACCATTCTACTTCATTAAAACATTAGATTTCTTTTTCACTGATTTATGGAGAATTTGACTACCCTTATTCAATTTCTGGGTGAACAGTGGTATTCTACTACTCAAGACATCTCCAATGCCCACTTCCATGCTCAATTATGAGTTTTGAGAGGGAAGTTATGGCTACTTGAACAATTTGTCTCTTTTTCTATTCTTTAAACAAAATTCCAAGCAATAGACCCTTCCCTTTGGCCCTAATTTTTTTTTTTTTTTATGACCAGGGGTTGTTACCTAGCATTAATTGTTAGGCACTTATTCAGTACTCTGAGATTTGGTGGTTTCCAAAATGCTTCACTACCAATCTCCCAAATTTCCGATCCATTGGAGATCCCATCTCTTGCCTCCATGTGTCAGCTGCGATCAATGGTCATTATTAACTCCAGGACTCCGGGATTCGGGAGTTTCAAAGTGTCCACACTCTCAATCCTTCCGAAGTGACCAGTATTTGGAATATTTCATTTGTTGCCACGTGTCCTTTGTAACGAACAGTCAGGATGGAATCTGACCTTTAGGATTTCTCGACCTCGACTGTTTAATCCTTGAATTCACCGGAGTGCACGATATGACACCACGTGGCAGAACACTAGAAGCAGACATGTGGCCCAATCCCAAGGGTGACACATGTCAAGCTCTACCTCCCAAATCAGTCTTTCAAAATATCATAACACAATGACATGTGGCATGCCTTATGTGTGTCTATGTCACTCTAAGGTGACATCACCGCCATGTCACTTCGGGACTTTAGAACTTCGGGCTTCGGGAGATTTCTCCTTAGCTCACTTTGTTTATCCCAAATGTCGAACTCCCAAGATTATTAACCTTCAGGGATTTCCTTCCTTGGGAATTTTCTCTGAGCTTCCAAGCTACCGAACAAGCTGATATGTTGACATGCATATCCTTTAATGAATGGTCCAGATTAATTCCAGACTTCGGCACTTCGAGAGATTTCTCTCTAACAGACTTCATTTCTCCCAAATGTTGAATTCCCAAACTACTTAATCTTTCTAGGGTCCACATATTACACTCATCCTCATATAATATGGTGACACATGGCCCCATATGTCAGACTGTTATTGGTCCAATAAGGTCATCTTGGTATTGTTCTGACTAACACATGGCAGGACTAGGGAAGTCCACATCACCCTGGGTGACGTTATCATTCCACATCACTTCATTGCTCCGAGACTTCGGGAATTTCTTCCTCTTGCACATCCACAAACCATTTCTTCTGGATTATCGAAACTTTGACCCTTGCCTAATATTTGGACATGTATCCCTTGGAAATGGACGGTTCAGATTAGCTCTGGACTTTGAGACTTCGACAATATTCTCTACTTATAGTTTTAAAATGATCGGAGGGGAAAAGTATGAAGGAATTTTGTGCTAAACCTCTACACATCTTCTTCGGATCCAACAGATCTGAGGGGTCTGTCTCCCTCCGTACAAATCCAATAGCCCAAATTTAACTTTGTGTCCCATTAGCATATTTGTTTTTGGTTTATCAAACCACTATACCTCCTAATCTTTCCAATACCACCCAGGAGCTCTTTCATCACCCTCTTGGAACTCTGCACTTCAAATCCATGTGGAATTTTTACTTTAAATTCCACCTTTTTGGCCCATCCATCTTCAGTGTTGAAACCTTGGCTCAGATACCATATTGTAATGTTCCCCGGCCACCCTTGTTGGGGACAAATCCACTACTCCAAAACCAAACTGCTCTGATACCAGATGATTATAACTGGCCATGCCCAGACATAAACCTGCTGGGCTATGGAATACATTGCTCTTTGTAGAATAAATAACATATAAACTTAACATAAATAAACATAGATAACATGAAATCATACATGCAACGAAACACACAATATTATTATAAGAATCAAAGACATGCACTAAAATACATCATTAACCATTAAGGAAATAAATTATACTTATCTCTTAATTATAGTGCACCGAATGTGCGTATAAATTCCATGAACCTCCCATCCTTAGACCACGTTGCTCATAACTCTCAGCAGTGGGTCACCCTTAAGCTGGGACTAGACTCTACCGAGTAAGGGATTCCTAGGCTAAGAAAGGACAACAGGAAGTTGTACCAGTCTACAGGAAGGATTTCCTCCAAGGAGCCACTTACACCCACTGCTCACAGACTCTCATTCACCACATGCTTGTCCCACCCCAGGAGTATACGCCTTCACTATCACATAGTCCATCGGCTCCTCCACCTCCCTTCCATATATTCAATAATAGGCTGGACATGAATTCTCAAATATTTATAGCTACTACTAGACTCCCTCCTGGAGAACTCACTTCCTCAACAAACTCCTTCACCTGGAGAGAGTCTCTCACAGGCCTGACAACCTGCTTCTTCAATCCACAGGCCTGGCAACCCACTTCTTCAATCCAGCTCCTCAACACATGGTAAAGGGTGATGGTAACAATAGAAACCTGATGTGGGGGAACGATAATGGGAGAAGCAAGCATAGGCAACCCACAGGGTATAGTTTCAACAAATACATCAATTCAGGCTTGTTGCAGAGGTTTGGGATGGTCAAGGGTTCAAAAATGGAATTCCCATTTTTCTTTATAGCTTACCTGCTAGTTGTGTGCGTGAGTGAAAAAAAGTATCCCCGAACAGTCAAAATCCCCACATATATTTGCATGTTTCTGAGATGACACATGGCGCTCATGAAGCATTTTCCTCTCCATTTGGAATTCATTCCCCTTCCCCAAACGAACTTAGGATAAATTCATATCCTCCTCACAACATTTAGAAGAATAATATATATTATTATTTGAGTTTTGAGATCTTAATATTATCCCATTTTTCCAACCTCTTAGCCCCCTCCCTTACCCAACCTAGTGGATCCTAGTACCCCATACTCTTTCATCGTGGTTGGTCTACATGCATTGATGTTGTTATATTAATTATTTGAATATTTACGTATACAAAGCATGCTCCTGGCCTTAGCATCCTAGGCTCTCTGGCTCAACTATCACATAAGCCTCCTAGCTTATCTTTACTTGGCTCACCGGCCTATGAAACATGTTTACAATTCATGATTACAAATTAGGGGCTTGGCCTTAGGGTATTACATGAGGAAAAGAGAATAATTTCTAGGAAAACATCATGAAATGAAGAAGGATTCAACACAACATGTTCAATTTATTCAAAAATCAGAGTGATACATACCAGGATACCTAGACTGATTACCTCATGGAGAAAGTGATGTAGGAGCATCGCTCCAAGCTAGCTACGCGCCAGCCAACTAGCACATCAAGCGCGCATTCAATGGAAGGAGAGAGGTGCAGCCCTCTCATTTTTCATATATTTAAATAGGATTAAATGTTGTAAGGCTGAAGAGCCAAAAGCCATGTATGTGCACAGGATTTAGATAAAGGTTGCCTTAAATAGTTGTAAGGTTGAGATCTAGATCTGATTCAGACTAGACATCCATTCAATGTAATTGAATGTAAATTAATGAGAGTTGGTGGGGATGGAGGGAAGTGCTCGAGGAGCCCCCTTTTGTAAAAAGAACCTTTGTATCTGTAGGCAGTTATTCGGTAGAGAGGTAGAGGAGAGAGAATAGGGAGAAGAGAAGAGTCGAGACACTGTTGCAGTCCGAGCTCGAACACATTGTAATCAGACATTCTTGATTAATACAAATAGAGTAGTTTTTCATGCATGTTGTTGTTCATGTGTTTGCGAGTTCATGAATGAATGTATTTATGTGTTCATGATATGATGTAGATGTATGTTAAGTTCCATCTACAGGGATAGATAGATTTCCTATCAGTGAGTTCTTTGATTTCAGGTTTGGGTTCTTTGAGGCTTCATGCAAGAGGTTGAATGACAGAATACTACAGGTTCTATAAGCTAGTGAAAGGAATGAACTTCTAAATTCTGTGGAATTTTAGAAAAAGACATGCTAGGAGGGCACACCAGCTGAAATCATTAACTCAAGGGATAATCCTCAGGGTTGTTGAACACCCTGAAGGAGAAATTGTGCATAGAAGAGAACAGAGAGGAGAAGCATAATTGCTAAGAATTCTGTAAAGGATCTGCTAGGAGGGCATTGAGAAAATGCATAGGATCCATTGAGCCAGTCCATAGAGCGCACTTCTGAATTCTGCAGAATTTGGACAGAGTTGTGCTAGGAGGGCGCACCAGAGGAAGAATTAGACCCAGGGAGAAACCTTAAGGTTGATGAATACCTTGGAGGTGAGACTGTGCAGAGGAAGGCACAAAGATAACAAAATGTCTGAGGTTATGTATAGCTCTGCCAAGAGGGCATCGAACGAGTGCAAGGAGTGCATAGGAGGAACTCTGTTTTGAGTTCAGGGAAGACAGAACATCTGAATTTCTGTGAATCTCTGCCAAGAGGGAATTGAGAAGTTGCATAGAGTGCACCGAGAAGAACACTCTTTCAGGTTCTGAGAAGAAGGAGAAGTGTCACATGAAAGACGCTTATAGAGTTACTGAATACTCTGTTAAGCTCAGCAAGGAGGGCTTGAGCAGAAGGTCTTCAGGAGGACACCAGATTTCCCTTTGAGGACACAAAAGGGCAAGCCCACTAGAGGCTTGGGTAAATAAATCTCAGGATAGATGGAACAGTTGTGTGGAGGGACCCTACAAGGAGTGCAAAGGTCATGAAACCTTTTAGGTTTTAGAGTGAACAAATCTTAGGAGGGATAGCATTCCTAGAACACAGGCGATATCCAAGGGAATTGAGCTCGCAAAGGAAGCAAAGGTTGAGGCCTTTGAAACTTCAAAAAATCTTCCAAGGGAAAGGAAGAAGACCATGCTCAAGTTAGAGCACAGTTTTTGTTAGATCAGCTGGAGAGGTGAGATATGGACCATCGAGTTTCACGTCTAGACAACAGGAGGAAAGAGAACAAGGAAGAGAAACAAATCTAGGTCGTCAGATCTAGTGAAAAGGACTGATAGCCATTAGATCTGGAGGAAGGTGCATGGAATTTAACCTCTGGGAGGTCACGCCTGAGAAGAGTTGAAACGAATGGCTGGAACACTTCATGGAGGAGTGCCGAAAATCCCATGGATCGTTGAATCTCACAGATCTGTGAGAAGGTTAAGGCTGAATGTCTTTTTGGCATTTCATCATTTCGGGGTTCGGCATTTCAAAAATGCCGATGACAAGGAGCTGGGACACTTTTCATTGAAAACCCCGAAGTCATGAAACATGACGTGTCCCTGGAGAAGGGTTGTGGTCATGGAGGAAGCAGCCATTTCGGAGTTCGCCATTTCAGGGTCTGGGGGGTTGAAGGACCAAGAACCATCTACATCCAGAATTGTGGAATCGTGAATTCTGAAATCCCAAAAAGTGGGCCATGGTCAAGTAGATTTTATCATTTCGGGACCCGGATATTTGAAAGACAAGGAATAGGGGGAGCGCTTGCATCGCGGTTTCCCGAATCGCGAAAGCCGATAGCGCTTTGTTGTTAATCCTTTTCGGCATTTTGGGACCCAAATGTTTGAGAGACCAGGAGTCGGGAGACGTGGAGTTCCAAATCACAAAATCGCAAAGCCCCAAAAACATTCGTAGGAAATAGCACGAGCTAGAGCCATTGAGTCATTTCGGCATTTTGGTATTTCAGGGTTCAGGAAACAGAGGAACCGATATTTTGGAGTCACTGCATCATGAACTCCCGGTTCGCGAAATCCCAAAAAGATCTAAGCCCATTTCGATATTGAGCCATTTCAGGAATTCGGGGAATGGAGTGACCAGTGGTTTGGGCCACTGTGTTTCAAACTCTCGGTTACCGAAATCCTGATACAACCACAAAATCATGGTCACGTGGAGGTGAATCTCATGCCTAGTTCTTGTTCGCATAGGTGGGGTTTCTGAAGGACCTGTGGATCGAATTCGTGGGGTTCCAGTGAGGGTCCGAAAGAACTAATTATATTTTGTGGATTCGAAGAAGATCGATCCTGTGTGGATTTCATCCCGAGGGTCGGAGGTCTGCGTCAGAGTGGTATCAGAGCAAGGTGCGCAACCATCAATAAACAGTCAGGAGGACTATAGGAGATGTTGGAAGCACTCAGGGTTGCATAGTGACAGCAACAAGTTTTCCAGGAGGGCATACAGGAATAGGAAGATGGCTACTGAAGGCCATAAACGCAGTGGAAAGAAGAACCACCAGCAGCAAAGAAAAGATGAGATGGATGAAGAGCTCATTGAGATAATGGTGAGGATGGAAGAGCTTGCATTGTGGGTGTAGCAGGATGCAAAGACACATTGGGTGTATGGATGGCCTCTGAGGAGGAAAGAAAAGTGGCCATTCATGAAATTGTTGGCTAGAGGGCAGCAAAGACTATTGAGGAGGTGGTTGAGGTATGTGAAAATCCTCAGGGCCACAACGGAGATGGTTCATGCCCGTGAACCAGAACCTGGGATAAATCTTAGTGATGATGAGGAAGAGAGATCACGAGAAGATCTCATAGACTGTCGCATGAGAAAAAGTGGACTTTCAAATTGCTAGGTGGGCAATAGAAAGAGATCAAGTGAAGGTCTCGTATACTGCCAGGAGGGCGGTGCTGAAAGTTAAAATTTCCAGGAGGGCACTGATATGGGATCGGCTGATCTCATAGACTGCCAGGTGGGCAGTAGAAAAATCCCATATTTCCAGGTGGGCAAGGGAGAGCAGATGAGATTGACTGAAAGTCTCATGAACTTAGGGATGAGTTCAGATCAACGAGAGGAGCTAACAGAGAATATGAGCTCAGAGGTGAGTTCATATTAGCAAGGATAGATGATAGAGAAGGAAGATCAAAAGAGAATTATGATGATTGGAGGGATAAATATATTCCTACCAAGCAACCAAGATGAGGCCAGGGAATATGTTGCGGGTCCAACAATAGCAGAAAGACAACCAGCTATGACTGTTGAAGAGATGGAGCAGATATCAGAAGTTGCCCAATGAAAAGAAGAGGAACACATAGTTGAGATGCTCACTCCATGGGAGAAGAAGCTAGAATTGTTGGAGGATTGGTTGAACAATCTAGAGCCAGTAGATGACTGCCATGAGCAGACAGTCATGAAGATTTTGAAAAAAGAGAATTCAGAGAAATCACTCAGAAATTTTAGCTAGGGAGCTGAACAGATGATAACTGCAGTGCCGAGGCATGCAACAAAGGATGAAGCAAAATTCCAGTCTGGAGAGTAGCAGGAGGAAGCTGGAGATGCACCAGTAGGAGAACTGGTAGAAGCAAAGATGTCAGAAGGGGAAGTTGAGAAAAGACTCAGTGATAAGACTGCAGAGCTGAATTTTGCAGCAACGTGGAAAGTTGAGGCCACAGAGGAAGAATATGGCACGAGAGATCTAGTTGATCTACCCATTTGTAGGGAAGAAGTGCAGTGAAGCCAGCTAGAAAAGGAGAGACATCCATGGGAGCAGCTGGACGAGATAATTGAGATATCATAAGGCTGATGATCAGATCAGCAGAAGCGGTAAGCAAAGGGAAGATGAGCAGAGGAGAACCTGCCATAGCAGTAGGGTAGTAGGAGAGACAACAATAGTGAAGCGATAGAGCGGATGGACAGCTACAAAGAACTGTTTGGGATCCAGGTGGATTTCAATAGTGATGTTGGGAAGCTCATGAGCAGGAGCTCATGAATTTTTCATAGCAGAGGAGTATGATGCAGGAGCATCACTCCAAGCCAACTACGCGCCAGCCAACCAACACATCAAGTGTGCATTCAATGGAAGGAGAGAGGTGCATCCCTCTCATTTTTCATATTTTGAAATAGGATTAAATGTTGTAAGGCCGAAGAGCCAAAATCTATGCATGTGTGCAGGATTTAGATAAAGGTTGCCTTAAATAGTTGTAAGGCTGAGATCTAGATCTAATTCGAACTAGACTACCATTCAATGTAATTGAATGTAAATTAATGAGAGTTGGTGAGAATGGAAGGAAGCGCTCAAGTAGCCCCCTTTTGTGAAAAGAACCTTTATATCTATAGGCAGTTAGTCGGTAAAGAGGTAGAGATGAAAGAATAGGGAGAAGAGAAGAGCCAAGACTTTGTTGCATTCCGAGCTCGAACACATTGTAATCAGGCATTCTTGATTAATACAAACAGAGTAATTTTTCCTGCATGTTGTTGTTCATGTGTTTGTGAGTTCATGAATGCATGTCTTTATGTGTTGATGATATGTTGTAGATGTATGTTAAGTTCCATCTGTAGGGATAGATAGGTTTCCTATCTGTGAGTTCTTTGATTTCAGGTTTGGGTTCTTTGAAGCTTCATGCAAGAGGTTGCATGACAAAATACTGTGGGTTTTGTAAGCCAATGCAAGGAATGAACTTCTGAATTCTACGAAATTTCAGAAAGAGACATGCCAGGAGGGCGCACCAGCTGCAGTCATTAACTCAAGGGAGAATCCTCAGGGTTGCTGAACACCCTGAAGGAGAAATTTTCCAGAGAAGAGCACAGAGAGGAGAAGAAGAATTTTTTATAATTTTGTATAGGCTCTACCAAGAGGGCATTGAGCAAATGCACAGGATGCATTGAGCTAGTGCATAGAGTGCACTTCTGAGTTCTGCGGAATTTGGACAGAGTTGTGCCAAGAGGGCACACTAGAGGAAGTTTTAGATATAGGGAGAAACCTCAAGGTTGTTGAATACCTTGGAGGTGAGACTATGCATAGGAAGGTATAGAGATAACAGAATGTCTGAGGTTCTGTAGAGCTCTACCAAGAGGGAATCGAATGAGTACACAGGAGGAAGTCTGTTTTTTAGTTCAGGGAAGACATAACATGTAAAGTTATGTGAATCTCTACCAAGAGGGAATTGAGAAGTTGCATAGAGTGCACTGAGAATAACTCTTTTTCGGGTTCTGAGAAGAAGGAGAAGTGTCATAGGAAAGACGCTTACAAAGTTAATGAATACTCTGTTAATCTCAGCAAGGGGGGATTGAGAAGAAGTTCATCAAGAGGACACCATATTTCCTTTTGAGGACACAGAAGGGCGAGCCCACTAGAGGCTCGGGTAAATAAAGCTCGGGACATATGACACAGTTGTGTGCAGAGACCCTGCAAGGAGTGCAGAGGTTGTGAAACCTTTTAGGTTTCAGAGTGAACAAAGATTAGGATGGATAGTGTTCCTAGAATGCAGGTGATATCTAAGGGAATTGAGCTCGTAGAGGAAGCAAAGGTTGGGGCCTTTGAAACTTCAGAAAATCTTCCAAGGGAAAGGAAGAAGACCATGCTCAAGGTAGAGCACAGTTTCCGTTAGATCAACTGGAGAGGCGAGATCTGGACCATTAAGTTTCACATCCAAACAATAGGATGAAAGAGCACAAGGAAGAGAAATAGATCTGGGATGTTAGATCTAGTGCAAAGGACCGATAGCCATTGGATCCGGAGGAAGGCGCACAAAGTTTAACCTCTGGGAGGTCGCGTAGGAAAAGAGTTGAAATGGACGGCGGGAACACTTCGTGGAGGAGTGTCGAAAATCCCGTGGACTGTCGGATCTCACAGATCTGTGAGAAGGTTAAGGTTGAATGTATTTTCGTCATTTTCGGGTTCGACATTTCAGAAATCCCAATGATAAGGAGCTAGGGCACTTTGCATTGAAAACCCCAAAATCGTGAAACCTGACGTGTCCTTGGAGCAGGGCTGTGGTCACGGAGGAAGAAGCCATTTTGAAGTTCGGCATTTCGGCATTTCGAGTTCCGAGTGGTTGAAGGATCAAGAACCGTCTGCAGCTGGAATTGTGGAATCGTGAATTCTGAAATCTCGAAAAGTGGGTCGTGGTCGGGTAGATTTCGGCATTTCGGGACCTGAAGATTTGAAAGATAGAGAACAGTGGGAGAGCTTGCATCATGGTTTCCCAAATTGCAAAAGCTGGTAGTGCTTTGTCGTGAAACCTTTTCAGCATTTCAGGACCCAGATGTTTGAGAGACCAGGAGTCAAGAAACGTGGAGTCCTGACTCACGAAATCACGAAGCCCCGAAAACATTCGAAGGAAATAGCACAAGCTAGAGTCATTGAGTTGTTTCAAAATTTTGGCATTTCAGGGTTCGAGAAGAAGAGGAAGCGAGATTTTTGAGTCACTGCATCGTTAACTCCTGGTTCGTGAAATCCCCAAAATATCTGAGCCCATTTCGGTATTGAGCCATTTCGGGAATTCAGGGAATGGAGTGACCAGTGGTTTGGGCCACTGCGTTTCAAACTCCTAGTTACTGAAATCTCGATACAGCCACAATGTCGTGGTCGTGTGTTGGTGAAGCTCACGCCTAGTGCTTGTTTGCATAGGTGGGGTTTCCGAAGGACCTGTGGATCGAATTCGTGGGGTTCCAGTGAGGGCCCGAAAGAACTAATTTTGTTCTGCGGATTTGAAGAAGATCGATCCTATGTGGATCTCGGCATGAGGGTTGGGTGTCTGCGTCAAAAAGACTCACTTCTACTTCAGGACTAGGCTAGTGTGATGGATACTATGGTTTGTGATACATGGATTACACTAAATAAAAGAGGGTCCCTTCGGGGCTATGCTTAATTCATCTGGATCTCAGTACTCCATGTTTAGGACTTGTGGGCCTCGAGACGTGATTTCCTTATCTATCCCTAGGCTAGGGGATAACATCTGGCTCCAACACGGGGACATGTTCTCACCGCAGAGCTCATGAGAACCTCAACATCTTTGGTATTACATGTTCCTACTAAATCTCAACAAAATACATCAGTAATCCTTATGGTGGTAATATCACCCCCCATCCATATATGATAAAATAATATCTAGTCTAAAATATGATTATGAACACACACACACACACACACACACACACACACACACACACACACACACACACACACACACACACATATATATATAATGAAACAAGACAATATGAAACAGGCAACTACAACTATACTAACATGATATGTAATGGTATGTACAATGGATGCAAATGCCTACCTATCCTAACTTACCTATACTTACCTATGAAATTCTAGGTATAATCACACCAGCAGTACAACCACACTAGAAATGTATCATAACACCTTCCTTTGTGATTCATCATAAACAAAAACAATGACAAGTTAAGAAAAAAATAAACATGAGTTAGAGCATGCATTATATCATAGGAAATTGTAAACTCTCACTCATGGAGGTGGGAGGGAGGAAAAAATCATGCCAAGTCACCCTTCTAGAAAAGTGATCAATCCATATCAGAAAATGATCGTGAGAGGTCAAGGAATCAAAGGGATGGCTAAAATATTATGAGGTTTGACTACCTTGGACATCATCACTCCCTGAGGTGTGAGGAGGGATTAACAAGAACTTAGAGGGAAACTGACAACGTCTTAGGGGAAAGATGAAATATTGAGATAATAAACTTCTTAAGGCATTCAACCTCCCCTTGATTTGTAACGAACTTTTTTTCCCTAAAGAAAACTTGAAACAAGAGACATGTTCCCCAAATGAATCCTTAGTGACATAATGAGGTAAATCAATCAAAGGGATTTGGACAACCTTGTCACAAGTATCTTGCTTCAAGAAAAGAACATCCTCTTTATAAACATTTGAGCACAACGACAGTTGATAATATTCTTCATAGAATAAATCAAAGTGATCAAAGGAATACTCATCAAAATCCTCAAGATATGACTGGAAATCATTATGAGAACATTGCATTGGGTCATCCTTGGGTGCTTGGAAAACTTCTTTAATTATATCATCATCTTGTTGCCAAACGTCAAAATTATTAGCAACATCATATGATTGTTTTAAAGGAAAAATTTGAAGATATCCTTCCATATCATAAATGGGATTCTCATCAGAACCAATCACATCCCACTTACTTCTTGCAACATGTATGAACTCATAAATATTATCAACCATGTCACTACCTTTATCATAACATGAAGGCTTTAATGAATCCAAGGGATCCTCAATACTTCTTCACCTTCCAGATCATAAAATAAAGCATCATCAAAATATTGGAAAGGGAAATTACTTACCATGTTCACTTCTTACTGTGTAGGAGCATCAAAGGCTTGGATGACTTCATCAAATGAAATATCATCCATTACATCATCCCCAAGACTCGTCTCTTTAATCATCTTTTCACCTTCATCAAAAAATGACGGACCTCACTCTTCCAAGGGTTCCTTTACTTCTTCACATTCTGAATCATAGAACAATGTGTCATCAAAAACCTGGAAAGGAAAATGATTCACTTCATTCTCTTTGTATTTTTCAAAAGAGATAATATCTTAGAGAGTTTCATCGGATGGAGGAGAGGATATTAGTGCTTCATCCTCATAATTCTCTTCTTTACTCAAGTATTTACTATATTCTATTGAATCATGGGAAAATTCTTTCTCCTCTTCAAGGGTTTGACAACCTTCACAAATATCTCCTTCTATATCAAAGGGTTCTTGGTATTGAGTATGGTACACATCCCTAAGATCTTCCACAACATCAGTGGTGAATCCTTCGTCCTCTAGGGCTATTGCAAGATTTTGAAGGGAATCTTCATAGGTTTGTCATTTTGGTTTCACAAACCCAATAAACCTATTGATGAGGTCTATGAAATATTATATACCCTTATCTTCGCAAAAAACATTAATCCAATCTTGCAAAAATGAAGGTAGGGGAAGTATGAACAATTTTACCAGAACATTCTCCCCTTCAAATTCTATCTCACTTATATACTTCAATAATTCTACAATGTGAGTAATTGGGAGGCCTTCGAATCTTGGAGAGTTTTTTAACCATTTTATATCAATATAATGTGGGTATCCTTAAAAAAATTCAAAATCAATAGTTGGATACACTTTTTTCCAAGGCGCCATGATCCCATATCTTGGAAATATCACAAAGTTGAGAGTAAGGTGGCACCTTGGACAAGGTCGGTGGAGTCGCTAGATATCCTCTTAAGTATTATCAAAGGGAGTGAGGGAATCAACCTTAGTGGATTCACCAGGTAAGATTCATAAGATGAAGGCTTTGAAGGAAAGGCTTACTGAAAAAGTGTCGTTGAGGAATATTGACTCAGTGTTCCTTGACAGCGGTGCCAAAATTTTTATCGCAAAATCTATACTTTCTGAAAGCCTAAAGTAAAGTATCCCTAGATTGATGTAACTCGGAGGTAATCCTATCACTATTACCCTAATATGATACCTCTTTCTATTTAGGAGGAGAAGAAACTCACTCCAAGGGATATGTTCCAAGACCTAGTTGGTTGATGAAGGGAGATAAGACAAAGGTAAAACCCACCCCTCTCTCTAGGTCACTCAAAAGGAAAAAGTCACTTGGTATTCTTTGTGGTTGAAGAGAAATTCAAGGTGAATGATACCTTCCCCTTACCAATGAAAAAAAAAATGTTAGTGATAACCAATGATATCAATGTTTCAAATTAATGACTTCAATATATAAATATACCACTGAATCACTAAAAGATGAAATGTATAGCAAGAACAAATATGTCGAGAAATTGCAAGCTATGATGACAAAAAAATGTTATAAATAATTTGAAAGTTTCATAGTACTTCGTCCCTCACAATTTCAAGATTTAAAACAAGTAAATAAGTTACTTGAATAGTCTATTAAAACACTTGTAATAGAAGCAAATAAATAATGATGACAATAACAAAACAACTTCAAAAAGTACTTAAATTAGGCAATTTAAACAAACACTTTAGCATATAATGACAGTATTTTTCCTAGTGCAAGTGTTGGGTGGTTTTATAAATAGTTTGAGGGTTGTTAAGGGGCTTCATTGATGGATTTTACAATATTTAAAACATCATCAACAACCTTATACAACTTCAGAAATTTGCACCTAGAACAATAGCAAAAGGAAGACTAGATCCTTCGGATGATAACACTTAAGCAAATGCAAATTTCTGTGTTAGTTTTAGAGGTTATTATGTTGATTCAGTCTACTAAATAAGGGCTGTAACAACAATTATAGCAGAATTAATATGGTTTTTAGTGTTAGTGAAAGTTTCAAGAAGATGTTTTGAAAGTTTGTTTGGTCTCATTCATCCACAAGAGTGTAGAAATCAGTGCCTTTTAATGTCTTATGGAGTCAATAATAGTAACAATATCACTTGGGAAATAAAATAATGATAATGTTTAGTTAAGGGAAGAAGTAAATGCAAGAGCTGTTGGCACTTAAAGGCCTCAATCATTTTCCCCTTTTAAGGGAGGTTTTGCTAGAGAGTAGGCACTTCTAGGCCTTAGCATACCTTCCTTCCTTAGCTTTTGAAAGACAATTTAATTGGTGACAAGAATGATATTACTAGAGAGATATCCATTTAGGTCTCTAATAATAAATCCCAAGAAAATGTATAATTGGCAAGATCGAGCTAGCAGAATAGTTATAGAGAGAAAGAAACATTTGTTGTTTCTCCCCTAGGTTTTAAACAAGCAATTTCATAATCTTAGACATGCAACAAGTAAATTTTACCACGAGCATCCATAGCATGAATAAAAATGCATATTTTCCACTTACTTCACCAAGAATAATCAAGTAAAACCCTAGATGAAGACCATTTCACCATGAAAAATGTCAAAATACATCGCCATAAATCTCTCCCAAGAGGTGCGCACTAGTTATTTCAGCCAAAAACCCTTAAAGAGGGAGAAACTTCTAGACCACCACTTATGTGTGATGAGTTATGATGTAAAAATGAACTTAGCCAGCCATAATTTTATGGGAAATCCTGGCTAATTAATCCAACAATTGTGTCTTTTCATCAAACAGATCCTACATGTCAATTTGCTCTTAAAATTCAAAATTAAATCAATTTTCAACATTAAAACCCTAAAGAGGGTGATGTCATCCTTCCTAGGGTGATGTTAGGCCTCCTCCATGAGATTTTGATGTCATATAGAAAAACATTGGGCCTCCAAAGGCCATCCTCCATGCCACACATGCCAAAATTGCAGCCCAACATGTCTCAATTTCAAACCCTAGCTCTGGGTGAAATCATGGGACTACTAGGGTGATGTCCAAGGTCTCCAAAGCCAACTTCTAGGTGGGGAATGGTGGTCTCTCATTATCTAGGCCTTCTAGGGTCCCTCCAAAGGAAATTTCCTCTTCCTTCACTATGCAAGACTTCAATATCTTCTTACCCCATGGTTGGGGTTCCAACATCCATCTATTGGATTTGAGCCCTCATGAAGGTCCGCGATAATCATTCCCTCATATGTACCTATCCACTGAGAAAGGTCCTACAGAAACAACAAGTGCACCCTACAAGGGTTCATAAGTCACAAGTATCATAGCATGTAAATCACATCTAATAATTAAATTATCTGAACATGTGCATCAAACCCCCTTTAACCCAAAACAAATTCTCAAAGACGTTATTCCCCCTTAAGTTTGGGGTGTTTCCCAGGTGTAATCTAGTCCAAGTCATGTAAGTGTATGAGGTGACATGGGGAAAATATTTGGTCATGGGGTGCATGTGATAATAGGGAAATGTAGAGTCTTACTTGTGGGTGCCTTTGTGGAAGGTGAGTTGCACCTTGTCATGGATGAAATTGTTTCCTATCCCATTCATTCCTTTTATTCTTATCTTTATTTCTTTTGATATTTTTCTCTTATGCTTCAAGGGAATATTTGAGGGACATTGTCCTAGCTTGATGACCAGAGGTGAAAACGTTATCCACAAAGAATTCACAGAAATGAGGAGGTTGGATCATAATGAGACCCCCTTTTTCTTGGTTATAACACTAAGAGCCACTACCCTAGTTTGGTGACCATATAGGTGGTAATTTCATACCACTACATGCCCATGGTTATAATATGTTGTCTCGTGATGAGACCTCCTATCCATTAACTAGTACCTTGAGTGTTTATGTTATCTTGTGGGTCACATTTTATTACTAAGAACCTTTTCACTGCTTTCTCGGGGATCCCTAGGTGAAGCATTTCGAAGTTTTCAAAATTGGATTTTAACTCTTTCCAACTACTTTTATCGTCTGGGCCTTTAGCCCCTTCCTCCCACGAGGTAAGGTACAACCCTTCATAATGTAGCCAATCCCAATGCCCAAACAAGGATAGGGGAGATGGAAGGAATAAATATGGAAAGTGGTAAGTATAGAGGGAACGGATAATGACATTCACAAATCCACCCAGTAGCAACCCATCCTAAAGGGAAATCAACTTACTAGGGAACCATGTCACCCTTCTAGGTATGAACGAGGAAAATAACATAATTTCCAATAAAACGTCATGAAATGAAGAAGGATTCAATACAACATGTTCAAGTGCTTCAAAAATCAGAGTGATACATACCATGATAACCAGACCAATTACCTCATGGAGAGAGACTCACTGCTACTTCAAGACCAGACTGGTATGATGGATATTTTTGCTAATGATACATGGACTACACTGAAGAAAAAGGGGGCCCTCTGGGTCCATGCTTAAGTCATTTGTCTCTCGATACTCCATGTCGAGGACTTGTGGGCCTCGAGACATGATCTCCTTCGTTATCCCTATGCTAGGAGATATTATGCCCCATTCATTTCGCATTGTGAGGGGTTGATGAAAGGCATTTGTGATGGGTGTATTGGAAGTTCCATGACATTTCAAGAGAGTTCTGACAAAGATTCTACATATGGAATTGATGGATTATGAAAATGATACATCCACGATGAACATTGATGCAAAGATACTAGCCGATCTCAATATTATGTGGGGACATCAAACATCCTTGAGTATTGAAACCCTCCCATACCATCAAGGAATGTGTCTAGTATAGCCACATCAAATTTCAATGCATACAGGCACAGTTTGAAGAAATTTCAACGTTGGCCCCATTCACTATTCACTATACAGGGTCAGTGGAAGACAATTTTGATGGGTGTATTGGAAGTTCCATGACATTTCAAGAGATTTCTGACAATGATTCTATATAAGGGAATTATGAATGATGACAATGAGACATGCATGGTGAACATTTATGAAAACATGGATGATCTAAAATATTATGCAGGGACATCAGACATCCTCCAGTCTTAAATCCATCCCATACCGTCAAGGCATGTGTCTAGTCTAACCATGTCAAATTTCAATGCATACAGGCACTAATTGAAGAAATTTTAATGTTGTTCCTATTCACTGCTCACTATGTGGGGTCGGTGCATGACATTTGTGATGTCTGAATTGGAAGTTCCATGACATTTCAAGAGAGTTCCAACAAAAAGTCTACAAATGGAAATGACGAATGATGACAATGAGATGTTCATTATAAACGTTGATGAATACATGGGTGATATCCAATATTATGTGGGAACATTAGACATCCTTGAGTATTGAAACCCTCCCATACCATCAAGGCATGTGTCTAGGCTAACCATGTCAAATTTTGATGCATACAGACACAGATTGAAGAAATTTCAATGTTTGCCCCATTCATTACTCACATTGAGGGGTCGGTGGAAGACATTTGTGATGGGTGTATTGGAAGTTCCATGAAATTTTAAGAGAGGTCTGACAAAGAATCTACATATGGAAATGACAGATGATGACAATTATACGTCCATCATAAAAATTCATGCAAACATATTGAATGATCTCAACGATTATGTGTGGGCATCATATATCCTTGAGTCTTGAAACCCTCCCATACTGTCAAGGCATGTGTCTAGTATAACCACATCAAATTTTGACACATACAGACACAATTTGAAGAAATTTCAACGTTGGGCCCATTCACTGCTCACCGTGTGGGATCAGTGGAAGACATTTGGGATGGGTGTATTGGAATTTCCATGAAATTTCAAGAGAGTTATGACAACAATTCTATAGAAGGGAATGATGAATGATGACAATGAGACGTGCATGATGAACATTTATGCAAATCTGGATGATCTCAAAGATTATGTGGGGACATTAGACATCCTTGAGTCTTGAAACCCTCCCATATTGTTAAGGCATGTATCTAGTCTAACCTTTTCAAATTTTGATGCATATAGACACATATTGGATAAATTTAAGCATTGGCCCCATTCACTTCTCACTATGCAGGGTCGGTGCATGACATTTTTTATGGGTGAATTGGAAGTTCCATGAAATTTCAAGAGAGTTCCAACAAATATTATACATATTGCAATGATGAATGATGACAATGAGACACCCATTATGAACATTGATGCAAACATGGACGATCTCAAAGATTATGTTGGGACATCAAACATCCTTAAGTCTTAAAACCCTCCCATACCATCAATGAAAGTGTCTAGTCTAACCATGTCAAATTTCAATGCATACAGACATAGATTGAATAAATTTCAACATTGGCCCCATTCACTTCTGATTGTGTGGGGTTAGTAGAAGAAATTTGTGATGACTGTATTGCAAGTTCCATGACATTTCAAGCGAGTTCTGAAAATACTCTACATATGGAAATGACAGATGATGACAATGAGACGTGCATGACTCAATGATTATATGTGTGGTTGATCAATGTCATTAATCCCTTGACCATATATAATCCCTAAGCAATTAACCATTAAGATACCTAACCCTTAAGCCCCAAATACCTTATCCCTTGACCCTTAATCCCTCAAATTGTAATCCCTAATCCCCTAACCCTTAATGCCTATACCCCAAATCCCTAAATCACCTAATCCCCAAAGACCCTATCCACTTAACCCCAAACAAATCAACAAATTAACTATTTAGGAACATTAGGAGTTAAATTGGAAGCCAAACTAGAAGCTGAAAAGGACACCAATTTGGTTGCTAAACTAGAAGCTATATTGGAAGCTAAACTAGAAGCTAAATTGGAACTTAACTTGGAAGCTAAACTGGAATCTAACCTAGGCGCTCATTTGGGTGCCAACTTGGGAACTAACTTGGGCACTAAATAGGGTGATAACTTAGGCACTATTATCACCTACTTTAGCGCCAACTTGGGGTTCTCGACGAAAATAACGCTATCCCAATAAATAGTGCGGACTTTAGAAAAAAAAGTGGAGAAAAATACATTAAAAAAACCAATGGAAGAAGAAAAGGGAGCTAAAAAGGGAGTTAATCATAGGGTTTTGTTGTAGTGGATGGAGCTTTATTCCTTTGAGTTGATTATGGATGGGGGAAGATTTGAGACTGCGGCCTAAGAATTCCATATCTAGGATGAAGAGAAAGGGTGATAGTGGATCCCCTTTCCTGATACCTTGAGAGGGGTTGCAAGTGGGTGATGGAAAGACATTAACTAGTATCAAGAAGAAAGAAGAGGAGATAAGATTACAGATCCAAGCTACCCATTACTACTAGAAACTAAAGGATGTAAAGGTTTGTGTTAGAAAATTCTAGTTGAGCATATCATAAGCCTTGGGCATGTCTATATTGATAATCATGTTGGGTAACTTGGAGGATTTTAGGGAGTGTATGGTTTCATGCACCAGGATGATGACATCTAGGATTTTCCAACCCTCTACATAGCCTCCTTATTTGGGGGAGATAAGTTATAGTAGGATGGGATTGAACCTATTGGCTATAATTTTGGAGTTGATCTTATAAATGACATTGCATAAAAATATAGATTGGATTTTTTTTGCAGAGCTAGGGGTTTGATATTTAGGAATAAGGATTATAATGGTGGAGTTAAAGGCTTTAAGTATAGTCCTTGATTTTTGTGAATATTCCACCATTTACGATACTTCCTCACCTATTATGGAACAACATGTTTGTAATATTTAAGTGATAAAACCATCTAGGTTTGGGGCCTTATTATTTGGAAGAGATTTGAATGTGAAAGATGCCTCCTCATATGATATTGGTCTCATTATACTATTTGTTTTCTTATGTGTGACTAGAGATGGTATGTTCTTTAAGGTGTTGTTTGTGGCTTCCTCTCTGTTCTCTGGTTTTTCAGTTAGTATCCCACTGAAATGTGTCCTTAGTTCTTCCTCAATGTCCCTATGTTTTTCTAGAGTCTCCCCTATCTCCAATTTTAAGGGTAGTATGTGGTTGTGAGTCTTTCTACTAACCATTGAATTATGAAAGAATCTGGTATTTTTATCACCCTCCTTAAGCCACCTGATTCTGTTTTTTTGTCTCCATATAGTTTCTTCTATATTTTCCCCATTGTTTATATTTTATTAGATGCATTGTTCCTTGGTTGTGCTCTGATTAGATACAACTTCCTTAATATTATTATCTCTTGAAGCCTTTCCACGTTTGTTTCTAATTTTTGTTGGGCTTCAATGATTTTCCCAAAGATATTTTTATTCCATTTCCTGATTGTTTTATTTATCTACTTTAATTTTCAGCATAGCTGGAACATCCTTGAGCCCTAGATTGGCCCACATTTCTCCCACTAGAATCAAATATTAGGCATGAAGTCTGGATGATCAAGCAAGAATTTTTCAAATTTGATTGGCTTGGTTTTATATATGAGAAGGTTAGTATAGGAGACAAGGATGGGCCAATGATATGAACTTGTGAAGGGGAGGGTTTCTACAGAAATGATAATTTTGTTGATATGTAATGATTCAGAGCTTAGGAGGTGGTCCAATCACACTGAAACCTAATGGGTTCCTCCCCGATTGTTGTTTCATTTTTGATTTCCATTGATTTCATGGACAAAATTTAGATTCATATTTTCTAAGGTTTCTTTGAAGCATAAGTTGTCTAGATCTAGTATTCTCATGCTTCCTTTTTTCTCTTCAATGGATGTGATTAGCTTGAAATTCAATCCTAGTATCCATGGTTGTATTATATGTGGAAACCCCAATTCTGTGAAATAATCCACAAAGGATCCTTTTAGAGATGGAATTGAGGGTCCATAAAAAATCACGATGTTACCTATTTACTGGATTTCTCAAATTTTGTAATGGGAAGAGATAAAAATTTCCAAGTATTGATATTAGCTTAAAGTGATTATAGTAGGATCTCATTGTATTTCTATTCCCCCATGAAAAACCCTCAGCCTCCACCAATTATTCCTCACTATATTTCCAGCATCGGTCAACAATGGTAATTATACTATCTTTGCTACACCTTTCTCATGTAACATAACTACAATTGGATTTATTTGCAATATTCTCTTTTTAAGAGGGAACTTACTACTTGGTGTTGAAATAATGTAACTGCAAAGAGCATTCTTATTATTTTGTTATTGGATTAAATCCCCATTGTGGATTAATCATGTCATTATTATTATTTTTATTATTAGATTAATCC
>JZKD02S1870524.1:17505-28317 GCA_000966675.3 Picea glauca
ATGGGAAGGTTGATCGGAAGAGAGGTGGTGGAAAATTGGGATAGTTGTAGGGGAATGCCAGTGGGTTGTGGGATTTATGAGTTGTGAGTGGACAATGAAAGACCATGCACTTTTGTTGATTGCTAGCCCTGGCTCGGGGGTGAATTTCTGTTGAGATTCTGAAAAAAAATTCTATGCTTGGGTGGAACGTCTATCCCAAGCAGTTGGTTGAAAAAATGAATTAAAATATAATTTTTTTATATTTTGTACGTGTTATATTTATGAGTTTAGTTATCGTGCATCTAATATGTCTATAAAAACAATTTATATGTTGATGTAATTAAGTTTATTAGATGCATTTCATGTTTATTTCAGAATGTCGTAGATTAATTTAATTAATCATAACATACAATAGTTAAATTTGGTTGTAATTCATAGTTGGTAAGCTACAAGAAACAATTAGCAGAAACCTTTTTTATTTATGTGTTTTCTACATGTAATGATCCTGACCTGGGTTGGGGAACATTACATTATTGTATTATAGATTTTTTTTCAATCATTGGACCTATATAGGCCAAGAACCAATGTGAATTTGGGGAATTCTTTGTTAGAGATTTCAATTTGTGATGAATTTGGGGAAAAAACAGAGAAAAATCAAACAAAAATGCATAAATTTGTGACCAAATTCTAGTTTCAGATGCCTCAAAAATGTCTAAGATGTTTAATGGATTCAATCTACAGATTTACAAAGTTAAAATTCAACCTGGAAGGTTGAAACATGTGTTTTAATTGTCATTGTAGAATTAGATGAAGTCTAATGGATCAACGGTCCAGATTGCATCTAATTTTGAGATCAACGTCCTATATTCATTGCAATAGATTTAAAAACTTATAATTTTGGGGGAGTTTGGCAAGGTCCAAAAGATCGACGGTCGAGATGGTCTAGATTTTTTTCAGTCATTTGGGCGTAGGAGAGGATCAATGATCAAGATCATTTGGAATGGAAGATCAACAACCTAGATTCATCTAAGATTTGATTGAAAATTTATAACTGTTGGATTTGGAAAAGACAATTTTCTAATGGTATATGGTTGGGTCATCCGAATTGGTGAATTGTTTTATTCGCCAATGGAAATCGTCAACACCGATGTTCAGGTTGGTTAATTTAGAAAGGTTTTCACTCGACAAGAGGGATTGTCGATCGTCAACGATCGATGATCTGGTCAGCCAATTCAATGAGGTGTTTTAGTCCTCTAGGGAAAATATTGATGGTTGATGAAGAAATGAGGAGGAGGATCTCCCATGCCATGTCAGCATCCATGTGTCATGCCACATCATCTTTGTTGACACCTGAGGATGACATGTCATGGCACATCAACATCCATGTGTCATGCCACATCAGCATAGTTGTTGCATCATCCAAGAGATGGCCGATGGTCGATGATTGAGTCAATTCAATTGATAAATTATTTCATACGCTAACAAAAATCACCAATGGATGATGGTCAGGTCAGTTGGTTTAGCAATGTGTCATGAATCGGTTTCCAAAGGAAAGGATGATGGTTGATGGTCGGGTCAGTAGTTTGGAAGCGTTGTGTGTTTCTTCAAAATAAATCGTTGATCTTCAATAGAGTTTAGACCAACGCCTGAGATTTTACCTAATTTGAGGACGATGATTCAAATTTAATGGCTATTATAACAGTAAAATTGTCAACTTTCTATGAAAGTTTCAAATTTTTGAAGGTCATGAACATGCGAGCCAATTTAAGGGCCCTAAACAAATTTTTAGGAAATCAAAATCCATGGGATTAGGGTGTACCAAATTTACACTATGTCACTATAGATTAAATAAAAGAACTCAGGCAGAGCTATCCAATGAGTTACTTTGAGCGCGAAACAACGCTCCTATGAGAAAGTTACAATTGAAACAACTAAGGTAAAATTTTGGCACCAATTTACTTCTAGAGGGAATAACTCCTCACTAGAAAGTATGTTTGAGGCATAGGAGAAATGTATGGAAAGATTATGAACCAAATAAGACAGCCACACAGATGTATTCGGAATCTAGGTATGTAAAAAATGTGTAGGAAAACAAGGAAGACATATGTAGCATGTGAGGATAACTTGGAAAAAACAGACTAAACTTCTTCGGATCACAACTTTCAGCTCAGAGCTCAGATTTGAGGAAAAAAATAGTCACTAGTAAGGTAGTGAGGATGAAAAGACATATATCCATCACAAATTTTGAATTGGGTGCAAAAATTGCATCATAAAGTAATAAAGTAAATTTTGTAGCAATAAATAAGTGGAAATTGCAGCATGTGAATGTTGTAAATTTTCTCTCAAAACTCTAATTCAGGTGTGAATACAACTGATGGAGAGCTGTTTCAGAGAGGAATGCATTTAAGGAATCATATTTTGATTGGGTGCATTGTGTTCTTTATAAATTGATGTGAATAATAACTTTTATTCTAGTTAATTAAATGTTCTTAGTATCCATGTGCTAGCAATAATTATCACATGCACATTTCTTGTAGAATTGGAGATGTAGGAAAACAAATTTAGTTCTTATATGAGGACTTGGGTTATGGAATATTCGTAGGGATATTACAACCATGAGGAGGAGGTTTGAGGTCTTCATGTGAACATGGGAAATGTTGAGACAAAGTCTAATGAAAGGATTGGCAGGTGTAACGGCCCCACTGTTACGACTAGGAAAAGAGAAGCACAAAAGGTAAAAAAAATATTTATTTTATTTAAGCATTAGGAAATTAACATCAACACATAATTCAAGAAGTGCATAATCAAACGACATCATAATTAAAGGAATTACAAGTGAATCATCGTTGTAATCAAATAACGTCGCAACCAATGCATGAACATAAATATAGTGACACATAGTCAATGCATCAACATAATTAGTAACGATAGATAATCAACACATCATCACATTTAGATAACGACACATAATCAGCAAGCATCATAAATGGCGACGCAAAATCAACTCATCACGATCAACTAGAATCATCAATATTTTTAATCGCTCAACTCATCACATAAATATAACATAAAGACATTGCCTATCCAACCTACCTTGCAAGGTAAGGACCTCCAAGACACATAACCAACACTCAACCCCAAGATTTATCCGATTGATTTTGACCACTAAAGGTCTCAGGGATGGCAATTGTTCTAAGGATCAAGGAGGTCTCTACATCCCACTAACATAATCAAGTCGAAAACCAACTAGCTCAATCAATCAACATCATTACTTTTCAGGGCGCAAGAGAATTTAATTACTAAATCAATCATATAACAATATAAGTGAAGGAACAAGTGTAATCAACCCTAATTTATTTTCATGGTACAAACGAAAACATCTATTTTATTTCAAGGCGCACGATTAATCAATTACTGAATTCAACAATAAATAAACATTATTTTCAAGGTGCACGAGTGATCTAATTACCGAATTAAGCATAAATCAACATCATTCAATTCGCGCAATTAATCTAATCACTTAGGAAATCATACATTAGCATTATGACAATGTGCATGAGTAATCTAAAAGTTTAATCCTTTGGATCACAATATTCAATGCCACAAGAGTAATTATCAATTTAATTCATGGCACAAGGAATTTGTTCACTTACGCATTCATACATCACATAAATTCAAGGTGTAAGAGAAATCATTAATTATAATTTCATGGCGCAAGGTAAATAGACTTATAAAACAATTATACCTTCACATAATTAATGGCGCAATTACTACCTACGAAACATTCTACAAAGTCCATCATCCCTATCATGAAACAATTAATTGATGCAACCACTTATGAAACATTCTAACAATAATTATAAGTTGTACTATTTAGGCCTTTAGTAATCTAGTGAAATTTAGTACACTCAACAATGTTCCGTTTTACTAGGGAAGGGATTAGGGACATAATTATATGTTGTACTATAAGTATTCCTTCAAGTAAAATCATAGACCAATCCTTGTTTTATCATAATTAATTATGTATAAATTCCCCATGGCTAAATTCCCTATACTTAAGAAGGCATAAGTAGATCAATACTTTAGAATGAGAACTAAAGAAATAAGAACCAATATGTCATCTGCAAGTAAGGCCCCACGCAAATCAAACTCCATAAGTAAACTAGAGCGATACAATACTGTTGCAACCTTCCTTAAGGACTAAAAACATTTATCAATGAACCATAAGAATGGTATCTGAGGGTTGAATAAATATGGGCTATCCTAGGAGTATACTAAGGTGAATATTTACCACTAAGAAATAAGGAATTACTCACACCATTGATTATTAGAAAAATATATTTCATCCATGAAAAGTTAGTAATCATTATTCTCCTATATGCACACATAAAAATAGGTGAGACGAGCAATAACTAGGTTCAGGGCTTATCATGAAACAGTCAACTATAACATGCCAAAGAAATTCATTAACACCTAAAATGATATGCTACCCCAAACACGATGGTCATACAAGAGCTTCTCAGTTCACTAACTTTTATGCCATTCTCATTAATACGAAGGGCGATGAGAGAGCTCTCGCAAAGTTTAAACTGGGTAAAACTTGAAGTGGGATACTTGGCAACAACTAGGCGAACGGTTATACATCACCTGGGTTGGAAACTCAAGGATTAATCTATTGTTATGATGGAGTGTGCCTGGTTCAAGGAAAACCATAATTTCTACTCACACTAGAAGGTACCCCCTTCACGCTCAAGAAGGGAGGGAAGGACCCTCTTCACGGCTGTGCATTCGGACGCACTCGACAACGTGAGTATGCCAGTGATGTTGCGCAAGGTACACTAGGGAATAACATAGAGTTCAAAGGGTAAAACCTTTAGAAGATATTCACACTAGCTGGGTGAATTTTCACAAGGTAAAACACAGACTTTAAGACTCCCCAAAAATTCAAAGAACTACAATAAATTCATTGAGTGGAATTATAAAATCGTTGGGGGTTATCCAAATAGATGGAACACAAGAGATTGAATATTTTTTGGGAAAAATCGTAGACAAATTCATAGATTAAGGAGTGAATCGGTTGAGTTAAATCCCAACCAGATCGTTGAACAGGATTTAGGAGAAAACGTAGGGTAATCTGGTTGTAAAACGAAGAAGGATTTTATGGAAGGCTGGGTATTCCAGGCAGAGACAAAAACATTTTTTTAGGAGAAGAATATGCAGTGTTTATTTTGTAAAAACGCATAGATGATACACATTGCTTAAATTAATTGAGTAAAAGGAGAACCTCGGATGATGCACATCATTTTAAATTCATTGAGGGAAAACGAAAATCACAGAACAAAAGGAGATAAATCGTTGAGCATCGGATTAAGATGCAGCATTTATAACTCCCAAAACGCAGAGAAAAAACAAAGTAAACGTAGTGTGCTCCTTTCCCAACACACAAGGTGTCCTTCCATGCCAAAACGCATAGGAAACGAGGTAAAACTGAGAGAATATAATGGTTACCATGTTCGGTGCATTTTAAAGAAAACACGGAGGTTAATAACTTGGAGATTTTGAAAAACACAGAGAATAGAATGCAAACCCAAATCTAATGCTGGGAAATCACTTTCAAATCAAATTTCTCAATGAAAAATAAAGGCATAGACCTGTTGGGTGAGTTATAATGAACAAGCGCAAGCAAACTCTTAAAAACACATAGATTAACCCCCCCAATTGAAAGGGAAAACAGTGAATGAGAAGTCAAGATTTAGTTGGTTTAAAAATTCAGACTCGTTATAATTTCCTTTCTACAATACATAATAATATAGGAATCTTTCCAGTCCAATATTCAAAGGCCATTTCAACTTTCAACAATTCAAAAACATCTATACAATAAAAACTTAATATAATGCAAACTAAAAATGAAAATACCATGACCGACGAAGATAGAATTGATGACGATCCTTGGTGACTGACCTTTCCTTCCTTCATCCACTTGATAACTGTTTAGACTTCATCGGTACCTCCAAGCCAATGCTAGGGTTACTCTTCTTCCCCCTTATTCCCCCGAGCCGCAAAGGGGCCACACACACACACAACCAGAAATCCTCTAGCTCTCAGCTTGCCTTGCAAGGTAGAGCCACCACTCTATTTCTCAAGATGGGTATCCCAACTCTCACAAGTAAAACCAACTAGAATTTATGCAACATAACCTTGCTCATAATCGGTCTCCGCCATCTCTCAACTCAGCCATTTTTTTTATAGAATTTGTTTTGTGACACCTTGCCATTTTCACATTTAATTCATCCTTTTTAAACAATTAATTAGAAATTATTCCCCCCATACACTTATCACCCTTTCCCTTAGTTGCACCAGAAAATCCACCAATTATTTTAATTAAAAGTCAATTTCCCTCACCCATCCTAAAAGTGCTCCTAAAATCACTCCTAGTTGTCCCTTTATTCCCTTTATTTCCAATTAATGATTGACGCCTTTCTAAAACTGAGTTGAGTTAAAATAGGATTGTTCTCTTTTTATACTAGTGTTAACTAAACTCTAGATACCTTTCTATGCTTACACAGTCTTTAATGCTTTATTCTTTTCTTACTTTAAATTCTAATTTGGTATTTTCTTGCACAATGTGTATTAACTGACTCTTTAGATTTATTTTATTTTCATTGATTTCTTAAATTGATTTGTTTCATTCCCTCATTATTTAATTTATAAATTAGTTTTTAGTCTTCTCACTAACTTAGACTTCGAATTAGTTAAATTTGTACTTGCATGAGCTTAGACCCTTAGGGATTGTGATTAATAAATTCATTCTTTAATTAATTAATTTGGAAGTGCTCAATCTTTTTACAAGGTTTATCATTCGCTCAAAGGTTTATAGGCCACCTATATTCTTTGACTCATTTTTTTTAAAATTCCACGACGTTCCCTTCAAGACGCACTATGTTCTCCAAGGGTGCCACTCGTCTTTGATTCAAATTTTCAATCTCGCGACATTCCCTTCATGAGGCACTCCGTGCTCCAAGGGTGCCACTCACGTTTGACTGGTTTTGGTATTTTTCCAACCCTGGGAGTCAATAATCCATTCAAGCGACCTTGTGAGAGACTAAGGTCTTCTAAGGAATAAGGAACATGCTTTATTGCATGCCCGTTATAAATCTCTGTGAGCAACAGTCTCAATATTCCCTCACGACATCGTGAACCTCTCGAACTAGGTAATCATTAACCTACAATTCAAGTCACGATGAGAGTTCTAGTAGGTTGTGTTGGGGATGTTACCACACCTCTCCCTTAATATCCGGTCTATGTGCATGGCCCATTTACTCCTTATGTGAGTCATATTAGCAAGAAATAGTCAACATGCATCCATTAACAAAAAATTGTCAATGATCTATAAACAACATCATAATATAATTGATCATATGTCACATATGCATAAATAAAATACTCAAACCAATACAATCCACTCCCTGACTCATCCCGGAGTCTAAGGAGGTCTAGTGATGCCATCAACGTTCTCAATTTGTCAAGTGTTCTACACACGCAGGGGAAACATGTCAATAACATATGTCAATACATAGATATCAAACAACACAAATCATAATCCATCAACATCATCATAAGAATCCATAAGCGAAACAGACAACCATATACTAAAACCGAATAACTTACATGCAAGTGTCCTCAAATAATAGTTAATAACATGTTCTGGCAAGAGCGGGATGTTACATACACCCCCTCTTGTTTAAAAATTCGTCCCAAATTTGTACAGTATATAAAGGCGGTAAATAAAGCATCTGACAAGATCTATGTGTCTAACTATCAAATAAATATGAAACCTATCGGCGCATATCATATGCGGCCTCCCAGGTAGTCGAGCGTGGACTATAATTGTCCCACTAGACCTTGACTTGATCGACTGTTCAACATTGTAGCCATCGAATGTGATGGTCTAAAATGCAGACTGGCTCCATCGTGAGTGCACCCTTGTCTGACAACTACAAGGAAATCATGCTAATCATTTGTGTAGGATCACTAACATAATGTCTCAAAACAGATACATGAAAAACATCATGCATACGCCTCAAAGAATCAGGCAAGGCTAGTTGATAGGCCATGAGACCTTTCTTTTCCACAACTTCGAAAGGCCCCACAACCTAGGAGAGAGTTTAGCACCACTTCCGAACTTACTCGAAATCTTGTGCAATTCTACCCCGCAAGAAAACTTTTTCGCCAACTTCATAGTTGCGATCAACGTGGTGCACATCATCATAACTATTTGACAATCTTGCACATATTTAACCTTTATTTTATCGTTTGCAATTGTCCTTCCATTTCTTGGATCATTTATGGTCCCACTAGGACCTTATCCTCAAGTCGATCCTAGCTCAATGGCGTCTTACACGGTCACCCATAGAGAAACTCAAATGGTGCCATCTTAATGGTACCTTGATAGTTGTGGTTGTGCGCAACTCTACCAATGGCAAGAACTCTTCCCAACATTTATGTTGGTCCAAGACATACATACACAACATTTCTTCAAAAATTTGGTTCATTCTTTTTGTCAACCCATCTGTCTCAGGGTGATATGATGTACTAAAGTTCAGTTGTGTTCCTAAGGGCTCTTGGTAACTAGTCCACAATCGTCCTGAAAAAACCGACCCTCTATCAGATGGATTCTTTTGGCACTCTGGTTAGTATCAAAATCTTGCTGACAAAATTCTAGCTATGTCTGGTGCTTTATACATCATACGCACATGAATATAATGTGCACTCTTTTTCAGAGTGTCAACTACCACAAAAATCGAGTCGTGCTCCTTACCGTCAGTGGAAATTCAACAATGAAGTCCATAAAAATGATCTCCCATTTCGATTCTGGATTAGCATGTGGTTGTAGTAATCCTACTGGATGTTTATTTTCATCATTCACTCGATGAAATTCTAGACACCTCACCACGTAGCTAACTAAGTCCACATTCATCCCTTCCAGAAAAATAAGGGCTTAAGGTTTGCCCTCATCTTCGTGAATTATGGATGAGCCATGCATACTTCTCTATGAACTTCGCTTAAGATAAAATATCTCAATTTTACGTTAGGAGGTACATCAATCAAGTTATCATACCTCATCAATCCATCATTGTCCATTGTATATCCTTCAAACTTGGTACTGTCATGGTGTCTTGTCCAAAATTTCCTTAACCTCTTTATACCAATCATCAATGAACTGTATAGTTAGAATCCTTTCTCGAAGATTCATCTGAGGAGGTATCACCAAGAATATGCGATCTCTGACTCAATGCATATGTCACTCTATTCACTGTTCATTTAATGTACTTATTCTCAAATCGTATTTGCTAAGTAATTCTGACTAATGCTTTTGTCACGCGTTTAAGTCATTCTGTGCAAAATGGGTTGCATTCCATAGTGATCATTTGTTTGAATTTTTGTCCGATTAGATAGTGTCTCTACATACATAATGGCCAATAAATCCCAATCGTGTGATACATATTTCTCCTTATGCTTTCTTAATTTCCTTCATATGTAGGCGATCACTTTACCGCTTTGCAACAATACTCTACTTAAATATTCCTTGGACGTGTCTGTGAATACAAATAAATCCCTGTCCAAGTTGGGGACTTTCAGTATTAGCATTGCCAACAACCACCCAATGAGCCTTCGAAATTCTTCCACGCACTTCTTGGTCCATACAAATTTTTTTTTTTCATCTGCAATTCCGCGATCGGATTTTTTATCATCGAAAAACCTTCGACAAACCGTCGGTAATATCTTTCTAAAACCAAAAGATGCATACTCTTGGTATTTTTATCGGCATAGGCCATTCCATGATAGCCTCTACCTTTGCTGGATCCATCGTGATGCCTTCGTCGGATATAAAATTCCCTAAGAAATGAATCCTCGAGAGCATTGCGACAGTTTCTCATAATTTATGTTCCTGTAAACACTATAATACGAAGCGCAAAATTTCGTCAGGTTCCTCCGTCGTCTAAGGATATATCAATGTGACATCAATGAATACTTGAAAAATCTTGTCCAAGTATTCATGGAACACCCCATTCATCAAACTCTTGAATACCCCGGGGCGTTTTTGCGTCCCAACGATAACGGTAAACTCATAGTGTTCGAACCTCTTATTGCATGCGGTCTTAGGAATATCTTTCCCCTTTAATTCATATCTGGTGATAACCTAATCTCCAGTCGACCTTTGAAAACACCTTCATGCCCTTCATTTGATCAAACAAATAGTCTATTCTTGGAAATGCATACAAATACTTGATCGCTTCCTTCTTCAAATTGTGGTAGTCAATACGGAGTCTCCACGACCCATCCTCCTTCTTATGAAATAAAAAATAGGAACACCCCAAGGTGACACACTGGGACGTATAAGTCCCAGGTCCAACAACTCTTTCAGTTGCATTTTCAACTTATGTAACTCATGTGTCGACACTTGATAAGGTGTTCTTTCTATTGGTTCAATTCCAAGTTTGAAGTTGATGGTAAACACCATATTTATTTTGGGCGGCAAACCTGGTAACTCTTCAGTGAACACATCCGCAAACTCTCGTACTACTAGAAGGTTTTCTAGTCCTTTCACCATGCCCTTGTCATTCAATGCTAAGATTCCATATGTAATATACCAGATATAAAATGTATGCAGAACTGAAATAAAATGCTAGTAATGGTAGAATAACAACAATATAAATAGAACATTCACCACAATAACACTGAAATGATATAAGAATAACAACAGAAATAACACTTTGAATCTGAAAGCAATGTTCATGGGCCTCTTCGAGGGGGAAACCTCCAGTTGAGAAG
>JZKD02S1870524.1:30599-50946 GCA_000966675.3 Picea glauca
TCTTATAAATGATCTCATAATCATATCCAAAGAGTTTAGTCACCCATTTTTGTTGTTCTGGGGAGGAAATGCATTGTTCCATAAAATACTTGAGGCTTTGATGGTTTGTCTTAATCTGGAAACGTTTCCCCAATAAATAAGTATGCCACAGATCCACGGCATGCGGAATAGCCAACATTTCTTTTTCATAGATGCATTTGCCCTAGTTTCTTTCAGATAGTTGTTTGTTGGTAAAGGCCAAAGGTTGACCCTCTTTCATAAGGACAACACCAATTCCTTTCCCCGAGGCATCACATTTCAATACAAAGGTCTTTGTGAAATCGGGAAGGGTGAGGACTGGAGTGGTGCACATGGCCATCTTCAAGGTCTGAAAAGATTGAGCAACGGATGGAGTCCAAGTGAAAGAGTTATTTTTTAGGAGAGTAGTGAGAGGTGCTGCAATCTTCCCATAATCTTAACAAACTTGCGATAATACCCTGTTAAGCCAAGAAATCCACGCAAGATCTTAAGAGTCTTTGGGTGAGGCTAGTCTTGCATAGCTTCAATATTTTTAGGATCCACCCTGACGCCATATTTTCCAACCAGATAACCCAAGTATTCTACTTCTGAGGCGCCAAAAGCACATTTAGACTGTTTCAGGAAACGTTGGTGCTGAGAGAGTAGATGGAGAACTTGATCCACATGAGCAAGATGGTCTAACCAGGTTTTGCTATAGGTGAGGATATCATCAAAGAAAACTAAGGCAAAATGACGGAGAAAAGGACGAAAGACATGATTCATGAGGCTTTTGAAGGTGGAGGGGGGCTTACACAAGCCAAAAGGCATGACCAAAAACTCATAGTGGCCCTCATGAGTTCTAAAGGCAGTCTTGGGAATGTCTACCTCTTTCATATGTATCTGGTGGTAGCCCGAACGGCGATCCAGTTTAGTGAAGAATTGGGCACCACGCAATTCATCCAGGAGGTCATCAATGATAGGAATGGGGAATTTGTCTTTCATGGTAAGTTTGTTGAGGGAACGGAAGTCAGGACACATTCACCAAGAACCTTCTTTCTTCAGGACCATGACCACAAGAGACGAGTAGGGGCTCGTACTAGGGTGGATAACGCCTGCATTAAGGATTTCTTGGACCATTTTCTCAATTTCATTTTTTTGGGAAAAGGGGTGATGATACAGACGGATATTGGGAGGAAGGCTTCCGGGTACAAGGGGAATGGAATGATCATGAACACCACAGGAAGGAGGGAGGCCTTGGGGAGTGGAAAAGACCAATTGATGTTTAGAAAGGATGGCTTGGAGGTCTTGCGGTATCAAGGGTGTCTATGTTGCTTGTATGGCATGGAGTTGGGCGATAACACCAGAATGACCCTTTTTTAGCAACGTTTCCATGTGATGGGAACTAATGATCTCAGGTGAATCGATGGTGATGCCTTGGAACTTATATTGGTGGCCCTCCTGGTTTAATTGCATGGTTAAGTCTTTAAAATCCATGAGAATGGGACCCGAAGTCCTTAGCCAGTCGGCACCCAAGACAATGTCACAACCTCCCATGACGATAGAAAACATATGGCATTTCAGGTGGTAGTCACCAATTTGGAGACACACATTTTCACAATGCCCTCCACATTTCATGGAACCACCATTGGCAATCATGATTTGGAAATTATTGACGGCATGGATGTAGCAATGAGTTTTTTGGGCAATGCGGCGATGAATAAAATTATGGGCATTGCCACTATCAACCAAAATGATGACCTTCCAATGCTTGATGTAACCGATTAGCTTGAAGGTTTGGGGAGCAGAGAAGCCAGTGAGAGCATTGAGGGAACTGATCGGTTCTACTTCGGGAGTGTCTGAGGGAGGGGTTATGTCAGTTGATTCAAGTGACTCAAACACAAAGGGAGTTTCTTCATCTTCTTCTGAAATCTCCTCGGAGATGGCCATAAAAATATTTTGTTCTTTACACTTGTGGCCCAGGAAATATTTGTCATCACAGTTATAACAAAGGCATTTGAGTTGGCGTTCAGCGATTTCATCCCTGGTCAATTTTTGGATCTTTAGTGGAGCAGAGGGAGTAGTGGGATTTACATGTTTAGGACGAGGGATAAAGGAGGGTTTGTGGTTTTAAGCAGATACAACTTGCTATGCTTCTTTAGCTCTTTTTGTAGCCTCCACCCAACTCTCAGGCCAAGCCATGAGGACATGGGCCCGAATTTCATCCTTGAGGCTGCTGATAAAACACTCTCAGAAAAAGGCATCAGACATGCCCTCTATTCTAAAAGTCAGATGCTCAAAGGCAGCTATAAAGTATTCCATTGTTCCTAATTGTTTCAGCTTTATCAAATGGCCCAAATGGTTGGTGTTAGTGTCAAAGCATTCATAAATCTCTGCCACAAAGTGTGTCCAAGCAATATACCCTTGACGAGAAGTTTTTCTCCATTGCCACCATTGCCAACGTTCTTGATCTAGATGGAGAACACCATACCAGAGTTTGGCCAAGTCATCTGTAATGTTGTATAAAGAGAAGTAATGTTCCATTTGGGTTACCCAACTAGTGGGGTTCGAGCCATCAAATTTGGTCACATCCACCCGCGGAAGGCGTATGTCACGTTGAAAGTGATGTTTTTGCAAGGTATGGGAATGAGAGGAATGGCCAGCTTCAGTATGTGGAGGTGAGGAAGAGTAAGGGTTATCTGTAGGGATATGCAGTTTGGTGCAAAGTGTCGAAAAGACTAATTCAGGCTGGGTGGTGAGGTCTTTTTTGATTTCCCCCATTGAGGACTGCATGGTTGTATTGATGGAAACAACATTGGCACTGAGTTGTTTCACTTCTTGTTGGGTCTCAATGAGACCAAATTGCACGGTGTTGAAGCTATATTCCAAGTCTTGGCTATGAGTATGGGCCATGAGGATGAGGAAATTGAAAAGGGGCGGGTAGGGTAAAAAATTTTGGCTCAAAAAATGATATGAATGTGATAAGGGCGAAGAGATGAATCCAATGGAATAGGTCTCAAATAATGGTGAAAATTTTTCCATATTTTTTTAATTTTTTTTTTACAGAGTTATACTCTGGTGTGAAGAATATGGAAGAGAGGAAATTCCCAAATGCTTAACCAGAAAGAAATGTGTATTTACTTGGCAACCTGAACACAGTTGCATGGCAATAGATCTTGTCTATTTTAATTTGCTTATATTTATGTCCCCCAAGGATTAGGTATTCAAGGGTTCTACAAACAAGCGTTTACCCTGTGCTATAGCTCTCTGATATATGTGTGGGGTCCAACAGTAGTATTCAGCCCAATATCTCAGGGAACTAACTAAGGAGGATAGACCGTACCCTTAGCCATACTACTTGACTAACCAGGTACTAAAGAGTATCTTCCCGAGTGTTATTCTTGGTGACACTATAGCAGTCAGGCGGCTGATCGATTTATCTAAAGAGGGCTTTAGGCAATCTAGGTTGATTCGTACACAGGTGTTGTCTGATGCGCTACCACTCGAAGGGGTACCAACAGGGGTTACAAGGGTGGCCAACAGATGTGCACTTAAGTACCACTTATATTTCGTGCGTGTATGAATCCCTCAACTGCGGCTTTATGCGCGTAACAACAAATCTTTGTGGCTTAAAGACGTCGGAATACGTCTCTACCCTGAAAAAAATTTAACCCACACTTTCTACCGAGGAAAGTGCTCTGATACCACTTGTAATATACCAGATATAAAATGTATGCATCACTGAAATAAAATGCTAGTAATTGCATAATAACAACAATATAACCAAAACATTCACCACAATAACACTGAAATGATATAAGAATAACAACAGAAATAGCACTTTGAATCTGAAAGCAATGTTCACGAGCCTCTTCGAAGGGGCATCCTCTAGTCGAGCAGAGCTCTATTACAATAATATCCATGCTAGGGTTCTCATACCCTCGACTCCTATTTATACTAAAAAGAAGCATCTAGAAGAAGATCCTTCTAGAAGCGGAAGCTTCTATTAGGTCTTCTTACATCCGCCTTATTCTATGTTATTGAAAGGCATTATTAATATTGACCTTTATTAGATCCAAATATATTGTTCCCCCTATGTGCAGGTTAGGACCCTAACAACATATAAATTGCATCTTATGTGCATGCACTTCTGTAGATGTAGGGAAGAAATGACCTCAAGGACACTCCCTAGGTTCTTCCTACAATCATTCTTCTATGTCCCTCATCAATGGTCAACTCAACCATCTCGTCTTATAGTTGGGTATCACATCATGTGATTCCAACCAGTCCATATTGATCACAATGTCATATGATCCTAAGATTGTGATAATAGTTTGGGCTTCATTTTTGCAAAATCTCCCAATTTAATGGGACAGCTTGTAACCTCCCCTCCAACCCTCTATTTATAACTCGAAGCCATCCCTACGTACCTAAACTTGTCATGCTTGATTTCCTTAAACTTAATTATCCTTAGCAATGCACTAGAAATAAAATCTTTTGTAGCCGTAGGATCTATGAAATACTAAAAGTTTGATCGTCGCCCATGCCTGACGTCTCGAGCATAATGGACTAGTACTCAACCTGGAGGTTGTTTGCCACTACGTGAATCCTATGGGCCTTGCACAAATCTCCAAAGGTAGTGTGTCATGTTGATCCGGCTGCTCTGGTCCTCTCAACCTATGGTCTTGTTGGTAATGTGGCTCTCCACATGTACATCATTCGGGCTTCGGTCCAGTACTCCGGGTCCCCAAAGACGATGTTGGTGGACTACCTGAGGTTGTCTATCCAGTCGGTCTTGCAGGATTCATGCCCTCACCCCCATTGGTAACCTCTTCCTTGTCTATGAGGGTCTTCTGGACTGCATCCTGCAACATTTGAGGCATAAGGATCCTCTCTTTTGCACTAATGTTGAAGTTAATATCAAACACATTGTTGACCTTTAGCTTCTCGGCGTTCAGATGTGGAGCATACCTAAGTAGCTCCATGAACTGGGACTCCTACTCTGGCACCATACGACCACCCTGTTGTAAGGCGTTGATCTCGTTGAGCTGGCACTCGATGAATTCCTTCGATAAATACCGCTCCCAAAACCGCTCCTCGAACGGTTCCCATGAAACATCTTTCATGACCATGTTCCGTTCTGGTAGGAGCGTCTTCCACCATATAAGAGCGCTCCCCATCAGCTGAAAGACCACCATACGAAATTTCATGTTGGAGGTATAATCACGAAGTGCAAAGTAGATCACCATGTTCTCCAACCACGCCTTGGAGGCTGAGCCATCTGTGGCACCCATGAAATCGAGAAACGTAACCTTCTCAAGTTTTTTGTGAATGTTACCACTGCTAGCTAGAGAGCATTGTGAACCCCCATCGGGTACAAGCACGCTGGCCTCATCTCTAATTAGTCGGTTAATCAAGGCCTCTGACATTCTCTGGAAGGACCTCGTTAGACCAACCACATCCCTTATAACGATTGGATTCTTCCCAAATACATGTTCTTCTCCTTGGGGGTTAGACCGCTCTAGTGTAGACGCTACTGGAGGCTTCTCACCTCCTTCCCCAACACCACTTCATCTACCTCCACTACATCGTCTATCCATGGTTACCATAGGGAAAATTTTAATTTTAAATTATCGATAAATTATTGATAAACGTATAATACAGAGAAAGGCATGAAAATCCACAGTTGAAGGGTTGAACCTGCTCTTATGCCATATGTAATGGCCCCACCATTACGACTAGCAAAAGCAAAGCACAAAAGGTAAAAAACAAATTATTTTATTTAAGCATTAGGAAATTAACGTCAACACATAATTCAAGTAGTGCATAATCAAATGACATCATAATTAAAGGAATTACAAGCAACTCATCCTCATAATGAAACAATGTTGTAGCCAATGCATCAACATAAATATAGTGTCACATAGTCAATGCATCAACATAATTAGTAACGACACATAATCAACACATCATCACATTTAGATATCGACACATAATCAACAAGCATCATAAATGGCGATGCAAGATCAACTCATAACGATCAAATGGAATCATCAAAACTTTTAGTCACTCAACTCATAACGTAAAGATAAAATAAATGCACTGCCCTCCCAACCTACCCTGCAAGGTCAGGACCTCCAAGACACATAAGCAACGCTCAATCCCAGGATCCATCCGATTGATTTTGACCACTTAAGGTCTCAGGGTTGGTGACTATTCTGAGGAACAAGGAGGTGTCTACATCCCACTAACACAATCATGTCGAAAACGAACTAGCTCGATCAATAAACATCATTAGTGTTCATGGCGCAAAACAATTTAATTATTAAATCAATCATATAACAACATAAGTGAAGGCGCAAGTGTAATCAACTTTATTTTATTTCATGGTGCAAAATCAAACATCTATTTTATTTCAAGGTGCATGATTAATCAATTACTGAATTCAACAATAAATCAACATTATTTTCAAGGTGTGCACATGATCTAATTATCGAATTAAACATAAATCAACATCATTCAATGCATGCAATTAATCTAATCACATAGGAATTCATGCATCAACATTATGACAATGCGCGCAAGTAATTTAAAAGCGTAATCCTTTATGAATCACAATATTCACAAGAGTAATTATCAATTTAATTCATGGTGCAAGGAATATATTCACTTACTCATTCATACATCACGACAATTCAAGGCGTAAGAGAAATCATTAATTATAATTTCATGGCGCAAGGTAAAAGAACTTCTAAAACAATCAGACATTCACATAATTAATGGTGCAATTACTACCTACGAAACATTCTAGAAAGTCTATCATACCTATCATAAAACAATTGATTGACGCAACCACTTATGAAACATTTTGACAATAAACCAACTATCAACCCTTCAAGGTGTACAGTTAGAATCTACCATCCACATGTTATCTTCCTCGTAATTCCAAAGCAATTTACTAAAGAAATGACACAAAGAGGTTGTAATCACAACAAGAGCACCTATCGCATTTTAAAATCTGATAAAAATCAAATCTAATAATTGTCAATAATGTCGAGGTCAGATCCAAGGAGACCAAGCTTCATTACCTCGAGTTTTAACCCGTTAGTAATCTAGTGAAATTTAGTACACTCAGTGGTGTTCTCTTTTACTAAGGAATGGATTAAGGACATAATTATAAGTTGTACTATAAGGATTCCTTCAAGTGAAATAAGAGACCAATCCTTGTTTTATCATAATTAATTATCTATAAATTCCCTAGGGATAAATACATTATTCTTAAGAAGGCATAAGTAGATCAATCGTTTACAACGAGACCTGAAGAAATAAGAACCAATATGCCATCTGCAAGTAAGACCCCACGAAAATCAAACTCCATAAGTAAACTAGATGGCTACAATAATTTTGCAGCCTTCCTTAAGGACTAAAAACATTTAACAATGAACCGTAAGCATGGTATCTAAGGGTTGAATAAATACGGGCTATCCTAGGAGTACACTAAGATGAATATTTACCACTAATCAATAAGGAATTACTCTCACCCTTGATTATTAGAAAAATATATTTAATCCATGCAAAGTTAGTAATCATTATTCTCCTATATGCACATATAAAAATAGGTTAGATGAGCAATAACTAGGTTTGAGGCTTATCATGAATAAATCAACTATCCCATGCCAAAGAAATTCATTAACACCTAAAATGAGATGCTACCCCAAACACGAAGGTCATACGAAAGATTCTCAATTCAGTGACAGTTACGCCATTCTCATTAAGACGAAGGGCGATGAGAAAACTCTCACAAAGTTTAAACTAGGTAAAACCTGAAGTGAGATACTTGGAAACAACTGGGCGAATAGTTATACATCGCCTGGGTTGGAAACTCAGGGTTTAATCTGTTGCTATGTTGTAGTGCACCTGGTTCAAGGGAAATCAGAATTGATACTCACACCGGACGGTACCCCCTTCATGCTACAGGAAGGGATGGAAGGGCCCTCCTCACGAACGCAACTTCAGACGCACTGGACAACGTGAGTATGCCAGGGATGCTGCGCAAGGCACACCAGGGAAGAACACAGAGTTCAAAGGGTAAAACCACCAGGAGATATTCACACTAGCTGGGAGAATTTGCACAAGGTAAAACACAGAGTTTAAGACTCCCCAAAAACACACAGAACTACAATAAATTTGTTACGTGGAATTATAAAATAGTTGGGGGTTATCCCAATCCCTGCAATACAAGAGATTGAATATTTTCTGGGAAAAATCGTAGGCAAATTCACAGAGTATAGAGTGAATCGGTTGAGTTAAATCCCAACCATATTGTTGACCACGATTTAGGAGAAAACGCAGGGTAATTCAGTTGCAAAACGCAAAAAGATTTTGTGGAAGGTTGGGTATTCCAAGAAGAGACAAAACCGCAGTTTTAGGAGAAGAATACGCAATGGTTATGCTGTGACAATGCATAGATGATACACAATGATTAAATTCACGGAGGGAAAGGAAAATCTCGGATGATACACATCATTTTAAATTCGCCGAGGGAAAACGAAAATCGCAGAAGAAAAGGAGAGAAATCATTGAGCATTGGATTAAGATGCAAGGTTTATAACTCCCAAAACACAAAGAAACAATAAAGTAAACGCAATGTGTTCCTTTCCCAACAGGGAGCGAGTCCTTCCATTATAAAACGCATAGGAAATGAGGTAAAACGCGGATAATAGAATGGTTACCATGCTGGGTGCATTTTAAAGAAAACATAGAGGTTAATAACTCATATTTTGAAAAACGTTGAGAATAGAATGAAAACACAAATCTGATGTTGGGAAATTGCATGCAAATCAAATTGTTCAAGGAAAAATAAAGGTGTAGAGGTGATGGGTGAGTTATAATGAACAAGCGCAAGCAAACTCTTAAAAAAACAAAGACTACCTCTGCAATTGAAAGGGAAAACAGTGAATGAGAAATCAAGATTAAGTTGGGTTAAAAATTCAGACTCATTAGAATTTCCTTTCTACAATACATAATCATCTAGGAAGCTTTCTATTCCAATATCCGAAGGCCATTGCCACTGTCAACAATTCAAAAACATTTATACAATAAAAACTTAATACAATCCAAACTAAAAATGAAAATACTGTGAGGGGCGAAGATAGGATTGATGACGATCATTGGCGACTGGCGTTCCCTTCCTTCATCCGCTTATTAATCATTGATACTTCACCGGTACCTCCCAGCCAACACTAGGGGTACTCTTCTTCCCCTTTATCCCCCCGAGACACAAAGGGGCAATGCACACACACAACCATAAATCCTCTATCTACCATCTCTCCTCGCAAGGTAGAGCCACCACTCTCTTTCTCAATATGGGTATCCCAACTCTCACAAGTAAAACTAGCCATAATTGTTGTAGCATAACCTTACTCATAATCAGTCTCCTCGGTATCTCAACTCAGCCATTTGTTTTATAGAATTTGTTTTGTGACACCTTGCTATTTTCACATTTAATTCATCATTTTTAAATAATTAATTATGAATTATTCCTCCCATACACTTTTCACCCTTTCCCTTAGTTGCACCAGAAAATCCACTAATTATTTGAATTAAAAGTCAATTTCCCTCACCCATCCTAAAAGCGCTATTATAATCACTCCTATTTGTCCCTCTATTCTCTTTATTTCCAATTAATGATTGACGCCTTTCTAAAACTAAGTTGAGTTAAAATAAGATTGTTATCTAGTTAGACTAGTGTTAACTAGACTCTAGATACCTTTCTATGCCCAAACAATCTTTTATGTTGTATTCCTTTCTTACTTTAAATTATAATTTGGTATTTTCTTTCACAATGTGTATTAACTCGCTCTTTAGATTTATTTTATTTTCATTGATTTCTTAAATTGATTTATTCCATCCCCTCATTATTTAATTTATAACTTAGTTTTTAGTCTTCTCACTAACTTAGACTTAGGCTTAGTTAAATTTTTATTTGCACGATCTTAGACCCTTAGGGATTATGATTAATAAATTCATTCTTTAATTAATTAATTAATCAATTAGTTAATTTGGTAGTGCTCAAGATTTTTACAAGTTTTAACATTCCCTCAAAGTTTTCTAAGACACCTTGATTCTTTGACTCATTTTTTTTTAAATTCCACGATGTTCCCTTCAAGACGCACTCTGTGCTCCAAGGGAGCCACTCTCCTTTGATTCAAATTTTTAATTTCACGATGTGTCCTTCAAGACACATTATGTGCTCCAAGGGTGCCACATGCCTTTGACTGGTTTTGGTAGTTGTCCAACCTTGGGAGTCGATACTCCATTCATGCGACCTTGTGAGAGACTAAGGGCTTATAAGGAATAAGGACCATACCTTATTGTGTGCCCCTTAGAAATATTAGTGAGCGAATGTCTCATTCTTCCCTCACGACATCATGGACCTCTCGAACTAGGTACTCATTAACCTACAATTTGAGTCCCGGCGGGAGTGCTAGTAGGATGTGTCAGGGATGTTGCCACACCTCTCCCTCAATATCTGGTCTATGTGAATGGCCCCTTATTTAGAAATTGGAAGAGCATCCATTGCATAGTATTCACACACAGAAATAATAGTTTGTATCACATACAATGAACATAGATACATCACACTTAAATAAGTGTTGTGAGATCCAACTTATTCCACTCTTGAGGGAGAGGTTGAGAGAATCTCTCAACATCCTCCATCTAACCCAATCCAATCCCTAAACTCTATAATGTAGAATTAATTAGGCATTATCTCTAACACCCCTCGTTAATGCCTACATTACAAAACTTCACATAACAGAAAAAGTTACAACACTTCGTCTGGCATGATCCTCATCAACGCATACACCCACTCTGATGCTTCTGGATTGCGCTCTTTCTTCTTCCTCTTCTTCGACCTCTCCTTTCAACACATTTAAAGTATAAATGTTTTAGATCATCATTCATCCACTTGTATGATTGACAATTTTGACAATCTCGGCTCACCGGGGCTTCCATGAGAAAAGACGTCAATTATTGATGCATTCTATGAACATGCCTCCATCTGTCGGATTTTTGCTTTCGGTTATCCGTCAGTGTCTAGAAGCATAGTTCGGATACGTAATGTTCTCAACATTCAAGTATACAAGGTGAATTCCAATAAGAATAGTTGTTCTTGAAACCGGGGCTGCCAGCTTGTATCAAGATACAAGAGTTCCTATTTTACATAAACACTAACATAAAAATCTTTAAACACACCACACATCAATATAATATATATCTAGTAAAAAACAGCAGAAAAGACGGGCAATCCGTCTAGTGGATCTTCCTTTATATTGATCCATAGTGGTATACCAGAAGCTAATTCACCAAAAGAAACATTTCCGATGGCCATTTCATCAGAAGATTAACCAAATGTAGTGGCAATGGGTTATCGTTTTCCATATGATTCTATTCTAGGCAGCACATTAATATCACAAAGATAGAGCAAATGAAATACCGACTCTTCTTATCGACACTTCCTTCATAAAGCATCAACTATGGGTTTCGTGTATTGATGGTTGTGACTCATTTTTCCTCATTAACGCATATCACAGGTGGCTCACTTTAAATTCTTGGTGACATTCCATCAAGCTGGAAGATCCCCTTCTCTATACAGCAACAGATACCACTACATGCATGCGCACAATCAATGTTTGGATTGTGACTCATCCAATTGCAATCAACAACGAATCCTTCGATTCTCACTTATCTTCAGACCACGTATTCTATGATGTGATGCTTGGAGACCTGCAGAACTATATGCAGATATCAAAGAGATGAAGGTCGGAGTGAATGGATGGCTCTCCAGATTCAATTACTATATATATATATATATATATATCTACAACATTTCTCACGGATCCTTCCAGCGAACAGGTGCATCTCACGACTCCTTCCAATGAACAACAATCAAATCAGATCCACACAGCTCGTCAACAACTCGTCACAACTCATTGAATAGTAATAATTCCAGCATTTGAATATGCACAACAGAGTGACATACGGGTCAAATGCACCCTTTCAATTTTCTAGCAGTGAATCTCCTACGATCTGGGACAGTGAATCTCCTACAATCTGGGTCCTCGGACAACTCTATCTGGTACAACAGATCTCCTTCATAGTATCATCAACAACCTTCATTACGGCTTCTCAACAGAAAAGATATATATGTGCCCTCCTCTTGTCTCAGGAATGACGGTTCTCCATCACACAACGACTCGATCTTCCTTTTGATTAGGGCTCCTCCAACCTTATGCAACATGGCCTCTCATTGATCGGTGATCCCTGAGCTCTGATACCAATTTAGAAATTGGAAGAGTATCCATTGCACAGGATTCACACACAAAAATAATAGTTTGTATTGCATACAATGAACATAGATACATCACACTTAAATAAGTGTTGTGAGATCCAACTTATTCCACTCTTGAGGGAGAGGTTGAGAGAATCTCTCAATATTCTCCATCTAAACCAATCCAATCCCTAAACTCTAGAATGTAGCATTAATTAGGCATTATCTCTAACACCCTTTACTCCTTATGTGAGTTAGTTTAGCAAGCAATTGTCATCCTACATCCATCAACAAAACATTATCAGTGATCTATAAACAACATGATAATATAATCGATCATATGTCACATATGCATAAATAAAATACTCAAACCAATACAATCCACTCTCTGACGCAACACAAAGTCCAAGGAGGTCCATTGATGTCATCGACATTCTCAATATGTCAATTGTCTTGCACACTCAGGGGAAACTCATCAATGTCATATGTCAATACATAGATATCAAACAACATAAATCACAATCCATCATCATCATCATCATCATAAGAATCCATAAGCGAAACAAACAACCATATACTAAAACCATATCACTTGCACACAAGTGTCATCAAATAATAGTTAATAACATGTGCTCGCAAGAGCGGGATGTTACAACATGTAGGCACCTCTAACTATGAAAATCATGCATAGATAAGTGCATGATTATAGGGAATATAATGAAAGGATTATGAAGGCTCAAGAAGAGATACTTTATATTTTGAATATATTTCATAAGAAACTTAAAAAATACTCTGGGACCAAGCAAGCAGAGTAGCAATCCTCCATGATTGAAGTGGAACCTAAGATTAATAACCAACCCATAGCAATTTTAATTGATAATGGAGCTAGCCATAGTTACATAAACTCTGACATCATTGAAATATTTAACTTGCAAAGGAGTAAGCATAAGAAAACTTGGTTAGTTCAATTAACCACAAGGGATAATAGGAAAATTCAATAGACATGAATGGACTCAACACAAAGGTGGATGTGAAAATCATTCCATTCAGTTCATATGATTGTGTAATTGGTATGGATTGGTTATAAAAACACCTTGTTGTATTAAATTATTACAACAAGACAATCGGATGTCTTGATGAATAAGGCAAGCAAGGAAAGGTTCAAGGCATTTCAAGAGTAGTAGTTGTTAGAGAAATTTCTATGGAGTTGAAAAAGAGCTTCAGGAAGTGATGTAATAATTTTGCATCCTATATGGAAGAGGAACCCGAAGATAAAGTGGAAAGTATTGAAGAACATATAGTCTTGAAGGATTTTAAATATGTTTTGGGGAGATCCCAGGTTTTCCACCAAATAGATACAATGATTTCTCTATCAATTTGGTGCCAGGAGTTTCCCCAGTGTCAAAGATACCATACAAAATGGGCACACTAGAATTGAAGGAGTTATAGATGAAACTTCAAGAATTCTTAATGAAGCTGGGGAATATACACCCAAGTGTGGCACTTTAGGGTGCCCTAGTTATTTTTATGAAGAAAAAATATGGAACCTTAAGGCTATGTATTGATTTCAGACAACTAAATAAGGTCGCCATAAAGAACAAATATCATTTGCCAAGAATTGATGATTTATTTGATCAATTAAAAGGTGAAAGAATATTTTCCAAAATGAATTGAGATAATGTTATCATCAATTGAGGATAAAAGAATAATATATCATCAAAACAACAATAAGGACAAGATATTACCATGATGAATTCATAGTAGTACCATTTGGACTATCAAATGACCCACTTGTTTTTATGTGCATGTTGAATGGAATGTTAAGGGAATACATGGACATGTTTGTAATTGTGTTCTTGGATGATATACTCAACTACTCTACTTTATAAGAGGAACATGAGTAGCATCTGAGAATAGTGATAAACATTTTAAGAGAGCATAAATTCTATGTCAAGCTAAGTAAGTGGATCTTTTATGAAAAGAAGATCCATTACTTGGGGAATATTTTTTGAGAAGATGGGATATTAGTTGATCCTGAGAAAATAGAGACCATTAAAGGATGGACAATGCCAAGAAATGTTACAGAGGTCATATCATTCATGGTTCTTTCCAATTATTACCAAATATTGATACAACGATTCTAAAAGATTACAATCCAAATCACTTATTTGCAAAATAAGGGAGTGAAATTTGAATGGAAATCCAAGTGTGAAGAAATATTTTCGTAGTTGAAAGACATTTTGATAAGTACGCCAATATTGAAGATTGCAGATCTAGATAAATATTTTTTTGTTTGCACTAATGAACATAGGTAAGGACTTGGTGGAGTCATCACACAAAAGGATCATGTGGTATGCTACTAGTCCTGAAAATTAAAAGAGCATGAGGGGAATTATGCTACTCATGAATTGGAATTAGAATCCATTATTCATGCACTAAATATGTGGAGACATTACCTCATGGGGAGGAAATTTGAGCTAAGGAAAGACCACTTTGCTCTGAAACATTTTTTTGTACAAGCAACATTAAATATTAGACCAACTAGATGGTTGGAATTCCTTGTTGGATAGTTGGTTGTCATTGATTTTGTTGGACAATTGGTTGTCATTGATGTCAACAATAGTGGTTTTCACTGATGTCAGCATATGTAATGGGTGTATTTGGAGAAGTCTCCAAAGTGGTCCCCTTATGGCATAGCTCTAATCATGGCCATCATGGGAAGACGCTTTGAAGAAGTATACAAGAAGACCCAAAGGTGTGGTCATGAAGCTCGAAGTTATTTTAGGAATAAGGACATGAAGGATAATGTAAATAAATGTAACACAATGGTATATGGATAGTCGTCGTCATACAATTTCCAATGGTAGGTGAAACACCACGTAGTTCCTCACGATTGGGGATTTATAAGGTCACCAAGTTGGAAGCCCCAAATATGGGTTAAGAATCCCCTAAATAGTTACAAATTGTTAATTAAAGGGTAAAATAGTTATAAAAAGAAAGTACAGGTCAACCCTTAAGTTAAGGAAATATGTTACCTAGGAAAGGTATAAATAAACAACAAGAAGCCTCTCATTTGTACATTAAATTACACAAGTTTATTGAATATATTCTAGTGACCAAGTGATCTATTGGTGAATCTGAAATGATGAATCTAAGGCAGTGAAAAAGTAATGTGAGTGAAATTTTTAGGATGAGGAGAGAAATGGTTTTATGTGAAACCCTAATTTGGCTAACCCCCACAAGTAAAGCTAATAGTGTCCCATGAGGCACCCTCACATGTTGCACAATACTTGTCTTGCAAGGCCCTGTGTGATGCATGGTTTAGTCTCATGAGGCTAAACCAAAACTGAGGGAGGATGCTAGTATCGGGTTTCTAGCACCGAGGAAGAGCTATATGTACAAAATCTTCTGTCAGGTCAACTATAGGTGTAAATCTATGTCTATGTACATGTTTTGAAGGTTACATGTTGGTAATGTTATGGTGTATGCTTGAGGCATGTCTTTTGTATCTTGTTGATACATTGGCACATGCTTGAGGCACATCCTATGTGCATGGAGTGAGTCATATTTTTGGTATATGTATGAGGTAAATATCTTGATGATATTGATGCATGTTTGAGGCACTTCTTGATGCGTTTATGACACATGTTTGAGGTACATGCATTGTGATTTTTGGTATATGACTTGAGGCACATATTGGATACTTGGAATATGGTTTGTTGTATGGTATATGCTTGAGGAAGATCATGTGTGATATGGAACATTTTTGAGTTATATTCTTTGGATTTTGTGGTACATGCTTGAAGCATGTCTTGGTGATGTTGGTACATGTTGAGGTACACCTTAATGATGTTATGGTATATTGATTAGAAACATATCTTGGATATATTGGTATATTGGCTATCTTGGTTACGCTTGAGGCACTGCATTGATGATATCTTATGGTACATGGTGTATGGCTTGATTGAGACATATCATGAGTGATATGGTATATGGTTGATGCATGAGATGGTACAGGTTTGATACATGGTTGATGTAATTGGTATAATATATGGTTTATGCATGATATGGTACATGTTTTATACATGGTTGATGTACGTGATATGGTACATGGTTTATGTCCGTGACATGGTACATGGTTGATGTATGGTATGGTACATGCTCTGGTACATATTATGGTATAGGTTTTGTACATGGTATGTTAAATGTTCTGGTACATGGTTTATATAAATGGGTATGGTGCAGGTTGATGTGCATGGTATAGTAAATGTTGATGTATGGTGATGTTTTTTGTATCCATGTGAGTGTATTTCATTATAGTTTGTTGATGATGGTATATCAGTGTTAGTGACAGCGACAGTGACGGTGACAGCGACAATGATAGGTTGGATGATTGGTTGATCATCGGTTACAGGTTGACGTGACAATGGTAGTCACAAGTTGATGTCACAGTGACAGTGACAGGTTGTTTGAAAATAGTGGCAGTTACAGGTTGATCAGTGGTATTGATAGTTTGAGTTTACACTTGTATTTCAGGGCGACAATACAAGGCAAGGAAAGGGGGTTGTATCCTCCTTCCGATTGGTTTCAGAGAACTTAGAGAGTTGGAGATTCCTTAAGGTTGGTTCTTGTAAATAAGGAGGTTCTTTCCTCCTTCCAGTTGGTGTTGGAGAACTCAGGGAGTTGGATCTTCCTTCAAGTTAGTTCTTGTAAATCAGGGGGTCGTAGCCTCCTTCCGGCTAGTACCGGAGAATTCTGAGAGTTGTAGCTTCCTTTAGGTTGGTGCCTATAAATCAAGGGATTGGTGCCTCCTTCTAGTTGGTGCTAGAGAATTTGGATGTTGGTGCTTCATATGAATGTATTCTTGATATGTAAAACAAAACATTATGTGGTTTTCTCCCATTTGGGTTTCCACGTAAATTCTAGTGTACTATGTATTTGATGTGATATTTTTAAATTGTATTGATTATGGTTATATTCTCATGATATAATGAATGCAATAATAAATGATATACTGTTGATAAAGTTGAAGTTTGAGTATTGTGATTGAAAGTGGTAAAAAGTGGTAATATTGATTCACCCCCCCTCTTAGTATTCCAACAATTGATATTAGAGATGGTCCTTCAAGAAAATAGTTCAACCACTGGAAGGTAGATCATGGATTCCAAAAATAATGGAACGTTATGATCCATGAAGTGCAGAGTAAATGGAGCACAAATATTTGATGGTCAGATTGGTCTGAGCTGTGAGATACAGAGCAACAAGATGAAAGTTTTTTTACAGGCACAAGGGTATGATGTTTGACAATCAATTGTTACATGATACACTGGTTACTATAAAGGAAGAATGGAGATAAAGATAAAATTTATATAGAAGCTATAAAAGGCCCTAATAAGAAGGAATAATGTGATCCCTCGAAGAAAAAAATTCCAGAAATGAAGAAAACTCAAGAAGAAGATTACAAAAGAGACAAATATCAAACAAGACCCTTCACTTTCAAGCATCAAAGAAGCTTAAATAATTTTGAAGTAAATAACATAAAAGAATATCATGATCAGCCAAGGAATGAGTTCATAAGAACCACAACAAAAAAAAGATCATTCACTCGCAGGTATCAAAATTTATTTTATGGTTATTGTTTTATTTGTAATAAACTTGGACATAAAGTTGTAGATTGCAGATCTTATGGAAGAAATGGTCAAGCAAGAAATTTTTATGTGGCCCCACACAATATTGAATGCTACAAGTGCCACAACTCTAGGCATATAACACGTGACTGTAGAAGCATGATGGATACTTCCATGAAAGAGAACATTGATATAAGATATAAGAAGGTTTGGAAAAGAAAACAAGAATACGTATAGGAAGAATAGATGAATGAAGAACACCTAGATGTCATACTCTTAGAATTTGCAATAGTACAAGATTAGGACAAATCCACAAGAAAAAAAGGAATATGTCAGATACAGGAAGGTTTGAAGAATAAATAAAAAGCAAGAAGATCAGGTGAATGAAGAGCAAGTCCCAAAGATCGTAGTCACAAGATTTAAAACAACACAAAGCATGATGAATCAACAAGAAAATAGGAAGATGTCAAAATCCAGAAAGAGGATGAAGATGAAAAGAATGTCAGAACTCAAGAAGAGGATAAAAAGGAAGATGTCATAATGCAATTCAAAATTCAGCAAAATGATGAATCCACAAATGAATAGGAATATTACTCTGCATCAGAGAGGATATTTTTATGAGCCATTCGGCTGGGAGATTCCCAATAAATATGAATATTGAACAAGGGGATTCTAAGAAGAAACTCTACATATCATAGAACTATATTTTGAGCAGTTTGAAGTGTTTGAATATTTTGCGAATGCGGTCTCAAAGTGGTTTGATGATAGAAGTGCAGAATGTCTTGTGATAGTTTGATTGTTCAAGGAGCAGTTTTTGGAGAACATTCCCATACAGGTATCATCTAACAGTTAAGAACAATATTAGTGGCACACTTTTCAACCAGATATTCATGATTTTATAGAGGAATCCACGTCTGGATTCAGGTAGGGATATATTCAATACAAATTGGTACAGACATGTATAGTTTGATTTCTATATTGAGAATAATAGTTAAGAAGTAGGAACATGTAGCGATTAGTTGCAAAACAATTAGATGGGTCAGCATTATATGTAGTTGAGTAGCAGAATCATGGACAGTTTTATGACACATGGACTAAGAAGGATTCATGAGAGATTTGACAGGTCTAAACATATATATGACAATGAAATCAGTGGAATCAGTGAAATCAGTGCACGAATTGAATCAGAAAGGAAAGTTGTTAAAGGAACATAAGAAGCTATATTGTTTGAAGAAAGTATGATCATTAATATGTGAACATGATAAGCTATGAAGATTTCAAGACAAGTAACTTTGAATTCTTTTTATATATGTCAATGAATTACAAGAGGAAGAACCAATGGACAAATAGAACCAAAAAAGAGAAAACAAAGAGTATGCAGGAAGTACCATATTGATCTACATGATATCTTGCAGATAAGTCAAGGAGACGAAAATCATTAGAGAAACAGATTAGGAAAGAAATATGAGAAGCATGATGATAGGCGGAGCGCATGAAGTCAGAGAAATATTGTTTAGAAAATTTATATCGATAGGGGTCTAGTTACCCTTTTGCCTATGATGACAAAAAGAAAGAAATAGAAAGATTAGAAGAAAAGGATCATAGTCATGAAGACGAGGGGAGAAAAACCAAAGGGAAATACCCTTTTCCATTAATGTCAAAGGGGGAGAGAAACATGAGGAGAGAAATATCAGGAGCACTGGTCACAGGTGGAGTATGAGTGTTGGAGTATGAGTGTTTCCATCAATTCCAAAGGGGGAGATTGTTGGATAGTTAATTGTCATTGATGTTGTTGGATAGTTGGTTGTCATTGATGTTAATAGCATTGGTTTTCATTGATGTCAATATTTGATGGTTATATTTGGAGAAATCGCCAAAGTGGTCCCCTTTGTTGGAGCATAACCCAAACTTACATTAGTTTATACCTAGCTTAGACTCCTAGATCTTGGTTAATACATTCATTTAAACTTTATTTCACCTAAATTGGCCACATAGAGAAGAAGGGCACCTCATCCCTATATTTTAGGGAAAACAACTAATTTTAGATCAAGACTCAACTCCTGGTTCTTGATTTTCTCGATTTATTCTTGATTTTCTTGATTTATTCATGATTTATTCCAACTCCCCCATGAAAAAACTCATCTATTATTGGGTAATGCGCACCTCCTCTTTGAGTGAGAGATTTATTCCTTAATTAATGATTTTTGTCGTTACTATTATTAGTAACTACTATTCTGGGTCAGTTAAGTGAGTTGGAACTGCTTCTCTTGTAAATTAAGCGAGCTTAAGTGAGCTAATGCACATCACTTGACTCTTGTGGAAATTAATGAGTGTGTGACATGTATATTTAGTGGTCTAGGTCGAACTATGTGGTCTCCCTTAGCTTATGACACCT
>JZKD02S1870535.1:19004-43211 GCA_000966675.3 Picea glauca
CCACTTGGACGTTGGCCCTTGGAGGCCTAAATGTCACTTTCCTAGCACATGACATCACCCTTGGAGGGTCAGGGCTTGGAGATGGTTCCAGAGATGGTTTAGTGGAGGAGGACACTTGGCATGGCATTTGGGCACATGTGGGCATGATGTATGGCCTTTGGAGGCCTAACGTTCCACACTTCTAGCCTAGATGTCACACTTTGGAGCTCAATGTCACCCTAAAAGAGGATGACATCACCTTTCTAGCGTTTATTTCAAGTAAAATTTTAATTCTGTAAATTGGATAAACAATTTGAAGAGGTCAACCCTCTTGTTTTTTTAATTTGAAAAATTAAGTGGACAAATAGGTCAAGAGGATCCATATAAATAAGCCTCTTGACATTTCATTTTCATCATAACACTTTTTCTCTCAAACAAGAGAGGATATGGTCTGAAATTTTTGCTATCTTTGGGTGATTGGTCTCTTTTACCTCATGTGCTAGCCTTTGGAAGACAAGTTTTGGATATCTCTTGTTGATTTTTAGTGGAATTTTACGCAATTAGGGTTTTCTCTTGTCATTAATGCTTTATTGTGAATTTACTTGTTCATGTTGAAGATTATTTGTTTGGTTAAAACCCTAAGAGAGGAGCATAAGGTGCTTCCTTCTCTCATAAGAATAGTTTCATCCATTAACTTGTGAAGGAAATACTACCTAGATTTAAGCTCCTAAAGCCCTAAAGTGCTAGCACTTTAGGATTTTGATTCTAGACACTTTTTGTGACATTATTGAAGAATCTAATAAGGGAAGAAAGACTTGCTAGAGCCCAAAAGTGTTTGCACTCTAGCAACCTCTTCTTGAAATCTAAGGCCTTAATGTGCTAGCACCTTATATCTCAAGTCCTTTCTCTTATACATTGCTATCATCATTCTCCAATTGCATATTTATTGTTGTTACAAAAGATTCCATAGCCCAAAAGGCACTAGTTTACTTGCTCTCTTGTGAAGGAATTGGATCAAACAACACTCAACTCTTATTCTCTAAGGATTTCTACTATTTTTTCTAACTCTAACTTAGGCTAATTCACTAATTTTAGTGTTGTTGTTGCAAAACATTGCTACGACCATATAATTTGCTGCAATTTGTTGCATAAACTATCCTAACATTAACTTAATATACTCATAATTTATTTTGAACACATGGATATTGATCTATTGGATACATGCTAAATTATCCTTGTCATTTCATGCAAGTCTGATCTCTCTAACTTGTTGTTGTTGAAAAATTATAATTATTGTTATAAACTATTGTGTTGCTGCAATTTTATATCAGCGTTAACAAATTTTCATTTTCTATTGTCTATTGAGGTATTACATTGCATATTGGTACTTGGAAAACACTATACACATGTTATAATTGTTCTTGTTTCAGGGAAGTACCCGAAACACATTTTTCTTCCTCAATTTCACAGACATAGACTTTGACTTAGGTGATTAAGAGAGGGGGAGGTGTTCTTAGCTAATAAACTTGCCACTTTGATCCCTTGAGGTCACCGTGGAATTTTTCCATGTGGTCGACCTCTTCCATCACTAAAACAAGGGGATTTCTTACTAAAGTGACAGTGGTAAGATTTCTTATAGTTGCACAAGGTTTGGGGTACTTGTGGTGGGATTTGCACAAGTAAAAATCATACGATAACATTTTGGTGTTGTTGTCGAGGAGAATCGAGTCAATTTTCCTCAACGACACATCTTTGGTGAGCTTTTCCTGAAGCCCTTATCTTACAAGATTACATGGTGAATCAACTGAGGGTGATTCCCTCACTTCCTTTGATAATCCTAGAAGGATTATCTGGCGACTCCATTGATGAAAACCCATACTAAACATCACAGCAGCCAACCTTTTTACCCATGGCTTCTCTGAGATGGGATCCAGGTGATATTTTCATACCCTTGGACACAAGTGAAATCCAAGGGTACCCTCGACAAATGCTTTATGAGTACAAAAAGAAATGGCTTTCCAATTTTTCTAGTAATGATGATATTATTGTTGAAGAACATGTGAGTAATTTCTTTACTTGATTTCAATTGAATCCCATCAATGATGAGGATGAATATTTGGTGATGAAACTTTTTTCATCCAGTCTCCATGACGTTGCTATAATATGGTATCATGGTCTCCCTGATAAAAGTATCAATACCATGGCGCAATTCGAAGAAACCTTCATGAACAGATGGAGCATTAAAGAAGACCCCGATACACTCCATGACATGAAAGGGGAAGAAACTTACAAAGAGGAGCAAGAATTGCCTCATGATTATATTAAAGAACAAGAGACTAAAGAGGTGAATCATGAAGATAAAGTGTTGATGTCTACTCCTCCATCTAATGAATTCATTCGAACTTCCATTCCTCCTACACAAGAATAAGAGGATGCGATAAGTCATTTTCCTTTCCAAAATTTTCATGATGATGTATTTCATGATTTGAAAAATGAAGAAGTATTAGAGGAACCCATGGGTGCACTAGGCCCTTTGTGTTATAATAAATATGACGATATGGTTGAAAACATTGATGATTTTATACATGTTGGGAAACGTAAATGGGATGTGATTGGTCATGATGGAGATCTCATTTACAATATTGAATATTGTTTTCAATTGTTTCCTTTACAATAGCCATATGTGATTACTACTAATCTTGATGTATGGCAGCAAGCAGATGACATGATTACAGATTTGTTCCAACCGGCTAGGGTTGATTTTTGGCATCATTCTCATGATGATTCCCGACAAGCCCTGGGGGATTTGATAGATATTCTTTTGAGCACTTGGATTTATTCTACAAAGAAAATTTTCAACCACCATTGTGTTCCAATTTTGATGAGGGTAAGGACATGATTTTCCTGGTGCAGGATTTTTGTGATTCGGTTTTCCATCCTTCCTCTTTTCCTTCATCTCGTTACATTACTGAGGATATAGGTGGGAAACACATTCTTTTCCCAAATTTGTCTCAGAGGAAAAATGTATTCTTAGAATTTAAGGGTAGGTTGAATTATTTGCGAAGAAGTTTGACATCTCAATATTTCAACCTTCCTCGGGGTAGTTGTCTGTCATCCTCCAGATTATTGTTCGTCCCTTCTCAAGACTCATGGAGTGATAAGGTCCAGGGTAGTCAACCTTCGGAGTCTTTGAGCTAGCCTTATGAGTCTTTATCTTGTCACAACCCCATTCAGAGATGGATTGAGGATTCATGTGGAAACGTTACATGGCATCATATTGTTCCTCCCTCCCACCTCCATGAGTTAGACTTTATGGTTAGTTATGATATAATGCATGTTCTAGCTCATGACCTTTTTGTGCTTGACTTGTCCTTGCCCTGTTTTATAATGAAGCACAAGGGTGGATGTTTTTCTACAATGTTAGGATGGTTTTATTGGTTATATGATTATACCTAGCATTTCACTAACATATATTAGAATAGGTAGGTTAGAGTAGGAATTTGCATCCTCCATTGCATTGTATATATGTTGCATCATGCATATCATGGTAATATAGTTGCATCTTGCTTGGATTTGCATACATTCTCATAACCTACACGTTCTTTTCCTGCATCATTTACATAGTGATATGTTACATTTGTATCTATTGCATGCTCGTATTGATATGTTAGAATACAATGTCAAAATTCTTTTGCTTTAGATGTTAGTGATTCTCGTATGAATAAGGGGTGAGTGAGCCACCCTTTGATATCCATAATTTGTTTGTTTCAATGTGTGTAGGCACAGGTCATACCAGGAGTTGTTGAGGATCTCATGTTCTCTATAGCAAGCACATGTCCCCAAGTAGGAGCCAGATGTTACCCCCCTAGGCTAGGGGTAACTAAGGAGATAATGTCTTCAGGCCCACATGTAGTAGACATGGAGTGTCGAGAGTCAGATTGACCAACAAATCCCATAGGACCGACCTTTTTCATGAGCGCCTCATTGTTCATCATCGGCAACAGAGCAGCGTCCACCACATTGGCTTGGTCCAAGAAGACAATAGGTCTTTCTCCCTGAGGTAACAATTCTAGTATCATGGTAAGTGTCATTTTAATACTTGAATCATTTGAGCATGTTGCAAAGAATCCTTTCTTGATTTTTGAAAGTTTTCTTGGAATTTATACCTTTTATCTAGTTTCACCTTGGTGAGTGACATGGTCTCCTAGTAAATAGGTCACCCTTGGGAAAAGGGTTCTTACTGGGTGGTTCTTTGAAGGGTCATTGTACCATTCTCGTTCATACTTACCACCTTCCATCATTCTACCCCTTCGTTTCCTTATCTTTTGGGTTTCCAGGTTCATTGACCTAAGAAGGGATTGTATCTCATTTCATGGGAAGAAGGGGTTGACAGCCCGGAGCTAGATTGTAGTTGCTATAAAAGAATAATAAAATGATGCTAAAAAAGAAAGTGAAAATATCAAATAAGGACCACTAAAATTCGGTCCAGCTTGAGCTCTACTCATTCAGTGCTCGCCCTGGTCCCAAAAGTAATGGTAAAGCTTGGAAACCTTTAAAGGGGGACCCTAAAATTTGCAAATTATAAATGAAAGCAGGGATTGGAAAGATGGAAAAAAGGGGTTTGGAAAAAGGTGGCACGCAAATATTGGGTAATTTAGGAACAAGTGCACCCTCTACAAAGGCACTCATAAATGAGACAATACGAACCCTTGTATGTCAACGAACCCACACCTAGAAGTCTTGCCCCAAAATCCACATCACACTTACTACATGACTTAGATATGTTCCTCTTTGGAAACATCCCTTGACTTTGGGATTGGCTTACCCAAAACTTCACCATGACGCCCCTCCCATACCTAAATTAGGCAAAAGTTATAAGGTCTTTGAGCATTTGTTTAATTTGAAAAGGGGGGTTTGATGCATTTTTTTGGGTGGTTCTTGTATTAGATATGGCTTACTTGGCATGATTCGTATGACTTGTGGACCCTTGGAGGGTATGTTTGTTTTCCTTTGTAGGACCTTGACTGGTGAACAAGTATTCATGGGGAGATGACTTCGTTTGGACCTCCATGAGGGCTTTGGAGCCCAATGATGGATGCTAGATCCCACGTCTCAGGCACATGAGATGATGGATGTTGCACCTTGAGGATGGAGGGAGTTTCTTTTGGAGGCACCTTGGCATGACCAAATGATGAGCTCCCAACATTTTCCACTTGGACGTTGGCCTTTGGAGGCCTATATGTCACTTGCCTAGCCCATGACATCACCCTTGGAGGGATATGTCTTGATGGAGATGGTTCCAGAGATGGTTTAGTGGAGGAGTGCACTTAGCATGGAATTTGGGCACATGTGGGCATGATGTATGGCCTTTGGAGGCCTAACATTCCACTCTTCTAGCCTATACATCACACTTTGGATTTCAATGTCACCCTAAAAGGGGATGACATCACCTTTGTATGGTTTATTTCATGTAAAAATTTAATTTTGTAAATTGGATAAACAATTTGAAGAGGTCGGCCCTCTTGTATTTTTAAGTTGACAAATTAAATGGACAAATAGGTCAAGAGGCTCCATATAAATAAGCCTCTTGACATTTCATTTCCATCATAACACGTTTTCTCTCACACAAGAGAGAATATGGTCTGAAATTTTCGTTATCTTTGGATGATTGGTCTCTTTTACCTCATGCGATGGCCTTTGGAGGACAAGTTTTGGATATCTCTTGTTGATTTTTGGTGGAATTTTCTGCAATTAGGGTTTTCTCTTGTCATTGTCTTGGTGAAGTAAGTAAATATATGCAATTTTCATGTCATTAATGTTTTATTTTGAATTTACGTGTTCATGTTGAAGATTTTTTGTTTGGTTAAAACCCTAATAGAGTATCATAAGGTGCTTCCTCCTCTCGTAAGGATAGTTTCATCCATTAACTTGTGAAGGAAATCGTACCTAGATTTAAGCTCCTAAAGCCCTAAAGTGCTAGCACTTTAGGAGTTTGATTCTGGACACTTGTTGTGACATTATTGAAGGATCTAAGACGGGAATAAAGAGTTTTTAGATCCCAAAAGTCCTTGTACTCTAGCAACCTCTTCTTGAAATCTAAGGCCCTAAAGTGCTAGCACCTTAGATTTCAAGCCCTTTCTCTTAGACATTCCTATCATCATTCTCCAATTGCATATTTATTGTTGTTACAAAAGAACCCATACCACAAAAGGAATTAGTTTACTTTCTCTCTTGTGAAGGAATTGGATCAAACAACACTCAACTCTTATTCTCTAAGGCTTTCTACTAATTTCTCTATCTCTAACTTAGGCCAATTCGCTAATTTTAGTGTTGTTGTTGCAAAACATTGCTACAACCATCTAATTTGTTGCAATTTGTTGCATACACTAGCCTAACATTAACTTAATATACTCAGAAATTGTTTGGAACACTTGGTTATTGATCTATTGGATACGTGCTAAATTTTACTTGTCATTTCATGCAATTATGATCTCTCTAACTTGTTGTTGTTGCAAAGCTACAATTGTTGTTATAAATTGTTTTGTTGTTGCATTTTGTATCAGCCTTAACAAATTTCCATTCTCTATTGTCGATTGAGGTATTATATTTCATATTGGTACTTGGAAATCACTATACACATGATATAATTAATCTTGTTCCAGGGAGGTACCTGAAACACCTTTTTCTTCCTCAATTTCACAAACATAGACTTTGACTTAGGTGATAAAGAGAGGGCGTGGTTGGCTTGGCTAATAAACTTGCCACTTTGATCCCTTGAGGTCACCAGGGAAGCCTCCCTTGTGGTGGACCTCTTCCATCACTAAAGTGAGGGGATTTCTTACTGGGATTACAGTTGTAGGATTTCCTATAGTTACGTAAGGTTTCGGTACTTGTGGTGCAATTTGCACAAGTAAAAATTATGCGATAACAATGCCCAAGTTGTTGAATCATACATTTCAATATGCATAATAGTTTGACCAAAATGGTTTTGACATTTGAACCCTGCAATTTCCTTCAAGTAATTTTATGAGATTCGTTAACGACACGATGTCATAATACAAATACAAGAAAAACATCATGAGTTTTATGCAAGTGGGATGGTAGTATAAGAAGTCAATTGGTCCAATTATTTCCTGAATTTTAAACAGCCCTATAAATTAAGGTGACAATTTTGTCCCCTTTTCAAACTGAATGGTGCTCTTATTAGACCTTATATGAATAAAAATCATATCTTCTACCTTATAAATTCGATATGTTCTATGTGCATCGACATAACTCTTATGTCTATATTGTGCTTTTCTTAACCACTACCTAATCTAAATCACTTGTTTCTCCATCTCTTGAATAAATTTTGATCGTACTATAACTCAATCCTCTAACATGTCCCAACTCAATGGTGTTTTGCATGGCCTTTCATATTGATCCAGGAGGATCCAAAATGCTCAAAAGTGATCCAAGAGGATCCAAAATGCTCAAAAAATGATCTTCTCGAATTCTTTTGAAAACAACTTCATTGCATAGATATCGGCAATATTTTTCCAACGACGCAAGAATCACCTCAAACAGAGTTCGTATGAAGAAGTTATGGCAGGTCAAAGTTTGGTCAAACCATGTCAAAAGTCAAAGTAGGGGTGCCACGTGGCCTATCTGTACAGGTCATACAATTGATAAGATGATGTCATGATGACATCAACAGGATGACAAGGTCGCATGAGAGGTTGCCACATGTCACTCATTTTTGGCATTTTCATACCCCCATGTGGACCAATATAAATGTGCCACGTGTCATCCATATAGATGACGTGGAAGGTGGTAGGTACAATCAACATTCATACACTGGCGTGGAATATTCGTATAGGTACCAATTGCAGTGACATGGAAGTACCAGTATGAACCACATGGCATGATCGTATAGTACAGGTGGTAGGTGATTGGATGTTGAGGTACCAAATCCGTACAGTGACATGGAAAACAGGTGAACCAATGTCAGCTTCACATGTGGACCAATCAGAGAGTGCCATGTGACACTCTCTGATTAGCCAATAATGGCTAAAGGAGAATCAAAATTTGTTGGGGGTCGAATGGAATAGAACCCATTACCTTCAGAGGAATATTCCAATATTCCAAAGAATATTCCTTAGTATTAACCACAAGCCCCCTACGAATACACCATGCATGTTAGTTGTTATAACTAACATTAAATATTATATTTATGTTAAAAAAAATGAAGCCCGAGAATAATGGGGCTCAATTACACCACCCACACCTATTTAAACCTAGCTCTGGACATTGTACAACACATGGATTTACATGCCAAATTGAAGTTCATGCCATTGAAGTTCGCGCCAAGTTTATATTTCCTCGTTTTGCATGCAAGAGGTGCTCATAGTTTTTGGTTTTTCTCGTTTTACATGCCATAGAGTTCTTTGAGAGAAGTATAGAGTGTTTATACTCATTTTTCATAGAATTTCAAGAGGAATATGATGGTGATGTCTATTTTGTGTAAAAGTGTTATGTATGAAAAGCATTAGTCCAATTTCCCATCTATGAGACACATAGTCTCGTTATGTGTGCAATAGGTAGGTTAGAGTAGAATAGGTAGGTTAGAGTAGGCATTTGCATCCCGCGTTGCATTGTATATATGTTGCATCATGTATATCATAGTTATGTAATTGTATCTTGCTTGGATTTCCATACATTCTCATAATCTACACATTCTTTTCCTGCATCATTTACATAGTGATATGTTATATTTGTATCTATTGCATGCTCGTATTGATATGTTAGAATAAAATGTCAAAATTATTTTTCTTTAGATGTTAGTGATTCTCGTATGAATAAGGAGTGAGTGAGCCACCCTTTGATATCCATAATTTGTTTGTTTCAATGTGTGTAGGCACAGGTCATACCAAGATATGTTGAGGATCTCATGTTCTCTATAGCAAGCACATGTCCCCAAGCAGGAGCCAGATGTTACCCCCCCAGGCTAGGGGTAACTAAGGAGATCATGTCTTGAGGCCCACAGGTAGCAGACATGGAGTGTCGAGAGCCAGATTGACCAACAGATCCCATAGGACTGATCTTTTTCATGAGTGCCTCATTGTTCATCATCAGCAACAGAGCAACGTCCACCACATTGGCTTGGTCCAAGAAGACAACAGGTATTTATCCATGAGGTAACAATTATAGTATCATGGTAAGTGTCATTTTAATACTTGAATCATTTGAGCATGTTGCAAAGAATCCTTTCTTGATTTTCGAAAGTTTGCTTGGAATTTATACCTTTTGTCTAGTTACACCTTGGTGAGTGACATGGTCTCCTAGTAAATAGGTCACCCTTGGGAAAAAAGTTCTTAGTGGGTGTTTCTTTGAAGGGTCGGTGTACCATTCTCGTTCATACTTACCACCTTCCATCATTCTACCCCTTTGTTTCCTTATCTTTTGGTTTTCCAGGTTCATTGACCTAAGAAGGGAGTGTATCTCATTTCATGGGAAGAAGGGGTTGACGACCCAAAGCTAGATTGTAGTTTCTATAAATAATAATAAAATGATGCTAAAAAAGAAAGTGAAAATAGCGAATAAGGACCACTAAAAGTCAATCTAGCTTTAGCTCTACTCATTCAGTGCTCGCCCCAATCCCAAAAGTAATTCTAAAGCTTAGAAACCCTTAAAGGGGGACCCTAAAATTTGCAAATTACAAATGAAAGCAGGGATTGGAAAAATGGAAAAAAGGGGTTTGGAAAAAGGTGGCACACAAATATTGGGTCACTCGGGAACAAGTGCACCCTCTACAAAGGAACCCATAAATGAGACAATACAAACCCTTGTATGTCAACGAACCCACACCTAGAAGTCTTGCCCCAAAATCCACATCACACTTACTACATGACTTAGATATGTTCCTCTTGGGAAACATCCCTTGACTTGGGGATTGGCTTACCCAAAACGTCACCATGACGCCCCTCCCATACCTAAATTAGGAAAAAGTTATAAGGCCTTTGAGCATTTTTTTTATTTGAAAAGCGAGGTTTGATGCATTTGTTTGGGTGGTTCTTGTATCAGATATGGCTTACTTGGCATGATTCATATGACTTGTGGACCCTTGAAGGGTGTGTTTGTTTTCCTTTGCAGGACCTTTCCTGGTGAACAAGTATTCATGGGGAGATGACTTCATTTGGACCTCCATAAGGGCTTTGGAGCATGATGATGGATGCTAGACCCCACGTTTGGGGCACATGAGATGATGGATGTTGCACCTTGAGGATGGAGGGAGTTGTCTTTGGAGGCACCTTGGCATGACCAAATGATGAGCTCCCAACATTTGCCACTTGGACGTTGGCCTTTGGAGGCCTATATGTCACTTGCCTAGCCCATGACATCACCCTTGGAGGGATAAGGCTTGATGGAGATGGTTCCAAAGATGGTTTAGTGGAGGAGTGCACTTGGCATGGAATTTGGGCACATGTGGACATGATGTATGGCCTTTGGAGGCCTAACATTCCACTCTTCTAGCCTATGCGTCACACTTTGGATTTCAATGTCACCCTAAAAGGGGATGACGTCACCTTTCTATGGTTTATTTCATGTAAAATTTTAATTTTGTAAATTGGATAAACAATTTGAAGAGGTCGGCCCTCTTGTATTTTTAAGTTGACAAATTAAATGGACAAATAGGTCAAGAGGCTCCATATAAATAATCCTCTTGACATTTCATTTTCATCATAACACTTTTTCTCTCACACAAGAGAGAATATGGTCTTGAATTTCTGTTATCTTTGGATGATTGGTCTCTTTTACCTCATGYGTTGGCCTTTGGAGGACAAKTTTTGGATATCTCTTGCTGACTTTTGGTGGAATTTTMTGCAATTAGGGYTTTCTCTTGTCATTGTCTTGGTGAAGTAAGTAAATTTATGCAATTTTCATGTCATTAATGCTTAATAACTCAACCATAGTCGTGTAAAAGATCTTTTCRGATCAAGTGGTATCAGAGCTAGTTGACATTTGGAATTTGAGTTTTGCATGTTAACYAGGGAAGAGATCATCTCAAGGGAGAAAATGGCATCTRTAGGAGGACTTTCTCAAGATGAGAAGGAATTMAGAAATTCGATGTTTKCCATGGCCAAGATGGTGAAAGTGTTGTAGGAAGACTACTTGTAACGAAAGAGGACAGTTCAAGTGAAAGCTTCAAAGAACAACAAATTCAAAGAAGGATTGAAGGAAGTGCCTTCAACATATGTTTCAGAAAACATCTCTGAGGTATGCAGTTAAGGTCATTCATCAAATTCTTCTTGTTCCCATCAAGATGGTATTGGTTCATTTGAAAAACATATAAGAGGTATAGGTTTGAGATTGCTAATCAAGATGGGTTATGAAGGAAAGGGCCTTGGAATTGAGGGCCAAGGTATCGTTAATCCCATTGAGTTTGTGGAAAGGCCTCAATATTTAGGATTGGGATATGGCCAAGTGGATATTGGAGCATCCTCCAAGATGGGTTCCAAAACTTCGGAAGCAAGTAATGCTTCAAATGGCTAGCTTAAGACATTACAGGAACACTTCACGAAAGGTGATGGCGTATCACTCCATTATTGTGGTAGTGAATGCAATTCATCTCCAAAGTAAAGTGAAGATCATCATGGAAGGTATAATGATCATAATTTTACCAATTCTCTTTTTTATTATAAAAAACATAATCATGTAATCCGAAACTTGTGGGATATTTATCCATTTACTTATTTTCATTCACCCAAGCATTGTGTTGCCAAGTGTTGGAAAAGACAAACTTCGTACAAGAAACCTATGTTGACAAGGAAGGAAACACGACATAAAGACTCGACTCCACAACGGAAAAAAGAGAAGGGTAAACAAGTCTGGATGCCAAAAACTCAGTGCACTTTTTGCAACAGGAGAAGACATCAAAAGACTAATTGTTGGAAGCTTAATCTCGAGCTTCGTCCAAGGAAGGACAAAATGATTGAACATGTACTCACGAAGGAAGAAGTATTACCAGGGAAGCAAGATGAACACAGTGAAGGAAATAAACCAACCACTTGGTTTTGCCAGAAGTGGATGTCACAACTTCATTGTATTTTGCTTCCATTAATGTAATCACACATGTTGAAATGATGACCTATTATAACATCATTTTTGTACAACATCATGTTTTGTTTTTTTCCTTATGGGTATGTAATCAGTAAGATCCATATTGTAACCTTTTGTGGGACCAAAAGGTCCTTAGTGGGGAGGTGTGATCCAAAATCGGATCCAGGAGCTTGATGGTGCTAAGAAAAGCCTAAAAATAAAAGTTCTCATAATGACTTCAAAATGGACATGTGCGTAGGCCTCGTTGATACGAACCCAATGCAACTTGAACCGGCTCAAATGGATTTCGTATGCTCAAGTTATGGCGATCTGTTCGTTTTTTCAAATAGGCAAAAAAATGTTGATTATACAGTCCATACAGTGCCACGTGGCAGCTGACTATACAAGACGTACAACTCATGTGGAAGGAAGAGTTGGTAGTCTGGAGGTGACATGTGGTAGATAAATTTACAGTGACTGGGCGTACGAACTGACACATGGCAGGGTGACTGGGCATACAAATCTTGACGTGGACAGGACAAGTGGACCAATCAGGGCGTGAAAAATGTCACCACTACAAGGGTGAAACGTGGCACGCCCGTACAACTTTCATCGTAGGCACAACATGTGTCAGTAGCTCGTGACAAGGAAGACAGCTGGACTAATGAGCCATAGAAACCTGGCAGGTGTGCTGACGTGGCTGGTACGTGTGGCAGAGCAGGTTGAATGACGTGTTGACACTTGGAATCTAGTTGGCGTAAGGTACAGTGCCATGTGGCCCAGACGTGGACTACCACATGGCACCCATGTAATGGTTTAAAGTTTCATTGCAAAAAAAAAATTGGAGCGCTTGAGGTTCGATCGCATGACCTTCCCATCAAGCGAGTGACTTGGTAGGGTCGGGTCTACCAACCCACCCGTCATTGGAGCCTTTTAGTCATATGGTTTCATTAATATATATTTTGCAATATATGTCAATTCGACGGAGAAAAGGGGTTGGGCATATCCCCATCCCACAACGAACACACCATCATATGACTCTTCCACATGACCAAAGATATACCATAGCACAGGGGGTTATAGTTATGACTTAGCCCTTGGTTCTATTAACCTCGACCATCTAACTCAGGGTTCCACCTTCCTGGCGCTCGGAATATACACCTGGCAGAGGTAAGGGGGTTAAGCCTCAGTTGGTCAAGCTAGCCCGCTGACTAGGGGGCTTAACCATAGGTTGGATTTTAGCGGCTAACAAACCGTGTGGGGATGGTAAGCCCATAGGCACATGACAATCAACGCGACCAGGTGCCAAACATGCAGGGATCTAGTGCGTCGGGAGGTTAGCCCGTGGCCACTTGGGATGCATCCATATGCCCAAGGGCCAGTAAATCAGGGGTTGCACCCAAATAATGTGCATAAAGTGGGTTTTAAACTATGTTATATGGATTATTATTGATTTTATCAACAGATTTGGAGGATTTTGCCCATTATTGGGAGATATTTGGCCCTTTTTGAGGCCAAATCTTTAGAGGAAGTTGGGAGATGGTTACCAACTTCAGATCTATATAAACCAGGGCTTCTTTAGGCCATGGGAGGAGGTTCAGAATAGTTTTATGCTGTCGGATTGTTGAGCCAAATCCATTGTCATGCAGGGAAGCTATTGAGGAGCGCACCTTTACGGGCCATTTCTGGGAGCCTCGTTCATCCAATTTGGGTGCCGTCAGTTTTGATGGGTTCATGAGATCTGGTAGAACACGACCATCTCATTGTTGTAACCTTTTGGCACTATCATGATATACTTGTAAATCTTAGAACAAAAATAATCAAATACCACTGAGACAAGGCCCAGAGACATAGGCAAGATTGTCGAACTTCGTTATCACATTGTTGTTATGGTTTGTTGTTGTTTATCGCTTTATTTCAGATCTGCATATGTGTTTATGGATGTTATGTTTCTTCTATAATTCTTCCTCTTTCTTTAAGCTTCCTAATTGGTTAATCAACACATGCTCAATAACTCAACCATAGTCATGTAAAAGATTTTTCGGATCAAGTGGTATCAGAGCTAGTTGACATTTGGAATTTGAGTTTTGCATGTTAACCAGGGAAGAGCTCATCTCAAGGGAAAAAATGGCATCTACAGGAGGACTTTCTAAAGATGAGAAGGAAATCAGAAATTTGGTGTTTGCCATGGTCGAGATGGTGAAAGTGTTGTATGAAGACTACTTGGAATGAAAGAGAACGGTTCAAGTGAAAGCTTCAAAGAACAACAAAGTCAAAGAAGGATTGAAGGAAGTGCCTTCTACAACTGTTTCAGAAAACATCTCTGAGGTATGCAGTGAAGGTCATTCATCAATTTCTACTTGTTCCCATCAACATGGTTTTGGTGCTTTTGAAAAACATACAACAGGTATAGGTTTGAGATTACTAACCAAGATGGGTTATGAAGGAAAGATCCCTAGAATTGAGGGCCAAGGTATTGTTAATCCCATTGAGGTTGTGGAAAGGCCTCGATATTTAGGATTGGGATATGGCCAAGTGGAGATTGGAGCATCCTCCAAGATGGGTTCCAAAGCTTCGAAAGTAAGTAATGCTTCAAATGGCTAGCTTGAGACATTGCAGGAACACTTCACGAAATGTGATGGTGTGCCACTCCATGATTGTGGTAGTGAATGCAAGTCATCTCCAAAGCAAAGTGAAGATCAACATGGAAGGTATAATGGTCATAAGTTTACCAATTCTCTTTTTGATTATAAAAAACATAATCATGTAATTTGAAACTTGTGGGATATTTATCCGTTTACTTATTGTCATTCACCCAAGCATTGTGTTACCAAGTGTTGGAAGAGACAAAATTTCTACAGGAAACCTAGGTCGACCAGGAAGGAAACACGACATAACGACTCAACTCCACAACTGAAGAAAGAGAAGGGTAAACAAGTTTGGATGCCAAAAACGCAGTGCACTTTTTGCAACAGGAGTGGACATCAAAAGACTAATTGTTGGAAGCTTAATCCAGAGCTTTGTCCAAGGATGGAAAAAAAGATTGCACATGTACTCACGAAGGAATAAGTATTACCAGTGAAGCAAAAGGAACATAGTGAAGGAAAGAAATCGGCCACTTGGTTTTGCCAGAAGTGGATGTCACAACTTCATTGTATTTTGCTTCCATTAATGCAATCACACATGTTGAAATGATGACCTATTATAACATCATTTTTGTACAACATCGTGTTTTGATTTTGTCCTTATGGGAATGTAATCAGTAAGATCCATTTTTTAACCTTTTGTGGTACCAAAAGGTCCTTAGTGGGGAGGTGTGATCCAGAATCGGATCCAGGAGCTTGATGGGGCTCAGAAAGGCCTAAAAATCAGAGTTCTTGTAATGGCTTCAAAACAGATGTGTGAGTATGCCTCGTCGATACGAACCCAATGCAACTTGAATGAGCTCAAATGGACATTGTATGCCTAAGTTATGGTTATTTGTTCATTTTTCCAAATAGGAAAAAAACATTTGACTGTACAGTCCGTACAGTGCCATGTGGCAGATGAATGTACAGAACATACGTTCGCAAAGATGACATGACAGGAACAGTTGGTATTCTGGAGGTGACATGTGGCATCTGACCATATAGTGACTGGGCGTATGGACTGACTCATGGCAGGGTGACTCAGCGTACGGATGTTGACGTGGACAAGACAGGTGGACCAATATGGGGGTGACATGTTTCACCACTGCAAGGGTGACACGTGGTATGCCCATACAACTTGCATGGCAGGTATGACACGTGGCAGTATCTGGTGACAAGGAAGATAGCTAGACCAATGAGTCGTAGACCCCTGGCAGGTGTGCTAACATGGTTGGTTGCTGACGTGGCTGGTACGAGTGGCAGAGCAGGTCGAATGGTGTGGCTACACTTGGAAGCTAGTTGGCGTAAGGTATGATGCCACATGGCCCAGACGTGGGCTTCCACGTGGCACCCATGTATTGGTTTAAAGTCTCATTGCAAAAAAAAAATTGGAGCGCATGACGTTCGATCGCGCAACCATCCCACCGGGCGAGTGACTTGGCAAGGTCAGGTCTACCAACCTTCCCGACGTTGGAGCTTGTTAGTCATATGGTTTCATTAATATATATTTTTCAATATATGTCAATTCGACAAAGAAAAGGGGTTGGGCCTATCCCCAGCCCCCAACGAACACACCATCATATGACTCCTCCACATGACCAAAGATATACCATAGCGTCGGGGGTTATAGCTATGACTTAGCCCTTGGTTCCGTAAACCTCGACCATATGACTCAGGGTTCCACCTTTCTGTTGCTCGGAAAATACACCTGGAAGAGGTAAGGGGTTAAGCCTCAGTCGATCAGGCTAGCCCGCCGACCAGGGAGCTTAACCATAGGTTGGGTTTTGGGGGCTAACAAAGCGTGCGGGGATGGTAAGCCCATAGCCACATGACAGTCAATGCGACCTAATGCCAAACATGCAGGAGTCCAGAATGCCAGGAGGTTAGCCCGTGGCCACTTGGGATTCGCCCATATGCCCAGGGGCCAGTAAATCAGGGGTTGCGCCAAAATAATTTGCATAAAGTGGGTTTTAAACTATGTTATATGGATTATTATTGATTTTATCAACAGATTTGGGGGATTTTGCCCATTATTGGGGGATATTGGGCCCTTTTTGAGGCCAGATCTTTGGAGGAAGTTGGGATATGGTTAGCAACTTCGAATCTATATAAACCAGGGATTATTGAGGCTATGGGAGGAGGTTTAGAATAGGTTTATGCTGTCGGATTATTGGGCCAAAGCCATTGTCATGCAAGGAAGCTATTGAGGAGTGCACCTTTGCAGGCCATTTCTGGGAGCCTCGTTCATCTGATTTGGGTGTCGTTAGTTTTGATGGGTTCATGAGATCTGGTAGAAAACGACTAGCTCATTATTGTAACATTTTGGCACTATCATGATGTACTTGTAAATATTCAAACAAAAATAATCAAAGCCCACTGAGACAAGGCCCGTAGACGTAGGCGAGATTGTTGAACTTCGTTATCACATTGGTGTTATTGTTTGTTGTTGTTTATTGCTTTATTTCATATCTACATATGTGTATATGGTTGTTATGCTTCTTCTATAATTTTTCCTCTTTCTTTAAGCTTCCTAATTGGTTAATCAACACATGCTTAATTACTCAACCATAGTCCTGTAAAAGATCTTTTCGGATCAAGTGGTATCAAAGCTAATTGACATTTGGAATTTGAGTTTTGCATGTTAACCAGGGAAGAGATCATCTCAAGGGAGAAAATGGCATCTACATGAGGAATTTCTCAAGATGAGAAGGAATTCATAAATTTGGTGTTTTCCATGGCCGAGATGGTGAAAGTGTTGTATGAATACTACTTGGAACGAAAGAGGATGGTTCAAATGAAAGCTTCATAGAAAAACAAAGTCAAAGAAGGATTGAAGGAAGTGCCTTCTACATTTGTTTAAGAAAACATATGTGAGGTATGCAGTGAAGGTCATTCATCAAATTCTCCTTGTTCCCATCAAGATGGTTTTGGTGCTTTTGAAAAACATACAAGAGGTATAGGTTTGAGATTGCAGGAACACTTCACGAAAGGTAATGGCATATCACTCCATGATTGTGGTAGTGAATGCAAGTCATGTCCAAAGAAAATTGAAGATCAACATGGAAGATATAATGGTCATAATTTTACCAATTCTCTTTTTTATTATAAAAAACATAATCAAGTAATCCGAAACTTGTGGGATATTTATCCATTTACTTACTGTCATTCACCCAAGCATTGTGTTTCCAAGTGTTGGAAGAGACAAAATTTGTACGGGAAACCTATATCAACCAAGAAGGAAACACGACATAAAGACTCGACTCTACAATGGAAGAAAGAGAAGGGTAAACAAGTATGGATGCCAAAACCTCAGTGCACTTTTTGCAACAGGAGTAGACATCAAAAGACTATATGTTGGAAGCTTAATCCGGAGCTTCGTCTGAGGAAGGACAAAAACATTGCACATGTACTCATGAATGAAGAAGGATTACCAATGAAGCAAGAGGAACACAATCAAGGAAAGAAACCAGCCACTTGTTTTTGCCAGAAGTGGATGTCACAACTTCATTGTATTTTGCTTCCATTAATGTAATCAAACATGTTGAAATGATGACCTATTATAACATCATTTTTTTACAACATCATGTTTTGTTTTTGTCCTTATGGGTATGTAATCAGTAAGATCAATTTTTTAACCTTTTGTGCGACCAAAAGATCCTTAATGGGGACGTGTGATTCAGAATCGGATCCAGGAGCTTGATGGGGCTCAGAAAGGCCTAAAAATAAAAGTTCTCAGAATGGCTTCATAACGAATGTGTGCATAGGCCTCATCGATACAAACCAATGCAACTTGAACGGGCTCAAACGGACTTCGTATTCTAAAGTTATGGTGATCTGTTCATTTTGCCAAATATGCAAAAAAATGTTGACTGTACAGTCCGTACAATGCCACATGGAAGATGACTATAAAGGACGTACGGTTGTATAGTTGATGTGGAAGGAACAGTTGGTAGTCTGGAGGTGACATGTAGCAGTTGATTGTACAGTGATCGGGCGTACAGACTGACATGTGGCAAGGTGACTCGGCATACGGATGTTGACGTGGACAGGACAGGTGGACCAATCTGGGGGTGACACATGTCACCACTGCAAGGGTGACACGTAGCATGCCCGTACATCTTGTGTGGTAGGTAGGACACATGACAGTATCCATTTGTAATGATCCCAAGCCATTATGCAAGGATCATCACGGTTTTGGTGTCTTTTTAAAACTTTTTCTGAGTGAGGTATTTCATCAAACACTTTGTTGATCTACTTGTTTAGATGTGTTTATATGTGTGTATTCAGCAAATAACAGAAAGAGATAACCATGGAACATACCTCAACCATATGCAATAACATAGACAAGCCAAAACATATCAAATCTTGTTTATTCATAAAATAGAAGAACCTGCTACAATGGAGATGTCAATCTGGAATGCTATACAGATGGCCAAGATGATAGACAATGGATAATTAGTATGAGCCGCTACAAAATGCTCCCGACAATAAAAAATAAGCCTCCAAAGGTTGGATAAGAGATGAAGACCAATGCCAAGTGCCAAACCCCTCACTACTGGAAGATCCCACGCTCTGCTGGATAACTGAAGCTCCCCAACAATTCGGCCCTGGTGCCAAAGATGTCCAATCACCTCCAGAAAGATGCCAAACACTAGATCGGGTGATGGTAAGAACAACCCAGGTGCCCGAATCTCCAAGATCCCTCTCAATCTCTGTAGATCTGAACTCCTCCACTGAATGGTGTGCCCCACTAGATGACTGAAGCCCTAGATAATTCGGCACCGATGAAGGAGGCCACCAAATGATCTGAAACTCTCCACAATGATAGATCAAGACGCTGCAATGAGAACCCAAGTGATCAAATATTCAAATACCTGCTAAATCCCTAGATCTAGCTACCCTCCAAATAATGGTGTGCGCTCCTCTTGGGAAAATGTCCCACTCTCAATACAAATCGATCCTCCACTGAAAGACTCCAGAAAACCACCAAGAATGATGTCAAGACACCTACAAAGGAAACCCAATACCTGGAATTCCCAGAATCCCTTCTCCTCGGCTAGGACGAATCCCTCCTTAATGAATGGTGTGCCCCCCTTGCTGGAAACCCCCAACTAGTGCGCACTCTCTCTATCTGCACAAGCAACTGATGTGGAATCCTCCTACAAGTGAGTAGATCTTGAACTAGAATAGTGTGGGAGAATATTGCAGCTCCGAGACCAAGCTTGGGACAAGCTAGGTGGAATATTTCACCACCGAATCGTCCTCTAGGGTTTGTTAAGTCAAAACCCTCAAAACCCCCAAGAGATGGGCTCACTAGCTAAAGCTAGATATCAAAAGATAATCATACATGAATGAATGAGAAGAGGCCCTTGCCTTTATTTTATACTTTTGGCTCACCTTGTCCCTTCAAAGTGACTTTCATTTTATTAATATTTAATTAATTAATTAAATCACTTTAATTAATTAATTAACCTTTTTACCTCTGAAAATATCCTTATCTCTCCTTGTGGCTTCGCTGGCCATTGAAAGTCACTTCTAGCCGTCCCATCCTGTAGTGTTGCTCCTCCTTATTCCAATGAGCTATTACACTGAGAGGTTCCTCCAAGTAATGTGCCCAAAATGACCTCTTCAGTGATTCCAATTAACTTATAGCTCAAAATAGTCAAAATCATGGAAATCATCGGAATGCAACGAAACCAATGACAACCTGTGCGGAATGGATCATAATGATGGAATATGATCATCAATGCAAGATGGACCCCAAAATGCCTCTCAAATATCCTTGTACTCGCTATAACCTCCATCTAGCTACTCTGGTCATCATAACCCTCTGCACTATGACGATGTCCCAAAGTTGGGACATTACAGTCCTCCCTGCTAGAAAATTGTTTGTCCTCAAGCAATAACCAAATCATCTCAAATAAAATACCAAGATCCCATGTCCACCTGTGGTATACATAGTAGACCCTATCCAAAGATGAACAATAGTACACTCCACCCCCTGGATCCCATATCAGGAAATGAACTGCAATACTCTGTGAAGCATAGTCATGAAAGATATCAACCCTGTGAATCTCCTGCACATGACACATGGCCTCATTTCGAAATGATTCCATCCTTCAAATCTCTACCAAGATCCACACGGCCTCCATCAACTGCACATGTTGATGCCAGAATGAGGTACTGCAAGACCTCTGTGAGATACCCGCAAGCGGTGCGCTCCTCTCAACACTGAAGCTCAATGGAAAGTTAGAATAACTTTCCCCTGCAATGGTCCACTCTCTCTTGTGAATCCGTGAAATGCCCAATCCTACAATCCCTGGATCCCATGCTAACCTCCGTCGAAGATCCAGATGCTGACATTGCACTACTTTGATCATGATTGTTTGGCCCCTGCATACATCCTGAATCCTCCTCTCCTGGATCCTCAAACTGAAATACCTATGACCATCGGACCTGCTGTCCAAAAATTGTATCTGTATAGGCATCTTTGTAGAAGAAGTACCTATCCAAACATCTCCATGCCCTATCATGATGATCAAGCAGAAAAAAAGGTCTCGCCCCATAGGACAAGTACCTGTAGACCCACTCCAAACCCAGCCAAGGTGGAGTGTGTGGCTCTCTGGTGCAACCTGGGTCAACATGAATATCGTGCTAACAAAACGGACTCCTGGGTCCCATGGAAAACTTGGAAGTTTATCACTTACAATCTCCTCTAACTGCTCCTGTGTGAGACTAATCACTATTAGAATCCCTATGTGCTCATCTTCTATCCTCCTCATGTTGTTGTCAATGATAAACGTGTCCGAAAAGGATAGCAGACATATCTGTCGCTGACTATAGGATTGGAAGGCGTCACATGCTTTTGTCAATCCCAAGGATTCGACCAGAAGCTCGTCCCTCGATATCCAAGATAGATGCTCTCATGTAGTCATCACTGAATCCCAGTCATCCAGTACAACCAGAGGTAAATCCTCCAATTGTTGCTCAACCAACCTCCAACTGTCATCTCCCATGCAACTACTGATATGGTGAAGGTGATCTCTCATAACTAGGTGTTGCTCCAAAAGAGTGACATATGCATGCTCCCCTAGGTGTGTCTCCTCCCTGGAAGGCACTATACCCCTCTGAATCCCACCATGCATCTCGGCATGTATCTGTGAGCTACCATTCATCACTGTATGCTCCGGCATACTCATGTCACCTCCCGTAGACTCATGTTGCATCATAGATCCTGGGCATACTACTGGATCAACCCCTACATGGAGTTCAACCGCTCTTGGATCATAAAGGGAAGTGTCCTCCATCAACTGGTGCTCCTCTGCTAGATCATCAACACCCTCTATCAACGTGAATGACTGATACATCTGAGTATCCACTAAGACAGATGAAGTGGATCTCTGATGGATCTCCTCAAGAGACTCATCTGTCCTAGACTCTGATTCTTGAAGGGCGGTCTGTGTGCCTCTCAAGAATCCTCGAGTGCTCTCCAACTCCTGAGTCAGTAGGTCCATCTCCAACTTTTGCTCCCTTAGAGTCTCATGATACATCTCACCAACCCTTATTAGATAATCTATGTATGTCAACAATTGTTGGTAGTCAGTCCTCATCACAGATACTCTCTCCTGGAGAGTGTGAAAATCATCCATGGAAAATCCTCCGTCTGAGCTACCCCGTTCCACTGATGCTCTTCGACAGTAATCTGCCATCACTGCATGCATGTCATCAATACGTCTAGTGGCTGCCCTTCTCTTAGCCTCACTAACTCTCAACTGTACTGCTAAGTGGTGTGACTCTTGATCATGGTCATGTTGAGGTGCCATCTCAGACCCCTCACTACTAGTGTCAGTTCTGCTAGTGTCAACTCTGGAATCCCCAAAAACACCATCTACATAAGATGACATGTTGAATTGTCCACTGCATGTTGTGCTATTGGGTACTCCTATATGCCACTGCATCCCATCACTAGATGTTATCTCCCCCTAAATCACACTGTATCGTGTATGAGCAGTCGTATCCTCCTGTGCACTCAACCTGCTACTATCAACTGCACCTGGATCCCATAGAGATGTATCCAGACATGTGATATGGTCATCCTGACTACTAAAAAGTGCATCCTCATCAATGCAGACCGATCCCGAAAGTAAGTTCTCCATCAACCTATCAGCCTCTGCAATCTTCTCAACTAATGGAGTCTCCAATAGTTGTGACTCAATCTCCTCAGGTTGATCTGTATGTGTAAGGTCCTCTGTCTGTACTCCCTATATCTCCTCCTGGATCTGTGGGTCTACCTTTTCATGGTGTGCATCCCTCACACTAAGCTCATCCATCATACCTGACGTGCCACTAATCTCCTCATGTGACGTGGCTATCATGGGTGTCTAAACAAGTGACAGATGTGTCACGGCCCCCATAGGAAGCTCCTCATCTATAGGTGCTAACACGTGTGACTCCTCACTAGTGTCACTACTCTGTTGAGGCATAAGGTCATCAAGGGTATGTGACATGTCTGCTGAGACACTGGGGCTATCGTCTTGTCCATCCACCTGCCTATCTACTACACAAGGGTCATCATCCTCCTCAAGCGTGCAAACATCACTAGTCTTTGTGCAAGAGTCATCATCACTATCCTCTGAAGTAGAGTCACTATCACTAGCCTCTGTGCCAAAGTCACTATCATCATCCGACTTCTCTGAATCCACATCTATCGCTCCATCCACACACACCTCGTAATCACTGCTATGATGTGTCTCAACAATGTGCTTCTGATTCTTACCCTTGCACCTATGATCTGGTTCCCAAGGAGCCTTGCAACTATAGCAAAGTTGTGTGCTCCTAATGGGCGTGGGGTCTCTCTGTGCTTCCCTCCGTCTAGTTGTTTTGGCCATGTATTCCATTGCCTGATTGACCTAGAATGTAATCTCATATATGCTCCACCTAGGATTTTTCATGGCTAAATACTATTGGAATGTTACTTGAGCTCTAGTTTTCTCAATAAGGTCGTAGAAATATTCCCATCTATGATGTACAGTCTCTCTAGAAAAATCCCCAATATTCATCTCTTATTATGGAAGACCCTTCTATGGCTATGCATACATATGCTAATTCCCACTGGCTGGCAGGAATCTAAGCTCTGATACCACTGTAATGATCTCAAGCCATTATGCAAGGATCATCACGATTTTGGTGTCTTTTTAAAACTTTTTCTGAGTGAGGTATTTCGTAAAACACTTTGTTGATCTACTTGTTTAGATGTGTTTATATGTGTGTATGCAGCAAATAACAGAAAGAGATAACCATGGAACATACCTCAACCATATGCAATAATATATACAAGCCAAAACATATCAAATCTTGTTTATTCATAAAATAGAAGAACCTGCTACAATGGAGATGTCGATCTGGAATGCTCCTTATCTCTCCTTGTGGCTTCCCTGGCCACTAAAAGCCACTTCTAGCCATCCCATCCTGTAGTGTTTCTCCTCCCGATTCCAATGAGCTATTACACTGAGAGGTTCCTCCA
>JZKD02S1870535.1:58481-71006 GCA_000966675.3 Picea glauca
ATTAGGATATGGTGAAGTGGAGATTGGAGCATCCTCCAAGATGGGTTGCAAAACTTTGGAAGCAAGTAATGCTTCAAATGGCCAGCTTAAGACATTGCAGGAACACTTCATGAAATGCGATGACGTATCACTCCATGATTATGGTAGTGAATGCAAGTCATCTCCAAAGCAAAGTGAATATCAATATGGAAGGTATAATGCTCATAATTTTACCAATTCTCTTTTTTATTATAAAAAACATAATCATGTAATATGAAACTTGTGGGATATTTATCCATGTACTTATTGCCATTCACCCAAGCATTGTGTTGCCAAGTGTTGGAAGAGACAAACTTTGTACGGGAAACATATGTCGACCAGGAAGGAAATATGATAGAAAGACTCAACTCCACAACGGAACAAAGAGAAGGGTAAACAGGTATGGATGCCAAAAACTTGATGCACTTTTTGCAGCAAGAGTGGACATCAAAAGACTAATTGTTGGAAGATTAATCTGAACCTTCGTCCAGGGAAGGAAAAAAGGATTGCACATGTACTCACAAAGGAAGAAGGATTAACAATGAAGCAAGAAGAACATTGTGAAGGAAAGAAACCATCCACTTGGTTTTGCCAGAAGTGGATGTCACAACTTCATTGTATTTTGCTTCCATTATTATAATCACACATGTTGAAATGATGACCTATTATAACATTATTTTTTTACAACATCATGTTTTGTTTTTTTCCTTATGGGTATGTGATCAGTAAGATCCATTTCGTAACCTTTTGTGGGACCAAAAGGTCCTTAGTGGGGAGGTGTGATCCATAATAGGATCCAGGAACTTGATGGGGCTCAGAAAGGCCTAAAAATAAAAGTTCTCAGAATGGCTTCAAAAGGAATGTGTACGTAGACCTCGTTGATATGAACCCAACGCAATTTGAACGGGCTCAAATAGACATCGTAGGCTCAAGTTATGGCGATCTGTTCATTTTTTCAAACAAGCAAAAAAATGTTGAATGTATAGTCCGTACTGTGCCACGTGGCAGCTGACTGTACATGTTGTACAACTGACATGGAAGGCACAGTTGACAGTCTGGAAGTGACACATGGAAGTTGACCGTACAGTGATTGGGCATACGGAATGACACGTGGCAGGGTGACTGGGCATACGGATGTTGATGTGGACATTACAGGTGGACCAATCTGGGGGTGACACATGTAACCACTGCAAGGGTGACACATGGGACGCCCGTACAACTTGCATGGTAGGTATGACACATGGCAGTATCTGGTGACAAGGCAGACAGCTAGATGAATGAGTCGTAGACATGTGGTAGGTGTGCTGACGTGGTTGGTACGTGTGGCAGAGCAGGTTAAATGGCGTGTTGACACTTAGTAGCTAGTTGGCATAAAGGTACGGTGTCATGTGGCCCAGATATTGGCTTCCAAATGGCACCCATGTATTGGTTTATATTTTCATTGCAAAAATTGTTTTGTAGTGCATGAGGTTCGATCACGCGACCTTCCCACTAGGCGAGTGACTTAGCAGGGTTGGTTCTACCAACCCACCCGTCGCTGGAGCTTGTTATTCATATGGTTTCATTAATATATATTTTGCAATATATGTCAGTTCGACAAAGAAAATGTGTTGGGACTAGCCCCAGCCCCCGATGAACACACCATCATACGACTCTTCCACATGACCAGAGATATATCATAGCCCGAGGGGTTATAGTTATGACTTAGCCCTTGGTTCCATAAACCTCAACCATATGACTCAGGGTTCCACCTTTCTAGCGCTCGAAATATACACCTGGAAGAGGTAAGGGGTTAAGCCTCAGTCGGTCGAGCTAGACCACCAACCAGGGGGCTTAACCAGATGTTGGATTTCGAGGTCTAACAAAGCATGCGGGGATGGTAAGCCCATAGCCACATTAGAGTCAACGCGACCAGGTGCGAAACATGCAGGGGGGCAATGCACCAGGAGGTTAGCCCGTGGCCACTTGGGATGTGCCCATATGCCTAGGGTCCAGTAAATCAAGGGTTGTGCCCAAATAATGTGCATAAAGTGGGTTTTAAACTATGTTATAAGGATTATTGTTGATTTTCTCAACAGATTTGGGGGATTTTGCCCATTATTGGGAGATATTGGGCCCTTTTTGAGGCCAGATATTTGGAGGAAGTTGGGAGATGGTTACCAGCTTCAGATCTATATAAACCAGGGATTCTTGAGTCCATAGGAGCAGGTTCAGAACAGTTTTATGTTGTCGGATTGTTAAGCCAAAGCCATTTTCATGCAAGGAAGCTATTGAGGAGCGCACCTTTGCAGGTCTTTTCTGGGAGCTTCGTTCATCCGATCTGGGTGCCGTCAGTTTTGATGGGTTCATGAGATCTGGTAGAATATGACCAGCTCATTGTTGTGACCTTTTCGCACTATTATGATGTACTTGTAAAACTTCTAATATAAATAAGCAAATCCCACTGAGACAAGGTCCAGAGACGTAAGCGAGATTGTCGAACTTCGTTATCACATTGGTGTTATGGTTTGTTGTTGTTTATTGCTTTATTTCAGATCTGCATATGTGTATATTGATGTTATGCTTCTTCTATCATTCTTCCTCTTTATTTAAGCTTCCTAATTGGTTAATCAACACATGCTTAATAACTCAACCATAGTCGTGTAAAAGATCTTTTTTTCGGATCAAGCGACATAACTCTTATGTCTATATTGTCCTTTTTTTAACCACTACCTAATCTAAATCACTTGTTTCTCCATCTCTTGAATAAAAAATTATTGTACTATAACTCAATCCTCTAACATGTCCCAACTAAATGGTGTTTTGCACAGCCTTTCATACTGATCCAGGAGGATCAAGAATGTTTAAAAGTGATCCAAGAGGATACAAAATGCTCAAAAATTGTTCTTCTCAAATTATTTTGAAAATGACTTCATTTCATAGATATCGGCAATATCTTTCCAACGACGCAAGAATCACCTCAAACGGAGTTCGTATGAAGAAGTTATGGCAGTTCAAAGTTTTGTCCAACCATGTCAAAAGTCAAAGTAGGGGTGCCACATGGCCTATCTATACAGGTCGTACAATTGATAAGATGATGTCATGTTGACATCAATAAGATGACAAGGTCACATGAGAGGTTGCCACATGTCACTCATTTTTGGCATTTTCATATACCCATGTGGACCAATATAAATGTGCCACATGCCATCCGTACAGATGATGTGGAAGGTGGTAGGTACAATCAACATTCGTACGCTGGCGTGGAAGATTCATACAGGTACCGGTTGTAGTGACATGGAAGTACCAGTAAGCACCATGTGGCATGATCATATAGTACAGGTGGTCGATGACTGGATGCTGAGGTGGAAAATGGCTTCACATGTGGACCAATCAGAGAGCACCACGTGGCACTCTTCGATTGGACAATAACGGCTAAAAGAGAATCAAAATTTGTTGGGGGTCGAATGGAATAGAACCCATTACCTTCAGAGGAATATTCCAATATTCCAAATAATACTCTTTAGTATTAACCACAAGCCTCCTACCAATAGACCATGCATGTTAGTTGTTATAACTAACATTAAATATTATATTTATGTTAAAACAAATGAAGCCCGTGAATAATGGGGCTTAGTTACACCTCCCACACCTATTTAAACCTAGCTCTGGACATTATACAACACATGGATTTACATGCGAAATTGATGTTCGTGCCATTGAAGTTTGCGCCAAGTTTAGATTTCCTTGTTTTACGTGCAAGAGGTGCTCATAGTTTTTGGTTTGTCTCGTCTTACGTGCCATGGAGTTCTCTGAGGGAAGTATAGAGTGTTTATTCTCATTTTTCATAGAATTTCAAGAGGAATCTGATGGTGATGTCTATTTTGTATAAAAGTGCTATGTATGAAAAGTATTAGTCCAATTTTCCATGTATGAGACACATAGTCTCGTTATGTGTGCAAAAAGGGGTCTTTAAGCACCTGTTCGAAACATAGTCGAGTTTATACTCATTTTTCTTAGAATTTTGTGAGGAATTTAGTAATGACCTATGTTTCTAGGATTGAGCAGCATAATTGAAGGGTGTCTTCAAAAAATTGGTATTTGTAAGTCCATTGATTGTAATTTTGGCATTTGAGGATTAAGTGAACAGTCTCACTGATTAAAAAGGGACCCAGAGACATAGCCAAGGATGGGTGAACTACATTAACAAATTGTTATTGTGCCATTTGACCTGTTTTTTATCTTATTTTATTTCATTTCAGCATTTTATTTCCGCAATTCATTCATTAGTGTTATTGAAGTTTATGGATAAGTAAGACATTCACATGTTATGTACAAATAGTCAAAGAAAATCTTCATTTTCCAAACCTGGTCAGATGTTTTATGTGTATTTAAGAAATAATTTTACATCTAAGGATTTTTGGATCAAGTTGGTATCAGAGCAGGTTGGTATCACTGGAAGGAAACTTTCCTATCACTGGAAGGAAAGTTGGTATCAAGGTTGGTTTTGACATGTATTTGCAAGTATTCTTACAAGGTCCAAATCTAAGCAAGCTGAAGACAAGCTTGCAAGTTATAATCCTAAAATTGTTTCAAGGAGCTTCACTCGAAAAGGAGAGATAGTTTCACCAAGAAGGTTACGTCCTTATGACTCTGAAGATGATTTCTTTGAGGCATTTAATTTGATGAAGGCCATGCTGGAAGAAATGTATGAGGAATGAAAGAAGGCCAAGGCAGAATGTACATCATTAAAAACTAAAGCAGTTAAAGAAGAAGGAGAAGGTGAATAATCTCCAGAGCCTCCTTCATCCCCATCACCACCATCATCGTCCTCATCATCATCGTCATATTCTTCTGATGGAAGTGAACATTCTTCTCATAAGAGGAAGAAACATTCTAAGAATTCTTCTCGTTCTCATGATTTGCCTTTGTTAAATCTAGATGTAAAGTTTGATTTTCTTACTTATGATGGAGAGTTGAATGCAGAGAAGTTGGATAATTAGGTCAAACATATTGAAGTGTATTTCAGGGTACAAAAAATCATAAATGACACTTCAAGGATACAGTGGGTTACTCTTCTCCCGAGTGGCACAACTTTGATATGGTGGGAGAGTCAAACAAAAGTTGATCTTATTCAATATGGTAAAATCATTTCTTCATGGATTGAATTTACTATTGCGTTAAGAAAGAAATTTTATCCATTAGCTTATATGCAAACATAAATGATTACTTAGCAACATCTAAGGCAAGGAAAAGGGAAAAATCTTCAAGCTTATACACATGAATTGAAGAGGAAGGCATTATCTTTGGGTAGTCCATTACACACTCTTGAGACTCTTATAAAGTATATCGGTGGTATGCACTCATATCTTTACCATACTATATTGATGTTTAATCCTACTAATATTGATGAAGTATCAGTTCAAGCTACTCATCTTGAAACCAACAAAGGAAAATGTGTTGTCGAGGATGTGTCAGAGGAGCCACATGAATTCGAGAAGCAGTCGAAGGAAAAGGGAAAGCGTAAGAAGACAACTACAGTGAAAAATGATGAAAAGAAGAAGCCTACATGTTGTCATTGCGAGAAGAAAGGACATGATGAGAAGCATTGTTGGAAGTTGCATATAGAAATGAAACTGAAGTGGGCTTAGCCTATAAAGGGCAACGAGAAGACCACGACCATAGTTCAAGATCTTGGATTAGATTCTGAGGATGAAACTAAGTTTACAACTATTATGGGTATCAAAGGTAAATATTTTGTTGCAAGTTTCAATTCACGTACTTCTTCTTCAAATTCTAAACTAATCTTTGATGGAAGGAAAATAAATCACCCGTTTCATTTACAAGTTATCTCAAAGCACACTAACACTTGTTGATAGTGGATCACAAGTGAATCTTATTTCAAAGCAAGTAGTTTAGAATTTGGGAAAACTAGGCCTCTTCTGAGACCATATACTTTGGGTTGAATTTGTGATAATGCTAAGGTACAGGTAACTAAGCAATTCAAGTTACAGTTTGAGATCACATCCAGTTTCATTGATGAGGTAGAGTTAGACGTTGTTCCACTTGACATTTGTGGGATGGTTTTGGGAGGTCCATACTTGTATGATAGAAAGGCCATTTTCTACAGGGAACAGAATAAGTATCATCTTTTCAAGGATGTGATTGAGTTAATTTTGAGAGGTCGTCATATGAACACTAATTTGACAATTGTCACTACAGGGCATGTGAAAATGCTAGTTAATTCTAGTATCCAGGATCTAGATTTACAGCCTACGGTTGAAAATAAAATAGGTCCTTTGGGTGATGTTGTTCTTTTTAAGAAGGGAAAATATGTCGATGGTTCATTCTTTTTTGCATCTGTATATTCACTTTTTTTGCTCAGTCTATTACTAATTAGTGGAGTATGGTTAGTAACTGCAACAATGAACGATAGAGCTTGTGAATTTACAAGAATGGTTAACTTGGTCAACAATGTTGTTTCTATCTTCGTTATTGTTGTGATGAGTCAGGTGCTCGTTATCAAAGAAAAAAGGATGGATGATACTAGACAAGTGAGGCAACATTATCCTCACTTTATTTATGAATTATCCATACTTTTGGAGGTCCAAAAGTTCTTTAGTGGGAAGATGTGATCCAGGAGGATCTAGAACGCTTAAAAGTGATCCAGGAGGATCCAAAATGCTCAAAATTTGATCTTCTCACATTCTTTTGAAAATGAATTCAATTCATAGAGCTCAACGATATCTTTCCAATGGCACACAAATCTCCTCAAACAGATTTTGTATGAAGAATTTATGGTCGATCAAAATTTGGTCAATCCTGGTCAAAAGTCAAAGTAGGGGTGCCATGTGGTAGGCCCACAGGAAATTGGTGCAAATGAAAAATCAAGCTAGGATTAGATACCAGATTCATGGATTAATGGAAAATTTAATATTGAATAATTCCACACTATGGTAGCTCTTGCATACAAGTGTGTTCATAAGTATCCAAGGAAGCTACTAGCTATAAGAGGCATATCACAGGCTTTGGCAAGATTACAAAAGACATAACACAATATTGAGCACCTAACCCAAGCCTTCCTTTTTTACGGGAACAATCATTGAATTTTTTTGGAGCTTTATTGTGTGAAAATGGAAATCTTAGTTCATATCTAAACATGGAATTTATTTTTCAAAGTCCTGGGCATTATTCTTTTCCTAGTTGAATTTACGAATGATGTGGCTCATGAAGAAACAAAGCATGGCAATTTGTATTTACTTTAGAAAGTATTCCAGGTCAAATGAGGATGTTTATGGGAAGGGATAGTTTCACCCATAACCAATGTTCTACCCACTATAAGTAGAACATTTAGATATCTACAAGAATAAAACAACCAACAATTAATTAGGAACCATTCTAGCTTGTCTACACTCTTAAAACTTAGTAAAGGAGGTGCATTTATAATAGAATTAGTTGTAGAATGTTTCATCTGCGTGATCAATATTCTATTCACAACTTTTCTATCATTTAACAATAGCTAGAAATGTGTATTTGTGTGGAGAAATTCCTAGGTCCGTCCCAACTCCAAGATCCAATAGTAAATACCCTATTTTCATCATATTGCAATCATGATTTGAACAACTAGTAAGTGTAGCAAAGAAAATCTTAGAGGCATAATGCTTGAATTGATGAGCACTCCACCTCTTAGGATATCTTTGAGGCATATTTTAAGATGAATATGAAAACTTGGTCAAGGATTTGAATACCCTTCTTGGAAAACACCCTAAGCTAAAAAGACAAGTGGTAAACATCAAAAACCTTGACATGGTCAAAATCTCAATATTAGGAGGAGCGCTCCATGTCGTTTGTGAAAATTCCTAGATATTCCCCATTTGAGGCCTTGTTTGGAGGAAGTTCTTGATGACCATGCACATGGAACCCCACTTGGGGTCGTTGACTATTTCTTTCACATTCACCTATGAGATCCATATTTTGAGGTGTTTTTGCTAGCTTGATTGGAGGAGAACCATAGTTCATTTGAGAACACATGGCAATGTTTTGGCATCTTGAGGAGGTTTGACTCCCACTCTTGAAGGGGTATCCCTTTAATTAAGGTACTTCGACCTATTCTCAATGACTTCTTGTGGAGCATTCCATGGGAGGGGAATAGATGTGACATAACAAACCTCGCACTTGGTCAAAAAAACATTTTTCAAGGAAGGTGTTTTGCATAAGAGGAAGATAAATGTCATCAAGACTCATTCAAAGAATTTTTCCTTGCATTTATATTGCCCTTAAGGAGTGCCCAAACTAGGAGAGTCTCTATGATGTATAATTTATGTTTTTCTCAAAAAGAAAAAAAGTGGATATAGAATTGACATCTTATTGTTTTACTGTAAGGAGATTGAACTAAAAACCCTATAAAAGGATGATATTTCTCCATTGTTTTTCATGGTTAGATTTGTGAGGAGACCCCCCTCCAAGCCTAGTTGAACATATTTTAGGAGGAATAAATCAAGGGGCGAGAGCATATGTGAGGTTTCCATTATTTTTATCTTTTGTATTGGATTATTAAGGTTTTATGCTAGAGTAGCCATTGTTATTTGCTGCTAGAAATAATCTAGAGGGAATTTATGTACAATGAGAATAGATTATGGTAGAGGCTCTCAAACCTCCCTAGTCCTTGATGTAACTTTGAAACTTGAGGGAAAATTCTATTGTAATTTCAGATTGGGTGTTTGCACATGCCTCGTTTAATGTTAATGGCTTGTTTAATCTTATGGGATTGTGATTAAAGATGTGAATTCTTGAGAAGGTTGTCCTACTTTTTCCTATTTTCTTATTATATCATGTTATGGTTGTTAGTTCTCTATTTAAGCCACACATTATTTCTTGGATGTAAATTCATGGTTGTGATGGTGCATCTTCTATTAGGGATCTCACTTACTCTTAGATAACTTGAAATCTATTTGGACAAATTATGGAACATATTTGTATGGTTTAATTGTGTCTTCTCCATACTCTTAAACCTTGTTTTCTTGTATATCCTTGAATCCATTACTAATTGGATTGACATTGGCCTTGTTCCACCAACCCGCTTTTCTAAAATATCATATTAATTTCTCTTAGGGATCCCCCCTTTGTGTTGGAGGTGAACTTCCCTAAAGTGAGAGAAAGAGCTATTTGATGGCGGGAAACCTTCCTGAGTTTCCTCTAAGGTTACAACAATTATTAGGGCTTTATAACTTAAGTGGAACTTTGGGAAGTAACATGTTGCACTATGGGGGTCAAATGGTTAGTAAACCCCTTGTGACATCCCTACATCTTCATGAATTTTAAAACTTTGTGAGGCCCAACAACTTTGTGTCATTTTATATTCCTGTGGAGCTTTAGAATTTCCCTCTTCAATGCATAATACGAAGGACCCTGCCAATTGTTTCTCACCTACTATTTAAGGGTGGGTGCACCTCCAAAGTCCTTTGACACCCTTCTCACATTGAAAGTCCACTTAAACACCATGTGTCCTCTATTATCTATGCATCATCAATCTTCTTTAATCCAATGAAATATGGTCTACTTCAACACCAATTATTCCTCTAGGTTGAGCTTTCTTTCCTTGTGGTCCCACTATTACAATCCACATAGCCTCAACATGTCTTATGACAATTGTGACCCTATATCCCTTCATGTTGTCAATCTCTCTTGCTCCAATGATAGGCACAACTTGCGACTAGTTTCACACCATCTCCCTCCCAAGAGTGTGCCTATTTGTCATGTGTTTGTGTTCATTTTGCTCCCACTTGTATAGTGGTTAGGAATTTTGAACCCAAAACTACAAGCTCGAGCTAATAAAACTCCAATGAAAACCCAATAGTGAAGAACCTAACTAACAATTGGACAATAAGAGGCCCATAATATTCAAGCTTGTTCTTCTCATGATCATTAACTTGAGTGTAGTCATAGTTTTCCCATTTCTAATTTGATCATTGGAATTATTAGAAACATACTAGATTCAATTCTTTAACCTGACCAAAGGCCTATGTTATCACATGAAGTTGCCATGGGTCATTTCTCCCTTAGGTTTTAATTTTTACTCTTTAGTCTTTAGGTTTATTTTATTTTTTCCTTTGTGATTTGCTTAGGTTAGTCTAAACAAATAAAAGTTTGGGTTTTGGTTCACATTTTTGGCCCACACCTATGGTTCATAGCCTAGGTTCATTTTGCGGTTTATGTCTTTGACTCATCACTTGACTTGACATCAAGCACTATCGACCCCATGACTCTAACAACTTGACAATCACTCCATCTACTCATTCTCTTGATCCTTTACACTTTGTCCCTATGCCTGTTAAGGAGTCAAATCAAACTTTGAAAAGGGCATTGCCAACTCACTAGGCATTTTCGTAGCGCACCTTTGTACTTATGGTCCTTTACCATCATTTGCCATCATCAGCTGATGTCATGTCTTTTATTGTTTTGAGCACCCTTGTCTACAAAAGGAATATTAAGATTTGGTGAATTGTGAGGTTCTAATTGTTTACCAATTTGAAATATTCCTCCTAAGCTAGGCGTTGTTGAAACCACTAGTCCAGACAGAGTTGCGGATTGCGCTATGGGATTAACTATTCGAGGTGAATTGGAGTTTGAGGTGGATGTAACAACTCCATAGTTTGTTCTAGATCTTCCACTTATCAGTCATAACGTCCAGGTACTTCATGAGCCTTTTCAACTTCTTTGAAGAGCGTTAAGATATCTTTGTCTTATCTTTTGGTAGCGCCTACTGCCGTAAGCTACAACTTCTCTCACCAACCATCCTCTCTACCTCCTTTTCCACACACTCCATAGCCATTTGTATGCTAAATTTTTCCCTTCACTGGAATTCAGACCTTTTGCTTCAGACTTTAAGCGCCCATTTATCACCTTGGCTCACAATACCCATATTGTGCTACTAAAATTATTGATAGACTGTGCTACTGAAATTATTGATAGATTGCGTTATGGATCCTCTTTTCCATTGCTACAAATTCCCTATCAAACCTTTGTTATATTCTACACTCACAGCTCCAGCAGTTAGTTCCCCTTTTTCACTAAGTCATGTTATAATTTCATCTCACGAGTCTACTTGCAGTAAGGAGTTAGAAGTCCCTGCTTTTTTTAAATCTTTGAGGACCTTGTATGTGTAGATTTTAACCTTGTACAATATCTACTGCAAACAAATATTCAGTAAAAGAACAGAAAATATACAATGGCAAATACAAACATTACATAGAGATTTTTCCCCTGGAATGCCAAACCGGGAAAACCAACATATTTTATATTCCTTTATAGTGATACATTGTTTACAATACATTATACATATAGGCGCCAACGACATCCAAAACCCTAACCCAATGACCTGGATTAGTCAACAACCATAATTCCTTAACCGGAAATAGAAAACCATCGGCAAAGAAACCATGCGTTGAAAAACCACCTAAAATATGTGACACATTTTCTGAGGTAGAAGAATATGTGACACATTTTTTGAGGCAGCAATTTTTTTCTCGGGGGCGTTGGCCCCCAACACTACCACTTGTGCAAAGAATATAACACATACTCAACATTCTCCCACTTGTTGTTTTCTTTCCATACAAGGGGTTACAAGGTTACATAGTCAACAATCCAAGGCAACAATGCCCATGGATCCTCTACACCAAGAGAAATTCTCAGTGCTCGTAGATTTTGTTAATGAATCTGCAACATTCTTCAAAGTGTCCACTTTAATCAACAATACTTTCTTTTCTTCAACCATGTCTCTCACAAAGTGATATTGAATATCAATATGCTTTGTCTTTGAATGATGAGTTGGGTTCTTCTCCAGAAAAATTGCACTCTAACTGTCACAATCTATCCTTACAGCTTGTTGTACCAACCCAATACCTGAACACAATCTTTGTAACCATACTGCTTCCTTACTTGCATGAGTGGCTTGTTGAGGAAAAGATATGAATTGATATTACTCAAGCATTTTCAGACTTTACTTGGCTAAAGCAAAGTAGACAGGAATATCACCCTATGTTTATAGCCAACAAAAATAACATCCTAACTCACAAGTATTAATTACGAGTGCTTATGATAGTATTTTATCAACAAAAAATTTGCTGGAAATTCACTTTTTATGTAATTTTTTGAATATAACAGTTGTTGAAATAAATGTGAGAACAGGAGTAAAGAGACCAAGATGATAATCAAGATAGATGAGACATAAAGCAATCCTTTATTTCATTCCAATTCATCAAAGAGTCATTTTCTTTACAAAATCTCATACAGAAATCTTGGACCAAAGTCAAATTTAGACATCCCCGATGGAACATACAAAAGGACCTCTGACAGAAAACCAAAACTGAACTCTAAAAGTTGGATCAGATTGCCACAGATTGTTGCCCACTCGTCTCTACACAATAGCCTTTATCAGTCATGAAAATTAATTCACAAACAGACAAGTCTACACAGACTATCAAAGATAGATCAACACCTCTGAAGAACAAGTGTCTGAATGATTTGATT
>JZKD02S1870546.1:0-11824 GCA_000966675.3 Picea glauca
AAGGACATGTACATAAATATTTTTGGGAGGTGGTTAGATCGATCATAGTGGTATGAATGAAAAAAAATATAGGAAACTAGAGGATTCCATTCAGTTAGAACATTAGATAGTGGAACAATTGAAATATGGATGAGAAAACACTATTGATTTTGTGGTCCATGTAGTAGTAATGAATGGGATGATTGTGAATTGATAGAATAAGTTGATAGATGGGATCATTTATCACTGCCCATTGTTCAATGTATAACTATAGAATTATCCCAATTCAAGGAGGACCAATCAAGTATTTCTACATATTATGATCATGTCTCATATTTCATAGTGCCTAGTTTTTTGAATCCTTCGATTAATTTTTGAATAAATGTAATGAATGTGTTATGTTTTGGTCATTTAGTGGAATCACATTTTGGCACTCCATTTATTGCATAACACATATAAGCAATAGTTTCCCCAAGAGATAATGAATGGGGCACTAATTAATGGATGACATGATACTTAAAGGGACAATAGACCCTCATGTAATCGGTAACAGACTCAGAAGGAATTAAATAATATCTTACATAGGATGAAAGAACATGAAAGAAAGGTGGTTATGTGTTTCAAGATTATAAACCAAGTGAAGTTGTATACCACTTTATAGACTTGGTTATTGGTACAAACCTCCAACTACAAACAATGCCAAGTATGATCTCATCAAAGGTATGATACTTCTTGTCTTACTCTGAGCATGAGAAGTTAATGGAAACCGTCAGTATTAGAAGTGATCCCGATGGTCTACTTGAATGACCATATAGGTATGTAAAAAAAATTATTTTGGCTTCATTTTGACTACTGTTAAAATATGTGTAATGTTGTTAAAATATACCCTGCCTTAAAATATACCTATTCCATGCTTTAATTTACCTTGCCTTTTCTTTCCTTTCCTTCACTTGCCTTTATGTGACTTCATTTTCCTTTCCTTGTCTACAGTTTCCATGCCATGCCATTCCTTCACATGTCATGTCTTTCCTTCACATGCCATGCCTTCACTTTCCTTTCCTTCACTTTCAATGCAATGCCTTGCCTTCACTTTCCTTTCCTTCACTTTCAATGCAATGCCTTGCCTTCACTTGTCATGCCTTTCCTTGCCTTGCATTCACTTTCCATCCCTATTCTTGCCTTTCCATGCCTTGCCTTTCCTTGCCTTCCCTTCACTTTCCATACCTTTCCTTTCCTTCACTTTCCTTAGTTTGCCTTCACTTTCCATGACATGCCTTCCCTTCAATTTCCTTGTCATTCGTGCCTTGCCTTCACTTGCCTTTCCTTTCCTTCATTTTCCATACCTTTCCTTCACTTTTCTTGTCTTTCCTTAAATTTCCTTTCCTTTCCTTCACTTGCCTTTCCTTTACTTCACTTTCCATGCCATGCCATTTCTTTCCTTCAAATGTCATTCTTTACCTTCACATACTCCAAAAAACAATTTTCTAGTGGAAGGAATGACAACAGAGGGCCCCCCTTAGGTGAAATCAGGTGCTTCGGATCCAATCAAATTGGCGGTTCTCCCATCTGAATCCTGGTTTCAGTTTTATTGCGAGTTGTAACTCATGTGTTCAATTTATTCAGGCACATGTTGTCAATTTGGTATGACGGAATAAAATAGAAACCGAGTGTCATAACAGAGTTTCGTAAGCTCCCACAAGTTTATTTTTCCAAGGCCCATGCAACTACACTACCCATAAATTCTTGACAAAATATTCTTGAAAATCGACCTTCTCTTCAGAAATTGCACTATGCCTCATTCACCAAATCCCTAGTGCCAGAGATACTCCAACAAATGGTTTTTTGATGGACAGAATGATAGTGGAGGGGACCACCTAGTTGAAACTTAGTTCTCTAGATCCAATTAAACTGATGGTTCTCTCATTCGAGTATCGGTTTAACTTTTACTGTGAGTTGCAACTAGCCTCTTCAAGTCATTCACGAACATGTGGCCAATTTGGTTCAGGGGAATAAAATCCAAACTGAGTGCCATAATGGTGTTCCATAAGCTCCCAAAATTCTATTTGACCAAGGCCAATGTCAATAAACTACGCACAAATTCTCGACACAATGTTATTGAAAATTGACCTCATCTACAGAAATTATACTATGCCTCATTGACCAAAAACATAGTGTCAGAGATACTCCAAAAAATGGTTTTTCGGTGGACGAAATGAAATCGGAGGGGTCCACCTTGTTGAAAGTTGATGCTCTAGATCCAATGCAACTGACGGTTCTTCCATTTGAGTCTTGTTTTGCATTTTAACGCAAGTTGCAACTCATCACTTCAAGCCATTGAGGGACATGTGTCCAATTTGGTTCGAGGTCATAAAATCCAAACCGAGTGGATTAATAGATTTTTGTAAGCTCCCACAAGTCTATGTGGCCAATGACCATGTGACTACACTACCCACAAATTCCCAACATGGTGTTCTTGAAAATCGACTTCCTCTTAAAAAATTGCACTATGTTTCATCGACCAAAACCCTAGTGCCAGAGATACTCAAAAAAATGGTTTTATGGTGGACAAAATGATAGTGGAGGGCCCCCCGTAGTTGAAACCCGATGCTCTAGATACAATGAAACCGACAGTTCTACCATCTGAGTCCAGTTTGAGTTTTCTTGTGAGCTGCAACTCACCTCTTCAAGGCATTCAAGGACATGTGGTCAATTTGGTGTGGGGGGATAAAATTAAAACCGAGTGCCATAATGGAGCTTCGTAAGCTCCCACAAGTGTATATGGCCATTTCCATTTCCAATTCATACTATTTCCATTTCCAATGCATACCATACCATACCAATGTCATTGCTATTACCAATGCATATCATACCATACTAATGCCAATGCCAATGCATAACATACCATACCATACCAATGTCAATGCTAATTCATACCATTGGAAATGCACACCATACCAATGCTATACCATACTAATTCCAATGCATACCATTTCCATTGGTAATGCATACCATACCATACCAATTCCATTATTCATACCATTTGCAATGAATACAATACCATACCAATGTCATTGCCAATGCATAACAAACCATACAATACCAATGTCAATTCCAATGCATACCATTTCCATTGGGAATGCATAGCATGGAATGCATACCATATCATACCAATACAAATTTCAATGCATATCGTACCATACCATACCAATGGCAATTCCAATGCATACCATTGCCATTTCCAATGCATACCATTGGCAATGCATACCCTACCATACCAATGCCAATGGCAGGGCAATGCAAACCATTGAAAATTCATATCATTTCCATTGGCAATGCATACCATTGGAAATGAAAACCATACCATAGAATACCACTTCCATTTCCATTGCCTATGGAAATGGATACCATACCATACCATACCATACCATTCCCAATGCATACCATACAATTGCAAGGAAATGAATACCATTGTATGCATTGGTATGGTATGGTATGCAATGACAATGGAAATGGCAATGGAAATGGAAATGGTATGCATTGCCTTAGAATTTCCTTCTATTGTATGCATTGGCAATGGTATGGTATGCATTGGCATTGGAAATGGAAATGGAAATGTTATGATATGGCATGGTATGGTATTCATTGACATTGCTAGTGGAAATGCATACCATACCATACCATAACATTTCCATTGTCATTGCCAATGCCAATACATACCATACCATACCATACCATAACATTTCCATTGTCATTTTCAATGCCAATGCATACCATACCATACCATACCTTACCATTGTCAATGCATACCATGCAAGGAAATGGAAAGGCAATGCAAACAATACCAATGCATACCATTTCCATTTCCAATGCATACCTTACCATAGCATACCATTTCCAATGTGTGCGATACCATTTTCATTACCATTGTCAATGGAAATGCATGTGGTACCATACCATACCATTGGAAATGCATACCATACAATGGAAAGTAAATGCATACCATTGGCAATGCATACCATACAATGGAAAGGAAATGCATACCATGGGAAATGCATATTATTTTCATTTACAATGGATAACATTGGAAATGCATACCATACCATTGACATTTACAATGCATAATATACAACAAAATGGAAGGCAATTCATACCATACCATAGTATACCATTTCCAATGCATATCATACCATTTACATAGCATACCATTGCCAATGCATATCATACCATTTCCATTTCCATTTCAAATTCCAATGCATGTGGTACCATACCATACCATACCACTGCCAATGCATACAATACAATGGCAACACAATGCATACCCTTGCCATTGCCAATGCATAGAATTTCCATTGGCAATGCATACCATACCATTGTCAATGCATGTCGTACAATGAAATGTAAAGGAAATGCATATCATACCAATGCATACCATTTCCATTACCAATGCATRCCATACCATTTCCAATGCATACCATACAAGGCAATGGAAACACAGTTCATACCATACCAATGTATATCATTTCCATTGCCAATGAATACCATTTTCATTGCATACCTTTGCTATTGCCAATGCATACCATACCATTTACATTGCCATTGCCAATGCCAATGCATACCATACATTTCCAATGCATACCATACAATGGAAAGGGAATGCATACCATTTCCATTACCAATGCATGTATTGACATTTCCTATGCATACCATACCATACAAGGAAATGGAAAGGAAATGCATATCATTGCCATTGCCATTTCCAATGCATACCATACCATACCATTGTCATTTTCATTGCAAATGCCATACCATAACATACCATACCATTACCAATGCATACAATATAATAGAAAGACAATTCATACCATTGCCACTGCCAATGTATACCGTACAAGGCAATGGAAAGCAAATGCATACTGTACCAATGCATACCACTTCCATTGTCAATGCATACAATTTCCATTACTATTACCAATGCATACCATACCATTGCCAATGCATACCATACCATTTCCAATGCATACCATACCAAACCATTGCTTGATTTCTTCAATATTATAGGGTTGTTATGTGTCATCTTTCATTTAAGGAAACATTTTTTATCTAAACCCTAGTTTATGCTTGCATTTTCATCTGCCTTTCAATCAATGATTACTTTTATTAAGGTTTTTTATATTTATCATGTTGTAACTTAGTTAATATGATTTATTGGCTGGGGAGGGATGGAAATGTTATGGAAACACATTGGAAAGTCATATTTATTGTTATATAGGTTGAAATGGGAAACTACATGACAAGGCATGAGAAGCTACATGAAAATGGCACAGAATGGAATGTCTTAACAAGGCATGGAAATGACATGGCAATGGAATGGAATGGAAATGTCATGCCATGGAAAGGCATAGCATTGGCATGGAAATTCTATGATATGGCAAGGCATGGAAATGGATTGGAAATACCTAGAATGGATTGGAAAGACATGGAATGGAAAGGTTTGACAATGGCATAGAAATGTCAATGGAACTATATGTAATGACTTGGAAAGGAATGACAATGGAATGGCAATGAAATGACATGGAAATGACATAGCATCAACAAGTTTCTGGGATTGGGTCTAGAAGTGTCCCTTGTCACCTTGTGTGCTCTAACCCAAAAATTGGGTAGGAATGTTCAATAAACTCTCATAGATGGTGAAGGGAAAAGAATAATGGTTTCAAGTCTCCTTGGAGGAATTTTGGTAGCATATCATTACTTTCGATAGTGTGTCATGAAATGTAACCTCAAAACATTTATTTGTAGGTGGAAAATGATACCCATTCTAAGATCTATTTTCCATGTGAACTCTCTCATTCTATTGATCAAAATGAATAAGTTTAGTGGACATCATGGAAGACTGAATAAATGTTATTAATAATTGATGGGTTTAACAAAATTTACATAAACCCACTACACAATCTAAACAAACATGTGCATTAATGAGTCCTTGACTATTATTTTTGGCATTTATGAAGGGTTACACATAAATAAAATGATTTTATATATGTCATGAATAGAAAGAGGGGAATAATGTGTGTGACCTAGAAAATAACATTGAACTTAAATTTTTAAGTGATTGACAATTATGTAGAAGATAAATGAGAAAAAAATTGTCTATAATAAATTATTGTAGTATGTCATTTTTAAGGTCACAATATTTTAAAGTGACCACTATTTGAGTGTAGATTGTCATTGGATTTAGATGGAGATAATTCAAGAGGTAGTCCATATTGTTAGTTGTGAGTTAGAATATGGATATCCACAACATTCATGGAAATAATTTAGAATGAATGATCTATCAATGATGAAGATATACATGGTTGATTAGAAAGGAATGCTACTTGAGAACCCTTAATTTCTTATGGATTTAACACTTAGAAATATTTTACACCATAAACTATTCCTTAATACGTAATGAAAATATTTATAATCACTTTAGAAACAAATCAACATATTAATACACATATAATTCATACATTTTAGAATTCAAACACTTTGAAATTCATGTATTCATCAACATCAAATGTATAAATAATGAGAATCATAAAAAACATGTCATGGAATGTATATATATATATATATATATACTCAACATCGTCTAAATTGTACATTTTTTACAAAAAAAAAACTTGTGCCCAATATAAAATGTGACAACAAGTGCCCTAACATAAACAACATCTATATCGTAGTCTAGCTACACAAATGAAATAGTTAGTCAATCATTTACCATTGCAACCCTCGCCACCCTCAGGAGCATCCTAGAAATCTATATTTATTCTTGTGCTCAAGGATACACCTCAAGCGGTTGTAGGCCTCGACGTGTGTTGAGGCTCTAGAGACTACACAAAGAATAAACAATGTTATAAGTTTTTTTCATCAATGAATTAAATGACATACAAATTGATACTTTCTAATTTAATCTAAGACAACTCACTACATATGAAATTGTCAACCGTGAGGGTGTTTCCCTCCTCCTCAACTCCAATCTCTCTGCAATTCCACCCTGCATTAATTACAAGGATCAAGTAAATAAAATTAAACAAATATGCATAAAATAAAAATCATGAAACACATAAAATTATTATCAATTCATTATCTCATCGTGAATATGTCGGGAATCGATGGAGATTCATTAGTAGATGGAGCACTAGGTTTTACAACCTACTCCAAGACAACCTCTGTTATGAAAGTCTCTATCGATGGGTTCAAAACTGGTGGTGGGGGTGGGTGGTAGATAGGTGGGTTGAGATGGACCCTCATAGGCTGTATAAGTGATTCCAACACCCTAGGCCTGGAGAAAGGGAACCTAGAAGAAACATCCAGGCACCCAGGGGGTAGAATACTACTACACCTAGAAAATATATCGGTGGCCTACATACATATGAATATATGAACTATTGGTACCAAATATTAAAATTCAAAAATATAAACACAAACAATTTTAGAATTATACAATATTTAAATTTACACATGATACTAGTGATGTTGGTGACTTGAACATCCTAAATGGACAATCCTCAACATCGCTTGGTGCCCAATTCTGTAGAAACAAGAGAACATATAAAAAATTTGAGGATGTCATAAAATAAATAAATGACTATGTTGAATCTAGAAAATGTGACACATACCTGTGTGTATGATCCACCCAATGAACATGCTTCCTCTACTGCTACATTAGTGATGGGGCTATGAACTGATGCATACATAGGTCTAGAGGTTTTGTTGTTGGGATGAAACAACTACAAAACAACATAGAATCAAATATCTATATAAATACAAAAAATACAAAATAAATATATAACAATGAAGAACATAGAGAGGGTTAAGATACTAACCTCCTCCATGAAGCTATGCTATCCTATGGGCTCTGTAGGCCCATAACATGTCTTCCCACAGCTTGAGTATCTATTAGGTTCACATGGACAATCGTTATTTCTATGTGCCTTCTCCTCACCATACTCTCCTTTGCATGTCGATGCTCCAAGTCCTCTATCAATGTCACTAGGATGCACCTCCTACCGAGATAGTCTAACAAATATTCAATGTTGCACTAGGCTACGAGTCAATGAGGAGATGGCTAGTTGTACTTGTTTCAAGTTGTCTGAAATAGGAGGATGTTGGGTAGGGATTTATACTGGGGATGGGGACCTAACTCAAAGTCGTGCCTAACATGCTCGTGGTCCTGTGCAAACCCTTGACCCATCCCATGGAAGTCACCAATGTCAAAGTAGTTGAAATGCTTATCCATAATAAACATAGCCATACTTTTCTCTACAAAAAATATAAGGGCATATCTCTATTATTGAAGGGAGGTTTATCAAAAACCATGTACCACCTATTGTTGGTTTTTGACTCCTCTATATTGTCTGAGTTTGTTGACCCAGGGTTCATGTCTATTCTGGTTTCCACCAAAGCCTCTAAAACTATTGGCCCTCCTGGTAAACTAGAAGGAAACACAACACATAGAATGTGTTGCGTAGTCTCAACCGAGATAACTTTAATGGGTGGTTGTAAGACTCAATGATTTATAGCCTAGGATTGAGTGTGAGATATGAGAATTGAATATTGAACCATTTATTATGACTTGTAAACACAATATACTATTATCAACGAATAAGCAGGAAATATAACAACTCATTTATTCAACATAATAATTAATTTTGAAGAAAATAAAGATATGCATGCATTAATCACATAACATAGATGTTACGTGGTTAACCCCCTACTAGGATACGTCCACAAATATTTGGCTCTCATCTCTTTTATTATAGTATTTTCGCATCTACAACACTGTGTGCTTACAACTCTTCTTAGTCAGGTAAGATATATATAAGGTGGACTAGATCGCACCAGGCTCTCCAACTTGCGATCTAACCCAAAATATATACCCTCCTTCATCCTCTCTATGTCAACAAATTATACAAAATAGATCATGTGGCACAATATTACATATCAGATCAACTCATTCATAGCTAAAACATCAACAACAATAATCCGAACCAACCCTTATGATACCTAAGTATCTTTATTTATACATTTATAGATCTTCATTCATTTACAATACCTTATCAAAACCCTAACCCTACCGTTGTTAGGTATTCCTCATGAACGTGTGTTGTTCTTCCTTCCAACTATCTCTTTCCTTATGCATTCTTTATTTCCCAAAAATTCCTTACTTTTCCGCTTCAGCCTACTTCCAACAAGCCCCCAACACTGACATGTGGCTCATCCTGAGCCACCTAACCTTTATGTTCTTCCTTGATCTCCTTGGTGATAGCCTGAAACTTTTCCTTGAGCTCTACTGCCTATGTCTAGGCCTACACATTCTTCTCCTTGAGTGTGTCCACTATTTTGACGACAATTTCATCACTGATCAATTCCACACACTCTGCCTGGGTCTTTTTTATATGTGCCATGGTTTCCTCTGTGTGTTTGAGGACTTCTGCTACCTGTTATCACAATGGTTCCATTTGAGCATGTTGCTCCTATTTCTGTGTTTATGCAATAGTTAGCTCTGCCTCTAATTTCTTCATGTCCCGCGCCCCTTTGACGTGTTCTATGATTGACATTGTATTTTGCCTCTGCTTGAGGTATTGGATCACTGCCTTGATCCTTTCTTCTTCCTTGTCCCACTTTTGGACCTGCTGGTCCTCCTCTAACTTGGTCCACAACTGCGCCTCTTTATCAAACAAGTCAGCGACTATGTTGACCTGTTTCCCTATCTCCTGTAGTTTCGTTGTTGCTTCCTACTTCCTTTTCCTCTTCACTACTAGTGGAGTGGTGGGTGTGAGCTTCTCTCTGATATTCTCAACCTCCTTCTGATATTGGTCAATTTCCTACGCAATATTATCAATCTTTTCTTCCATTGTTATTTCCTCCGCCTGCACGATCTTTGGAATCCTCTCGTATGTTCCTGTGACTTTCTGTTCCAATCCATTCCTGTGCTCCATTTCCTCTTGGGTCTTCAGATTATCCTGCTCTTATGTTATTTCCAATGTGTCTTGCTTCTTTGTTTCTTACTAGAATTCAGCTAAGTCTTTACATGTGTGAGACTATACCTCATGGTTTACGCTAACCTGCAACTTTTGTAGTTCCTTGGATGGCATACACATCAACTATAGTTGGATTTGTCTTAATTCCATCAAGGGTGTCTTCCCCATAATCTCGTCCATGCACAACACACTGGGTGTGATGTGGAATTTTGTGTTCGAATGGAGTATTGGATGGACTCGATCTTGTTCTTCTTCTTCCACTCTTTCCTTTGTCTGTGGTATTGATGGTTTTGTTCTCCTGTTGCTGCCTGTTATCTGTACTTCTCTAATTTGCTTGAGGAACTATCATATGTTTTTCAACTCTGTTAACACTCTGTAATTTGCCCAATGCTGTGGAGGCAGTCACAGAGGTAACCTCGAACCACTTCGAGTCTTGGATCTAGCCCTCCAAGACTCAGAGAGGGATCTATCTTTTTTATTTAACTTGGTTTGGAATAGAATAGATATCAGGCTAGCTATGAAAGTGTGGGGTTCGGGTTTTTAAATGGTTGTTTTGGAACAACAAGGAGGGCCATTGGGAAAATGGGGTTTGGACTTAAATATGTGATTCATTCTCAGATCTAGACAAAGCTCTTATATAGGGAAAGGTAGTGGAAAAGTTGGATCGAATTTAAGTTTGCATGGTGTTGATTTGAGGAAGAACTAGGGGAGGAAAAAAGCCAAGCAGAGGAGCAGCTAAGAATTCCTTAACTGAGATTTTTGGAAGAGAAACATAAAGACTATCACAAGGTCAGATGCAGAGTATTTTGCCAATAAATTCTTCTCTGTCACTATCTTCTAACAGTAAGAATTGAAAACAAGTGAAAGATGACAGGAAAAATACATGACAGAGAAAAGAAAATGCCACCAACACCAATGCACAAGAATCCTGTAAAAAACATGTCTATTACTAATCAATCATTTCATGATTATAGAAAAGGTTTTCTGGAATGGCAAAGCCCACTGTCAAGCCCACAGAACCTCACAGGTCGAACCCCTGTTTTGTCTTTTACATGTGTATAAATAAGAAATATATCTCAGTCCTTTAACACTCGAGCTCATAACTCTGCTTTCTAAAAATAGAAAAGAAGTTACAAAAGTTTCGACACCTGTAGACTGTCTCAAAAACAAACAAAAACGCAAACCAAAAGAAAGGTAAAAATTGGTAACTGTTGCCTGAACATCTGGCATACTGGAGGTTGTTTAAGATTTGCTGGCAAATAGACTCTAACAACATCAAAACAAATGAATGCAAAAGTCATTGAATGCTTGAGGTTGTTGGATATTTTCTTCCAGTTGGAGGATCGGTGCTCTAACCACTGCCATGTGTTCCCTGTAAATGAATTCCCTGTCTGCCATAAAATACGGACCGGTTTTCTGCGAAAAAGGGGTTCGAACAGACGTGGTTTTATCTTCAACGCTGACACCTGGGAAAAAAATGAAAGAGGTTATTGTATATGGGCATGTTCTGAATGAAATTGTTTTTCGGTGTTTCCAAATTCACCCCTAGCTTCCCATAACAGATACCGCAAAATCAGGACTATAACAGAAAAGAAGAAATCTGGAAAAAAGTGCCTCGAAGATGGCTTTGATTGTCCCTGCTCGTAGCCCCGTTGCAAAAAATGAGAGAGGTTTTTGTTCTTCATCCCGTGATGAGAAAAAAACTCTCTCATATTTTTAAAATACATCTTATTTTTCCCATAATCTATTTTGAAAGAAGACATGGTGAAACATGCAAAAAATGACAAAAATATGAAAAAAACAGTTTTTTTTTTTTTTTT
>JZKD02S1870546.1:12000-23665 GCA_000966675.3 Picea glauca
CGTTGATTTATTTTAAAACGTTTGATTAAATGCTTGATATGAATGGAGGGGCGTGAGGCATGGAGGTGCGTGGAGGTAGATGTGAGTGGGAGTGAGGTATGAGGGTGGGGTAGACTTACGATAGTGTAGGATTTTTTAGTTTTTTAAGTTTTATTTTTTTTTATTTTTTTATTATATGTTTTATTAAGTGATACATTTAATGTATTTGTTTTTTATTTATTTTTTGTTTTTTAAATTTGTTTTGTTATGTGTTTTTTATGTTTTGTTTTTTGTTTTAATATAGTTTGTTTATTATATTATATGTTTTGATTTTATTGTATTTTATGTTTTATTTTTATATTTGTTTTATTTTGTATTTATTATATTTCACATTTTTTAATATATTTATTTAATGTTGTATGTTTATTATAATTGTTTTAAGTTTTTAAATTTGTTTTATTTAATATTTAATTAATCCTAACTACTAACTTAGATTTTTAACATAATTAATAATTAATTAATTATTAACTAGTTATTTATTAATTAGTTTAACCTATCCTAACTATACTAACATTACTTATTTAATCTAATTAAATTTATTGTTATTTTTGTTCATCCTAAGTCTGATTATTCATGGATGGGTGACGGGCGAGAGGTAGTCAATGGGGCAACAGGACAAGGGAGTGAGGGCGCAACATGGATGAAGGATGCAATACGGTGATGGGGGATCAAGCGAAAAGAATGGAGGGAAGAAAACGAGATCAACCGAGCCAGACTTCGTCATCACGAGAGAAACACCAAATCAACAGTCGAAGAATCGAATTGCCTATAATTATAGGACCCCAACAAACTCCTCTTGAATCCTATCCCTTTTGTGCACAATGTGGTCAAAATCCTCAGCTAAACAATCCTATACCATTCATTCTATCATTTCTCCATCGTCATTCGTGATCGTATACTCTGGAGGTGTTACTTGTGCCTTCATTTTCTTCCACACATCTCCTTTATTCATGGCTATCCTCTTATTCCCATCTAGTTCATGTGGGTTGGGACATGCTGTGGTCCCTTGCGCGGTCTCGTCTTGTTTCTGTTGCTCTTTGGTCGACTGTGTCTTATCATTTTTCCCATTTTGTGTCCTTGTCTTCGATGGCCCTTCGTTTGTCTATGTTGTTTTTCCTTGGCCTGTTCTTCATTTCTTGGGCACTTGCATTTCCTTTGGTTGGGTTTCTCCCTACCCTGCCTCTTCTTCTATTGTTCTTTCCGATAATTCCTAGGTGGGGACTGAAATCTTCCACTCGTTATCCCATTCACTGATGACCATGTCGATGTCACCCTTTGTGATACAATAGTGCATATGTAGCAACTGTTTATTAGGATCCTTCCTCACTTTTATCCACATTGTATGGTGTCTGGCCTAGAAGTTGGTGATGTCTTTATACTGCGCGACTGCCCGTGGTGTGATACTCCACATGTTAGATATGGCTTCTTGCACGTCACGTAGGTATCCTTCAAATATGGACCCGTTCATCCTTTTTTGCTTATCATCCGATGTGGCTTTCAACAGTAAGTATCTCACTCCCTCGTTCGGCTTGGGTATGGTACTAAAACTTATGTACCTTGTCTCTCTCCATGCCATGAAGGCTATAAACGTGATTAGCCATGAATAGTGAAACTCTGTGCCTAAATCCCATGCATCATTGTAGTCATCTAGGAATAAGTTCAAGAGCTATGGTGCCCAACTCATTGTGGTGCCCTCTGCACACTGAGCTACAACTACGACAACCCCAGTTGGAACTTCCTCCCTATGGCATTTTCTCAGTAGTTTAGGCTAAAATTTTTGCACCCAATTGTGTTATGACATCATTGTTCCTCTTGATAATGATCCCTCTTGTCCCCCTGTCGGTGTCATACATTTTCTTCTTCTCTTCTGCTAGCGCCTTCTCCCTAGATTTGTCATCCAGAAACTACGTTAGATCCATGCCCGAGGATGGAAATCATGTTATGCTCATGATAATATCTACATCTATTGAGACAAGCTTATCCAACCAAATGTCTCTGCCATGTGTGACTGCTAACCATTGTTTTATTCAATTGGTTTCATACTTCCCATGGCCAAAATGTGGTAGGTCCACCAAACCTAAAATTCTTGTCTTCTGCAACCCTATTGCCCATTTGAGTGGTTGATCAATAGGTTCCCTAAACCGATTTGTTCCCACCATATACATGTCCATCCTCTTTGCAAGTTCCAGAAACTTTTTTGCATCTGCTACATCGTGGTCCAAGTATTTGAGCTTCCTTATATGACCCATCAGGTCTAGTCCTGCCTGTACCCCATCTTCTATATGTGGTAGAATGATTGTTGCAAGAGGTTGATGGCGAGGTGACCTAGGTACCTGCAGCTTGTATTTCTTCGGTGGTGGTGGTTGGCTCTATGTTCCAGTGGATTCCGGTTGTTCCTCAGAATACCATTCTGACCAACCTGTGACATATTTGACCGTTCCTTCTATTGGGTGGTCTGATATGGTCATTTGAGACTCATCTGGATCAACTGCTTCTTCATGATTCGACACCATTCCATTGAATTTCAGAGCTTCTTTGGTGTTCTTTGGTTGCACCTCTTTTAGGGTTTCTGCATTCTACTTCTACGGTTCATGTACTTCTACTAGTATATCTATATTCGTGCCTTCTGATATTGGTTGTTGGGTTTCCTCTAGTATAGGTGTATGGTTCACTGGTATTGTGTCTGGAGATGGGATTTCATCGACATTGATGATATCCAATGGTTGTTGTTCACCCTCTTCCACCTGTACTCGTGACCTGGTCTGAACTATGGTTTTTATGGTGGTTTGGCTCACTTCTGCTTGCTTTGGTAGTGCCATAGTGGTGAATGTCAAAGGTTTGTTGGGTTTGAATGGTCTATGTGACCTCTGTGAACTTGGCTCTATGCTCCCTAACCTCTCTCTCTGTCATTCTGTGGTCTTTTCACAAATAGACTCTTTGTTCCCACGTTCGTCTATTGTATGGGCTACGCATGAAGCTTGTTGAGGAATCTTCCTTAATTACGGTCTCAATGCACCTCCAACGGTTTCCTACTTTCAATTAATCTTCCTTTCTGCCTCTATTTGGTGTGATTAATGTAGTGTACAATTGGTCCTTTCCATCCTTTAATTATGCTTACCATTGTCTTGTCGTACTGCTTTTGTTGACTTTCCTTTTCCTGCTTGTTTCCATTTGTACGTGATTTTTGTCCTTATTCTTGTTGAGTTTGTGTTCGTAAGTGTTCATGCCATTTCTTCCTCCAGCACACTGCGCCTCTTATGGTACTAATTATATATATATATATATATATATATATTTAACTACACGGTGGGTGGTCGAGTGTCTTTATTGAGCTTCAGTAGACTGCCATTGATCATTTGTCTGAGTTATGCACCTGATAAATCTCTTAAATGTACATCTCCTCCATCTATGACATGTTTTACCTTGTATGGTCCTAACCAATGCATTATGAGCTTTCCTGGGTGCTGAAATGATTTGTTGTCATACATCAGTACTAGATCTCCTTCCTTGAATTTTTTCTTCTTTATGTGTCTATCATGCTAGGCTTTGTCCCTTTCTTTCTGAACTTGTTGGTGGAATCCTTCTAAGATCCAATCTTCCTGCATGGTCATTAATTGATTCAATATTTCCTGTACTACACCTCATTCTATCATTTGTGTAATTGTTGCTACGTGCAAGCTTGGTACTAAAACTTCTAGTGGCACCACTGCTTCTTGGCCATAAACCATTTTAAATGGTGTGTGCCCTGTCAACTTTTTGCACGTAGTCCTATAGGCCCGTAATACTGTTGGTACTTTGAGGTCCCATTCGTCCCTATTGATGTTATAGATCTTTGTTAGCGAGTTCTCCAGGATTTTTTTTAATGCTTCCACTGTGCCATTTGCCTGTGGGTGATATGGTGTGATTTTCTGATGATGGACTTCAAACTCTTCAGTCCTAGCACTGATGGTGTTGTTTATGGAGTGAATGCCTTGGTCTCTCATAAAAACTCCTCGGCATCCAAATTGAGTGATTACTTTCTCAAATAAGAAGTGTGCTAATGTTTTTACGGTGCAATCCTTTACTAGTATGCCTTCCACACATCTTGTTAGGTACTTCATCGTGGTGATAATGTACCTTGATCCTGTTATTTTTGTTAGTGGGTTGATTGGTTCCACAAAGTCTATTGCCCACTTATTGAATGCCTGTAATGTTACTTGTGGTCATAATGGAATCTCCTCCCTTCTGTTGGGTTTGCCTACACTTTGACAAACATCACATCTTTGAAAGTACTCCTTCGAGTCTCTGTGAATCATTGGCTACCATAGTCCTATGCGCAATACCTTTTGCGCTGTAGATTTGTCTGCATAATGAACTCCTGATATTCCCTCATGGGATTATGTTAAGATTCTTGGTATTTCATGTTCTAATACGTACCTTTGCAGGATGCTATCTATGCCCATTTTGTATAGATGTCCTGCTATCAATTGATAGCTGACAACGCAGACTACCAGATTTTTTTTTGTGTGCGGTGTTATATTCTTCTAGCCCAGTACCTGTGATCAAGTAATGAATTATATCTATGAAGTATTCATTAGTGATTTGGACTGAGAAGAGTTTTTCATCCTAAAATTTTTCTTCTAAATTCATAGGTTCTTCTCCATTTGTGACTCTTGATAGGTGGTCAGGTTTTGTGTTCAATTTTCCTAGTTTGACGATTATTTCAATGCCAAATTATTGGAATAGGAGTAACCATCGACAGATTCTCCCCCCCAACATTTGCTTGTTGACTAGGTATTTTAGGGCTGAGTGATCTGTGGACATCTTAAAGTGTTTTCCCAATAAGTAGTGTCTGAAATTTTGCAGTGCATAGAGCATAGCTAGGCCTTCTCTTTCTGTCGTGTTATAGTTTTATTTTGATTCTGATAAATTTCTTCTCGCAAATTCTATCGGGTGATACAAGTCCCCCGCTCCTAGTTATTCCAAGATAGCTCCAAGTGCTATGGTTGATGCATCTACATGGACGTGGAATGTATTCTCCTAGTCTGGAAAGACTAATATTGGTGCGGTGACCATCTTTTCCTTTAGGGTATCCATATTGTGTTGAAACTCTTCGTTCCACTGAAACTTTGTGTCCTTTCTTGGCATATTTTCCATTAGTGCAGTAATCAACATGTACCCTTTGATAGACTTCATGTAGTTTCCTGTGTGTCCCAACATTTCTCTTAGGTGACAGACCTTTTTTGGTGGTGGTAAGTTAACAATTAATACAATCTTTGCAGGATCTACGAGTAAAGCTTGTTTGCATACTATATAGCCCAATAGTATCCCAAATGGTATAATTCCAAATATGCACTTCTTTATGTTTATTTATATCTGACACTGTATTCATATTTCCAACATTATCCGTAAAATTTTTATATGTTCTTTCAACAAATTGTATTCTATCCAATCATCCAAATATACTTTGATAAACTGGTGGATGAATTCCTTAAATGCAACAATGACTACTCTGGAAAATATTGTTGGTGCATTCTTTAGTCCAAATGACATGAATGTGTACTGATAAGATCCCCATTCTATCATGAAAGTGGTCTTGTATCTATCTTGTTGCTCTATTTTGATCTGATGGTAGCCTGAAAATCCATGAGTGAATGAGTAAGTTTTGTGTCCTCCTACGTTTTCTAGCACTTCATCCGTGAAAGGTGTAGGGAATGGGTTGTGTAATCATGCATCATTCAACTTCCTCAAGTCGACACATATCCTTATCCCTTCTTGTTTCTTGTCCTGTACTACCATCGAGCTTATCCATTCTTATTCTTAGACCGGTTCTATGATTTCGGCTTCAAGCATCCTCTAGATCTCAGATTTGACTTTATGCTTGTATATTGGGTTTAGTCAGTAAGGTCATTGTTTGATCGATCTCACTTCAGGTATGAGTGGTATCTTCATTTATCCTAACTCTCCATCTATACCCTTCATCTATATAAATGTCGTGGGAAAAAATTCATTGTATTCACGCAATAACTCTGTTATGCTTTCCACTGTTTGCTCATCCTAGTAATCTCCAGTGTTGTCCATCTTGGGATTCTCAACTATCCCAATGTTGAATTTATTTAATTTGATTGGTGCGGAAATGACTTATGATTCTATGGGTGGACCTTACACATATCTTTCTCCTTCTGCTTATTCAATCAAAATATCGTCTTCATCTGGTGCTTCCTCTTATACATGGTAACATGACAACAGTTCATTGAATGTTTGTTTGTTCTGTTGTTGTTCTTCTATGATAAGTTATATTTTGGGTTCTTTGATGAACATCACTCCTCTTATATTTTTAAGAGTCGCATCTATGTTGGGGTTCTCATGCTCGAATGAGAAAGTGACTCTGAAATTCTGTTGCAATGTCATCTAGGTCGTCATTCCTTTGCGCAATTCCTAGTCTGTATACCACTTTACTAGTATGCCCTCTAGGGTGTGTATAAAATGATGAGGCCATTCCTCTGGGAGTATCATTTTCCATAGTGTTCTACACTTCTCCAAGTGTTCTGCTGGTGCCCTTTTTCCATCATATCTCTTTTGTTTTTTGTTTATTTTTTCTACATCGAACCTTATGTACAGTAACCACTTACATTGGTACCAATCTGTGATTGTCTCTTTATGTTCCCCACACCATCTTCCAGGTGTGGCATTAAGTGCTATATCAGGTGCTAATAGTCTCTGATTCTATAATACTTCATCTTCATACTGTCTCTAATATTTTTCCAAATCATTTACACCGTGGAAATTGGGTGGTTCCCTTATTTTTGTGCCTACCCATCTGAATATGTGGTCTATTTGTGCACATATTCTCGTGGATAATTCATGTAACCTTTATTGCCAGTTTTCTAAACCGGTACTTGAGTTTGTTGCACATGAGGTAATCCTCTGCCAACTGAGTATCCCATATGCAGTTGGGTTCACTTAATCCTCATCGCGTGTAGTTGCTCTATACAACTGGCCGATTTCCTCTAAGTCTAGGAAAGTAGGTTCTACAAACCACTCCCCTTCCAGCAGATCCAATGGTGCGATGACCTTGTATTCTCCTGACTCAAATGTCATTTTTCTGGTCTTTAGGTTAATTATGTCCTAGTTTTCAAATACCCAATCCAGACCAAGCAATGTTGGGTAAGGTGTTGTGTCGTCCACTATTTCAATGACTTCAAAATCTAATTTAGTGCGCACTCCATCTAGGTCTACTATCACTCCTTTTAGTCTACCTATTGGTAGGACTCTGTGTTGGTTTTCCTGTTTCAATTGAACAAGTGAATAACCTAATGTGGGATCTCCCATGCATTTCCATGTCTTCTTTGGTAATACGCTAACTTCAGATCCTAGATCCAGTATGATGTCTCGCATATTGAAATCTCCAATGTTGGCATTCAGTCTAAACTCCCTACTTTCTCTTCTTCTTGTGTGTAGGTGATTAACTATTTTGGGTTCTATTTTTCCTTTCATCTCGATGCTACATTTTTCTATTATGTTTTGCAATATTTTCACAGATGATGGATCACTTAATATCTTTACACATGACTGATCACATCAGCCCTCATATTCTGGTGCTTCCTTACTTTGTTGTGCAATTGAAGTCATCACAATATATTCCCTCAAGAATTCTTGTTGGGCTTGCTTAAATATCTCCTTTTCTTTTTGTGCGTCGAACTGCTTCCTTGGTTCGATGTTCTTTTTCACCCATTGATTTTGTGTTGGCTCTTGTTGAACATCATCATCCCCTGTTTTAGCTCCTCCATGAGTAACTATAGTGACATTCCATCCTTCATCCCTTGCTTCGACTGAAATCCACTGAACATTCTGGTTGTTTTGGTTCCACTTTTCTTGGATCTTTACTAGTAGTGTCAAACATTATTTTGTATCATGGTATCATGCACGACAATACATACAAGTTGTTGGTGGAAGTGTACATTCTCTTACATAATGTCTATGTTGTTGACAATCGTGACACACCATCATTCCTCTATCTCATCTGAAACCTCCTCTTGCTCATCCTCCACCTCTATAGCATGCTCTATATCCTCTCGACACATTATACTGATGCGCCTGATTACACTGTGTGGTAATGTAATGAGGCTATGCTACATTGTGTTGTGGTTGTACGCTATTTTATAGTTGTTGTGAAATATTATATTGTTGTTGCATAGTTTTGTATGGGGATGGAACTAGATTAAAATGTGGTGCGTCTTGCCCCATCATCATATCTTCCTGCACTCTATAGGTGTCTGATGTCCTTTCTTGCATCAACTCCATAGTTCTACAATCTTTGTCATTATGGCCCATTGACTTGTAAACGATGCAGTATGAATTCTTTGGGACCGTTTGGTATTTCTGCATCATCGGGAAGTGGTAGGGGTCATGACCTAGTTTCTTATAGACTTCACACCATGGTTCTCCTGTGGGTAACAGTTTTGTAATTTTTGTTGCCATATACTGCACGAATGTTGGGCATTCACTCTTGTGGTTTCCTTACGTCCTTCATGTGGTACACCAAACAAATTATCATTGTTCCTTACTCTTATTCTGGTTTATTTGAAACGTTAAGTTCTTCAAGTCCTCCTTCATCTCTTCAATAGTTGGGTTTTTCTACTAGTAATGATTTTCTTCTAGTTGCGAGGCTCCCTGCAGAACCTCTGCCTGTGTATGGAACTTCTATTGTCGCAATGGATATTTTAAGTATGGGAGTAGTGAATTGACAAACAAGTGTCAATGTTTCATGTCGATCGTGAGATATTTTAACTTTCCCTTCAATCGCTTGAATCTATGGTCAATCTCCCATACAGATTCTCTTGGTTTTTTTTGGATTTCTATCATCTCAGTCATGTATTGATCCTCTAAGCGCAGATTCTGGAAATCATTTATCAGTAACTTCTTAATGTCTATCAATGTCCTTGTCGTCCAAGGAGCATTGTTTGCGTCTAAACTCATGTACCATTCTAATGCACGGTCTCTTAGAGTAATCGTTAGCTGCACAATTTTGGTATCTTCATCAATGATTTGTTTTTCTTCCCAGATATTTGCACAAATGAACAAATGTTTCTCAGGGTCTTCTATTGTTTCTCCTCAAAATTATGGTAACCTCATAGTAGGATTATGTCCTGCCATTCTGAACGTCGAACTACTACCTCTGTGCGGTGTAGATACTTGAATAGTGTTGCCTGAACTAGCTCCTCGAGGTGTTGTTCCTAGTGTGGATGTACTTCCTTCTGTTTGACTTCTTCTGAACTTTGGTTTTCTAAATGGTTGTGCTCTCTTTGGTGTGTTAGTCGCACATGGGTTTATGGGTTCCACACTGACATTAATATGGATAGGATTGCTTCCTTCTCTCCCCATTCTTAGACCTCTTGTTTTCCTCTCATATGTTGTACACATGATTTCCTCAATCTGCTCCAGAGCTCGAAGATCCTCTACCTCTTCCTCATTACTCACTAAGTCTTCCCTCGCGGCTATGGCTCTCTTCTTGGTATTCACCTTGTATTGGTAGGGTACTCTACTACGTGTCTTTCCAGTTTTCACCATGATCTGCTTGATCTGGTCGTCATCCCTCATGATTGGGTCCAAGGGTTCCTCCTTCTTTCCGTTATCCTTTCCTCCTTCCATTTATCTTCTTTATGTCAGTGATTCCCCGCCTCCCCCATGCACACAAGGAAGTTTAGTTGTGTGAATCCATTTTCAGTACTCCTTTTTGATATAGCAGTATATTAATATAAGTATAGAACAATCAAATATACCTTCCTCAAGGTCCTCGTAGAAATTCATTCTCCACTGCGCTATACGACTTTGCTGTATCGACTACAAATTCTGCTATGAACCCTCCCACAATACTGTCAAGACAAAGATCAACTGTGCGGTTAAACTTGTTGTTCACCTCCTATAACTGCTCAATCTGTACTAGGGTCCAATCTTGTTGTTAACCTCCTATAACTGCTCAATCTATACTACCACAATAGATGTGGGTAATCACAAAAAAGGACTTTGTGTAAATCCATAAACACGTATTTCTCAAGATATTTATGGGGTGTTACTCTAGGGTTTTTTTTATCCTTTTGTGAAAAATCTATCTCTTTTGTTCGTAGCCAAGTTCCAATCTCTGCTTTTGTGGGATTCCATGGTCTCAACATTCCCTTCTAATGGCTCATTTCTCTCTACCCTAATATTTTCTTGATCCGCCTTCAACAAATCTTCGACTTATCTCATCTATTCGATCCTCTCATGTTCCTACCAACAACAACGAAACCATTTGTTGGTTTTGTCTCCTCTATATTGTCTGAGTTTGTTGGCCCACGGTGCATGTATGTTTGGGTTTCCAACAAAGCCTCTAAAACTATCAGCCCTCCTCGTAAACCAAAAGGCAACACAACACACATAATGTGTTGCGCAATCTCACCTGAGATATATTTAATGGGTGGCTGTAAGACTCATACATCTACAACCTAGGATTCAATGTGAGATATGAGAACTAAATACTGAACCAATTATTATGACTTGTAAATACAGTTTACTGTTATCAACAAATAAGAAGGAAATATAAAAACTCATTCATTGAACATAATAATAACCATTGAAGACAATAAATATATGTATACATTCATCACATAACATAGATGTTACCGTGGTTCACCCCCTCTTGGGATACATCCACAAAGATTTGGATCTCAACTCTTTTATTATAGTATTTCCGCATCTACAACGTCGCACGCTTACAACTCTTTTCAATCGGGTAAGATCTATATGAGGTAGACTAGATCGCATTAGGTTCCCCAGCCTGTGATCTAACCCCCAAGATCTACCCTCCTTCGTCCTTTATATCTCAAGAACTTATACAAAATAGATCATACAACACAATATTACACATCGCATCAACTAATGCATAACTAAAAAAACAACGACAATAATCTGAACCAACCCTTATGATACCTAAGTATCTATATTTATACATTTATGTCTCTTCATCCATTTACATTACCTTACCAAAACCCTAACCCTACTGTCATTAGGTCTTCCTCGCCTGCTCATGTGTTGTTCTTCCTTCCAGTTGTTGCTTTCCTTTGTGCATGCTTTCTTTCCCAAAAATGCCTTAATTTTCCACTTCAACTTACTTCCAACACCTATCCATACAGTTTTGACTAATGTGGGGCTGGATGCATTAGTCAATGGTAGTTCTTGTCCATTTCTAGGATCCCTAAAAATAGACGATATTTTTTTTTCTAAAATTCCAAGTACCTTGGCTTTGTTTCTGCCCAAACCGGTATTATAGTAATCATAAATTTGTGCACTATAATCATAAATAGAGCTCAATTTCCCTTGGGTACTTTCAATGGACTGCACAATGATGTCCAAAGAAGCGTCCAATGAGACTTTGTTATGCTCTCTAGTCTCCCTTAATTGTTCCTAAAGGGTTGGTAATATAACCAAACCCTCATCAATTTCAATGTTTACATTCAGTGGTGGTGGTGGGTTGGGGTTTTGATCTTCTTGGTTTACTTGTGAGCAGTTTAAATTGTATTGGGGTTCCATTGTATTATATATTATAATGCAATTTAAAATCCATAGCATATAAATTAGGTTCATTTTTTATTTAAAATACAAACTTATA
>JZKD02S1870546.1:45285-69340 GCA_000966675.3 Picea glauca
CTTATTGATCAGTTTGAGATCATTCACGAGGATGTTTTCATGAGGATGTTCTCACCTTCCCTGTCTGGAGATGTTGCAACGTGGTTTAGATGTCTAGAGACTGGTTCTATTGGTTCCTGGATCGAACTATACCATGCTTTTTTAAAAGGTTGGGGTGAGAAGAAGTCCCGTGATCAATATTGGTTCGATTTTAACACCTTGAGGAGAGGGGAAGATGAAGCCTTGGTTATTTTCAACAGAATATTTTTTAGTGCTTATCATAGCATTCCTGTAGAGATCAGACCCACAGAGACTGCTACTTTGGTATACTATATCATGGCTCAGCATCTAGAGCTTGTCTTCCTCCTAAGAGAGAGGAAATCCTCATCATTGATACATCTATTTGAGGATGCTATAGAGGTTGAAGCAAACATCAGGGCTAGCAGGTGGACTCATAAGTAGGCAGATTTGCATATACAGGAGGAAGAAGACTATCAATCTGTTTCTGAATCTGAACAAGGATTTAGCAATTATGGATCAGATCTGGAACGAGAACCCAGAAGTGGTCATTATGACCTAGAGCCTGCTGCTCCTTTATTTGAATATCATCTTTCTGGGGAAAAGGCTGTAGCTACAGAAGATCCAGAGTGGCTTATCAAGGATGAAGAGGGACATTCTTTTGTGAGAAGAGAATTCTTTGCAGAGGAGCATCCTGGTCTTCTGAAGCGGCCAAGGTTTTTTCATATTCCTCACCATCCGAAGGTCATACACATGGAGTCCTACATTTCATATTTCCTGAAATGTTCTATGAAGATTAATCCACCAATACTCGCAAGGGAGTATTGTGTTATGAAAGATTTCCAAGACCACATTATAGAGCCTGTTCCTTTATTGATTAAAGAAAGGCCATGGGTGGAAATCAACTCTACTGGGCTTGCAGGAAGCACAAAAAAGCATAAAGAGGAAGGGATCGGTAGACAACTCATCTTCTATCCAGAGCCCGTTTTTGGGCAGGTGTCGTCTGGCATTGACCGGCCTGCATCTATCCTCCGCCCACTTGTGCACTCTGAAGGCAGCGAAGAGGATTTTTCAGTCTTCATGGAAGACACTCTGAGCAACTCTTTTGAAGAGATTATTGAAGATTTCTTGGATGCGTTGGCATCTGCCCCCGACGAGCCTATTGTCTCAAAATTAAACAAAGAAGCCATTGTGGAAGAGGATTGTTTTTTCTTCCTTCACGAGATTTCCCATGATGTATTTACATTTGGGATTGAAAGGGAGGATTGGGAGACCGTTCCTTGTTCACAAGATGGGGGAGTGCACAAAGAAGATGAGGAAGAACCAAAAGAGAAACCAAGCACATATTTCATTACAGAGCCTGTCAGCAAGCAACCACTACCTGAGATCAGTGAGCCTACTTCAGTTATTCAACCACCTGTGCTGATGAGAGATATTCAGCCATGTGTGAACAATTGTGTAGCAGAAGAACCTGTCTGTCACCAATTTTCGGGAATTGGCCACTCATTCAATGACCCTGTTAGCAAATACATGGAGTGGAATTTCCCTTATGCTTTGGAGCCACCATATCCCACCTCAACTTCATCTTGTAAGGAGAAGTTGAAGAGTGTAACCATTTTGCTATCATGGTTACACCATCTGCTGATGATCATTCATAGAAGGAAGGAGCTTCTATCCAGGAAGCTGCTTGAATGGCTATGGTAGAAATTTTCTTTCACCTAGCCCCATCTGAAGTATTTTATTAGCATTAGGACTGTATATAAATAAGCTCCTTTGGTCATGTAGCTTTATTTTGTTACTTTTATTTTTTCGGCCTGTATTTTTAGCAGCAGGATGTTTTGAGCATGACTCCATAGCCCAATAGCAAGGCACTGAGGTTGCGGAAGGAGTTCCTAGAGCATCACAGGGATGACTCTATCCCCCATGGAACCTAATGTTAGTGATATTTCTTGTCTCGGGATTAGGCGTACCGAGGCCTGCAAGTTGTACGGGAAGCCCCCGAGAACAGCATGAGAGAATCTAATTTTTAGCAGCAAGTCAAGCGAGCGGGCAAAGTTTTTCCATCAGCGGTCGAAATCCATCCATAGAAGTGGATCGATGGCCATCGGGTTTTTGGGGCCGACGAGTTGCCTAGGGTTTAGCAAGGGGAAGCACCATGGTTCAAAACAAATCTGGACTATCCGATCCAACCGGGATAGATGGCAGTACGTCGACATATTGGGTATCAGAGTTTCAAGGAGTAGGCACCCCTCGTTTCTTGCATTTTGAAACCCTGAACCCTGAGTTTCCGATGGTGCCCAGAATCGGGCCCATGGTTTTGGTGCCTGGTCATCAAGAAGGAGGCCTGGGGGACGGGCGCTTATGTTTGTCATTTGGCCACTCGGGCCCTGAAACGTCGAGCTAAATCGCAGAAGGAAGACACGGTGATGTTTCAGATACCGATTTGACATGGGCTAAGTCCCAGTACCTGTTGGAGATTAATGAAGAAAAGAGAGGATGGCTCAAAACTCACATCACTCATTTATTGCAGAGTATGGAGATCTCGGCCGAAAGTCTTCCCAGAAGGGTCCCCTGTACCATTTCTCCTCAGGGAAGACACACTAAGTATTCAATTCACCAGAGGAACCTGCGGACTCCAATTTAACATTCAAAGGGTTCAGCTACCCCCTGGCGTGAGCCATGCCGAATTAAAGAGGCGTAAGACAAGGGAACAAAGGACATATTTGATTGAGGAGACGTCACCCATTAAAAGTTCTGAGACATCTCTACTGGGCGAAAGGAAGAGAAGAGTATATGTAGGCATTTTTCCCATTTTGTAATCATTGATGGTTGAGCAGAGCTCCCTATTGTAATGTTTTAGCAGCTATTTCAGTTTTTAGCTTGTGTATCTGTATATGAGATTTCTTGTTTTATGACAGACAGTTCTTCTTTACCCATCTAGTTTTTCATCTTATGCTAGGAAAGTTCATGATTGACTGAGTCGTACGAATTGTTGCATTTCTGTTATGATAAATGACTTATCGTGGCATTATTGTATTTTCTGGTTTTCTATATTTAAACACAAGAATACCTTGCATTTGGATGCCTTCTCCTATAGTCTGTTAGGAACCTTCTATTTATAACAGACCTTCGCACTCTTCTCACATAAGTCTTCCGCCTGTTCACCCTTTACTACAGCTCACTATCTGAAATTTACACAAGACCTCACTTGCTCATGCATACCTGGCCTGGTTTCAGAGTTAGAACACTACTGTTTCGAGTTTCCTTCAATTTGATCACCCATCTATAAACAATCGTGACATAAAACTGATGGGTGTTGAGCTCTACTCCTGCAAGAAATCTAGGAGTGACTTCCGTCGCCAACACCTTCATTCCAAAGACAACAAAGGATGAGGATGGGCGTAATCATGGAAGGAAGTTGGGCCTAATGCATGGAGAGACTAATACTTAGATTAAGTTTTGAATATCATAGAGGTGATTTGTATACTTGATGCATAAATTTTGGGTGCACTTCACCGAGACATGTATTTTCCAAGCTTAACTAAGTGCATCTATTGAGTTATGTTGTTTCACAACTTAAAGTGTCACAGGCTTGGCAGAGGTTGGTCTTGCAAGAACATATTGGTTTGACAAATTGGGAGAGTGCGGGTTTGGTGGCTTGGCGTTGAAGGCATCCAAGGTGTGGAAATATGGATCAATGTAAGTTGAGGTGACTTGGGCAGGCTGTGAGTTTGTCACTTAGGTGGTTTTTAAAGTGGAAAGATAGGCTCAGTTTGGAGTTGCAACAAAGGCACTATAATAGTTGTATAGTTGTGGAAGGTGACTTAGATGATTTTTTTCTAAGATTTGATGACTTGGGAAAGTGGTTCTGAGACATTTGAATCAAACCATGGGATAAACCAAGGGTTTCATTGGACAAGGTGTGGTTATCTCTTAAGTTCTTGTATTTCCTAAGAGTTGCGATGAATTCTTTGAAGCAAACTTGGGTAACTTGGTGGTTCAAGTGAAACCCATTTCCAAGGTAAAAACCAAGAGACTTCTAAGTGGCTCAAGTAGTGCAAAATTCAAATCATTCATGGAGAAATTGAGACACCTTGGCATCGGAGAGTGTGTGGAATATTGAGAAGACCTAGTTGGACAAGTCCAGTGGTGGACGCAGGAAAATTTTGACGCAATCATGGAAATGACTTTTGAAGTTGTGTAACTCTTTTATGAGGTGCATTGGAGGGATTGTTGGAATGGAGTGAGCGGTGAGGATAACAATATTCCAAGTTTGAGAGGATGGATGATGCACCTTACTGTGAGGGTGCCTTAGATGGCTTCATTGGTTCTTCATGAAATGACTTGATAGTTACAACAATGGGCGAGAGTGATAGGTGCTTATGGAGGGGCAAGATAATTTGTTTCTAAGTGGTGGATGGAGTCAACAAAGATGTCAAGCAATAAATTTCTAACAATAAATATGAATGGGAAGAATGTAGACCAATAAACTTCGGTGGTGTTCTCTCTCCTTTGGTATGGGACATTAGATGAGGTAGAGCACTCCTTGTTGGCTTGTGGATGATTGTGTGATTACTCAGAGATATTTAAGGGTCATTCATTGTGGTTGGAAGAAATATTTACTTGGGCATTCCTGGGCATGGAATTTCTTTGGCGTGGCTCATTCTACTTAGATTTATTTGGAAATTTCATGATGGTAGTTCATTGAAGGGTTTGGATGTGCTAGCCACACTCATTTTTATATTTGGGTCACAAAGAGTTGACTCAGTAATTGTAAGTAAGTCACAAATTTAACTTGGCTTGGACGATTGAATAGACAGGTCACACTGTAACATGAAACAATCACATGGGTCAATCACTTCTTATAAATTGACATAATGGTTGAGTGAACACAATCATTAGAATATGTGGGTATTTGAAAGTAGCAGCATGATTTGCAAGTTGGAGTAGTGATGAAAATACAATATGGATGTGAGAGACTTGGAACAAACATGATAGTGTGTGGATGAAGGAAATTTTAGATTTCAACCAAGGATCCAGACATGCTATTGACATGGGAATAGTTGACAATAGATTTAGGAGCCAAGGAGGATTAAAACTTTGGCATGTTTGTGACATTGGCAAGGCCATTGGGTGAATGCAAGGGAACAATTGGTTTGATGTGCAGAATTTGTACATGGGATAGTTTCTTCGATTCTTCATGACTTACATATGGTGTGGAAAATAGTGGAGATGGATAGTTAGTTCCTAGGATGAATTTGTTTCGGAAACTTCACTATCAAACAAGGCAATAAATTTATTTTGTTTGAGTACATTATGCAGAGAAATTGAGTTGTGTTTACAAGTGACTAGTTTTGAGCATGGAGATGTGCATTCATAAGGGGAGAAGGAAATGGTTCAATTGACCATTCAATCAACTCAACACTTGAGCGAGCAAGTGAACAAAAACATGGTAAATGGGTTGTGTTATAACAATATAATTTATAGGATCAACTGGTGACTGAATTTTTTTATCCTTTATTTGTTTTGGTTGTCAAATGATTTTTCATTCTGCAAATAATTTAAGAAAAAAGAAAATGAAAGAAAAAGAAAAAGAAAAAGAAAAAGAAAGAAAAAGAAAAAGAAAGAAAAAGAAAAAGAAAAAGAAAAAGAAAAAGAAAAATAAAAGAAAAATAAAAAATAAAAGAGGGCATAAAAGAAATTGGATAGAGCCCCATGCAATAATAGCGACTTGGTTCGTACAGTTTAAACATAGCCAAGTACTTTTAAATTGATGTTGATAGGAGTAGTGAATAAGCTTGGCTAAACTATTTAATCTTAGCTAAGAAAAATGGGTTAGCTAGTGAACAAATCTGACAAAACCACCTAACCTTGGTCAAATAACCCCGGGATAGAGTAATTTCTTAGTCCAACAGTTTAATCTAGGATAAATGTCATAGGTAATTAGGTTAGAGCATAGGGTAGTGTTCTTTATCTCAATAAAACATGAATGATGATCGATGTTGAACCCTATCTGTGATGTTTGAAAGTTGAATGTCTAACCCCATGGTGATAAAAATAGGGAAATCTTGGACAAACCCACTTAAAATGCTTATCCTAAGTTCTCAAAGAAACAATGAGTTTGCGCTCACAGATTAAATACAGTGCACAAAAGAACGACTGAGGTGCTAGCGTTGAGATCTATGATTGACAAGTTTTTTCAGACACCCTTGATCATTCTACCTTTAATGGTAGGGGGGGTGGGGGTCTGGAATCATGTATAACGAAGGCATGCATTTGAACGACTGAGGCGTCAGGCTTAGATCAACGGTTGAGATTCAATTCTGGACCCCCCCTCGATCGTTCTTCTTTTAATGGTTGGGGACGGGTCCGGAATGTTTGTTAAACACCGTGCTTAGATCTATGGTCCAGTGGTAGGCACACCGATGGACAGATGATGATCTTTTTCAGACCCCCCCGATCGATCTTCCTTTAACGATGATGTGGGGGGTCCAAAATGTAGTGATTTCTCTGGTGGGCCCCCTTCTCTATGTGGTAGAGATCCATTGGTCCAGAATCCCACCACGTACCGCTTATCACTTTCTGACATATTCCCCATCACCTCATAACATCATTTTCCACTTGTTCCCTAAGGGCCACATCTCATAAATTTATCAGTCCACTCCCCCCTATTCACCCATTATAAGTCCCATCACCATGGTCACTTCCCAATCAACACCCGCCACGTCACCCAATCATATTTTTCATTCATTGTTACCTACCATCTCATGCTCCAAAAGACTCGTTGGCAATTTATTATTGGATAACTTATCCGTTAGCTTGTTGATCTATCCCCCATGCCCAACGGGTATCTGTTTGCTCAAAACCACTTTTTTCATTCATTCCCCCATTTCTTACACTGTCCTTACACCAGAGAAATTATCCATTTCTTACCTCCATTTCAATCAACCGTCCAAAACCACAGTCATCCGCACTAACGTTTTGTTTAACTTATAGGTATTTTCATAGTGATGGCGCGAAAATCAAAAAGAGTATAAGTCCAAGAAAATCCTTTCCTCCTGCCTCTTGTCAACCTCAATAGGATCCATTTGGCCGACAAAGATCATTTAATCGCAGACACCATGCGGGAATTTAACTTCACGGATTTGCAATCATTTCTAAAAGATGTTTTTTTAGATCAGAGTGACAAAATTGGGCTCTGGGAATCCAACCTCCCCCTGTATATTTTCCCCTAGGTGCACCATTTCCCTGAGTTCTCCCTCAAGTGTCAGGCTCATTACCTCCCCAACCAAAGACCCATAGTATCTTCATCGAGAGAAACCCTGTTCTTCATCACACCAGAGGCCATTGATCAAATGATGGAGATACAAAGAATCGAATATGTCTATCCTTTCAACCTCGAAGTCATCATAGAGCTATACCAGAATTTATCATTCCCTCATAAATCCCAAATTTTTGAGCTCTTCCTCCCCGAGGCTTCTCATCTCCCCAAGACAAATCCCCCATACCCTTCCTCGTTGTTCTCAGTAAAGGGAAACCAAATCATTTCGTCGCTCTATGCTCTGCTAGGATATTTTTCCGACTGGGATATTTTTTCGACCAATGGGTGGATGAACCCATATTGGGTTTTTTGTCCATTTTCTCTACAGAAGAAAGACCCACCACACAATTAGACTACAACACTTTCCTGGTGGACAATATTCATGAGAAGTTCTTGAATTTCTCCTCAAAAGGCATGTTCTGGTATTCTTCAATATTGGCCAACATGTTCACATTCTTTCAAGTGGACGGGTTCTTCTTTTCAATGCAAAAAATGGACACGGACGGGAAGTCGCAGGTGGTAATAACTTAGACTTCACTTGTTAGACAAAATTCAACAAAGTCGAGTTTCAAACAATTTATCAAGCAATTATAGCATCTTGTGGTGAGCATGCTCAGTGGTAGACCTGAACCAAGGATAAATGAGGACATTCAGAGGATTTTACACCTCTCAGACCTTTCAAAGATTGGAGACTGGTATATTTACCAAAATCACACTGAGATTAGAGTATATGGATGCGAGTTGGCTCCATACAAATTGCCCAAGTATCAACCCATGAGGATATTTTCCCTGGAGTATATAAGGAAAATGATTAACTCAGATGGCATACATTTTGTGTCTATGAAAAAGAAACAATAGCTTAGAATGAAAGGGAAAATAGGGTCTTTCATCTACAATAGTTGAAGTGTCGGGGAGGAAGAAAACATATTATTTAAGGAAATGAATTTTTTTATTAGTTTCATATGGAACTATGATCTATGCAGGATAATTTCTGAGATGAGGATTAGAATTAAAAAAGTCCCATATTTTCATACACCCAGGCCTGATATAGAGAAGTTCGCGAATATAACAGAATGGGAGCCGAACATTATTGTCGAGATACTTCATCATCTCATAGACTACTACACCATAGGTTCTCAAAGAGAAAATACCTAGGAATGATACTTCATCTTCCATCACAGAAGTCTCGGCTAAAGATTTCCAATTACACACAAAAAGGCCAAAAACTAGTCTTACACCTGACACGGCTGGTGAAAATGAAATCCCATCCATTGCAACTATGAAAGATGATCGATCACTTATGAGCACAAGAAAAAAGAAAATCATGTCTACCGTTGTGCCTAAGAATCCCATGAGTACTCCACTAACTGACCAGACGAGTAAAGGAGGACCAAAATTGAGTGTTTTTGAGAAGTATGATCTAATCAAAAAGAAAAATCAGACGCTGACCAACAATACATATGCTCAGTTTTGGAAGAAAACATCGATAGCACAACATAGATTGTTGTCTACATTCGATACAAATAAGGGTAGAATGCACATGGAATTTCTATAGGCACAGGTGCCAGACCTGAAAGAAATCAGTGATTACAAAAGGGCAACATTCGAGTTTCATACTAGGGATGTGCATCCTGTTGATCAAATGGATCTGCACAGGCAAACTGGGGAAATGATTTTATCCACGTTGGAAAATGATTCTACTGTGGCCACTAAATTACAGGTATCTATGAGCAATGCCCAGACATAGCTGAAATTAGAAAAGATATCATCCTTTACAAAGGATAACAAAATTAAGACGTTGGAAGAATTGGTACTCAAGATCGGGTATGACCCCTCAAATGTGAAAGTAGTTGAGGAGATGCTTAAAAAGAAAAATGTTGATATAGAATCTCTGAGGAAACAATTGAAACTACCACCAATGGAAGATGCACAGGCAAAGGAGATACTTGAGATAGAAGGGGAAAAGGATGAGATGCTCAGGTTGATTATGGAGCAAAATGCACAGTTGAAAGATATGGAAGAAGGAATGGAAAGGTTATTGAAAGAGAAGGAACAATCAAAGCCTATGGAATTCATTCCATTGAGTTCATTTCCACTCATAGGAGTAAGCAAAACATCCATAGAGGGAATCCCCTCAGCAAAAACTCCCTTAGCAACTCCACTGACAGCTCTGGAGAAGATAGTAGAACTAGAAAAATCCATGGAAGAGATGAGTTTGCAAGAGATAGAGATTAGCAGACTTAAAAAGGAGGTTGAGAACCTTCAAGAAATCAAGTTTTCTTACCAAGAGAACTACTCCAAGGAGAAACAAACATTAGACAAGCTCAAACAGGAATTGCAACAGCTTCAAAAGTAAACAGTGGCGGGCAAAACACTTGCTAAGGTCAAGGAAAATGTCTGGATGGATATCACCAAATCCATAAATGAAATATGGCCTATGGTAAAAATCATGTTCGAGCAGAACGAACTAGTGCAAAGAAGTAAGCAGGTGATTGAGAAGATAAGAGGAGAATTGGGAGAGATTCCCACTGAAGCCACTGAGATCATTAAATTCCTGAATTCAAAAACTAGAGAAGAGTTAGAGTATTTGAAAATTGAAGATAGGACAGAAACCATCCTCTAGGTCAAGAGGGTCCTGACCAAAAGAGGATTGATGCTACAACTGGAGGAAAAGGTCCAGGCTATGGATATAGGAGTGCAAAGATTTTTTAGCAAAATTGTTTCTCTGCAGAAGAAAGGCCTCTGTGGCTTAAGGGTCATAAATGACAAGTTAATGACACTTTCTGATTATAAAAAGAAACTAGACACTGTGGCTAAAGATAGTTTGAAATTCTAGGGAATACAGGGCAGTATCATAGGCAAGGCGTTCTTAGAGGATTTCCAGTCAAACATCAACAGAGAGCACGATATCTAGTACATTTTCATCGTCAAGTCAACTTTTGCTAAGTATACATAGATTGATGAAGTATACCGAAGATTGCTCAAAGTCGGCATTCCCAGTAACCTCCGATTGGAAGAGTTACACAATATGATCGAGTAGGATATGAGGTGTCCAAGCCTAGTTAGCTATCCAAATCAGACGAGGTCATGCAAAGGACTCACCAACGGTTTACCCTAGAAATCAACATGAATATTTCAACACATCATCAAACAGTTCCTGAATTTTTGTATCTTCTTGAGTTAGTTAGCTAAATTTAGATTTCCACGTCCTGATCTTTAATGATAGGATCGTATGCAATTTTTTATTATAAATACTTCAAACTTTGAAGTACCAACAATTGATCTTTACACCCTGTAAGATAGAAAGACTATAATTTTTATTAAGAGATCTCCCAGTAATACAAAGGGACGTTTCACAGGATTCTTTTGTGTTATTCATTGGTGATGTTTTCTTTTCTATGTTCAATGTTTTTCTCTCTTAGTTGTCATATTGTTTTCTAATCTAATCTTTTAAAGTAGTGCATGTTACAGGATTTATCTTTGTATACCCTATTTCTGGCTTTGAAATATCTTAATGTTTATCTTTCTGATATTACAGTGAAGAAATTATTAAATGCTCCTTTACTTTAATTGATATTCACATCTTTTCTTCTATTCATCATTTTACTACTAAAGAATCCAATGAATGCATTATCTTTCCCTGTGAAAAGAATCTTTTAGTTTCTGTTTAGATTTCTATCTTTATAATACAGACCCCATAGCCCAATGGAGGCATAAACCCTTTTCATCCAACTTAACAAAAACAAAAGCAAACCTTTTCAATCTTATTTTGTTTAACTAGCCTAATATTTTAAAGTTAAAACATAGCTAAATCATACAGACAGATCCCTCTCTGAAGATGGTAGGGCTAGATTCCAGTTTCGAAGTGGTTGGATAAAGTTACCTCTTGTAAATTTCTTCTACACTGACAACCTCTAGGAATTATAGAGCATTAACATAGTGGTGAGTCCATTGGGGAACAAAATCCAAACACAGGAAGGTTGTACCATTCACTTGGTGACTCCATTGTTTAAGATCCCGAGCTTCAAAGTTGACGAGAGAATTCACTGCCAACGGATCCATATTTCAAAACATTGATGATGATTCAAGATGACAAGGTATGTGGAAAATTCTATATCTTGTGAAGCTGTAAAAGATTTTAGGGATGAGTTAGCAGATTTTCAAATTGATGAAGTTTTCTTAACAGCCGTGTTTCATTGTTGGAAATCAAGAAAATCTTCTCCCAAAGTTAAAATTTGTGTTCTTGAGTTGTTTGCTGAAAGACTTGAAAAGGATATTGACCTCTTGAATACTCAGATTCAGTCCTACAGTTTCCAACATCCAAAACAGTTTTATGAAAATCTTACGTCTCCAAAACCAAAAGAGATTGTATTGTCTTTCAATTTTCCGATTGATGAATATTTTGTTTGAAAGCATAAGTCTGAAACTAAACAGTTGCAATCATCATTTAATATTGAGGATACAAATGGAAAACTCATCCATGTTTAAATGCTAAATGAATACCGGGAGAATCAACAAATAGATCATATCTTTATTGACCCAGTTTCAAATTATATGGAGCTCCTCTTCAGTATAACTGTTCAATCATGTTTTTTCTACAAGGATCTGAGCCATCACCAATTTCCATTACATATTTAAGTTTTGATTTTCATCAAGCATGATGAGGAAGCCCAATCATGGGATCAACTAATGGGTTGGCTTCATTGGCACTTTTTCATTACTTGATTGAGCATTAATTGTTAGCAAAGTAGGGTAGGTAGATGTGTGCAAATAAGATCAATACTTTGAGAATTTTCCAAGTATTTCTTTAGTTCAACATTTTTTAGATTGCAATTCAACCATTTGATCTCCGATGTACATAATTCTCAGTTTTAAAATTTGCAGCACAAAGTTTCAGTTGTTAGTTCTCATTTTAAATTTCAGTTTTCAGTTCATAAATTGGACTCCATTGCTTAATAGGAAGACATTGGTCACCAAGTTCCCAGAGTTCGGCGGTTCTAGACACCTCCCTCGGAGCTATCTTCCCCAGGTGGAGCCGCTGTTATAACACTATAATTTATAGGATCAATTGGTGACTGAAAATTTGTATCCTTTATTTGTTTTGGTTGTCAAATGATTTTTCATTCTGCAAATAATTTGAGAAAAAAGAAAAAGAAAGAAAAAGAAAAAGAAAAAGAAATGAAAGAAAAAGAATAAAAGAGGGCATAAAAGAAATTGGATAGAGCCCATGCAATAACAATGACTTGTTTCTTACAGTTTAAACAAGGCCACATCCTTTTAAATTGATGCTGATAGGAGTAGTGAATAAGCTTGGCTAAACTATTTAATCTTAGCCAAGGAAATTAGGTTAGCTAGTGAACAAATTTGACCAAACCACCTAACCTTGGTCAAATAACCCCAGGATAGAGTCATTTCTTAGTCCAACAGTTTAATCTGGGCTAAATGTCATAGGTAATTAGGTTAGAGAATAGGGTACTTTGCTTTATCTCAATAAAACATGCATAATGATCAATGTTGAACACTATCTTTGATGTTTGAAAGTTGAATGTCTAACCCCATGGTGATAAAAAAAAGTAAATCTTTGACAAACCCACTTAAAATGATTATCCTAAGTTTTCAAAGAAAAAATGAATTTGTGCTCATAGATTAAATACATCGCACATATGAATGACTGAGGTGTTGGCGCTGAGATCTACAGTTGAAAAAATTTTCAAGACCCCCCCCAGGACCGTTCTACCTTTAATGGTATGGGTGGGGTATGGAATCATGGATAACGAAGGTGCGCATCTAAATGGATGAGGTGTCGATTATTAGATCAACGATTGAGATTCAATTCTAGAACCCCCCGAACGTTCTTCTTTTAATGGTGGTGGGGGGGGTCCGGAATGTTGGTTAAAGTTCATGCTCGGATCAACGGTCCAGTGGCAGGTGCACTGATGGATGGATGATGATATTTTTTGGACCCTCTCGATCGGTTTTCCTTTAATGATGGGGGGGGGGGCCCGGAATGTAGGGATTTCTCTAGTGGCCTCCCTTCTCTACAGGGCACAGATCCATTGGTCCAAACTCCCACCACGAACAACTTATCACTTTCTGACATATTCCCCGTCACCTAATGAAATCAATTTCCACTTGTTCCCTAAGGGCCACATCTCATAACTTTGTTAGTCCACTCCCCCCTATTCACTCGTTACAAGTACCTTCGCCATGGTCACTTCCCAATCAACACTTTCCACATCACTCAATCGTATTCATCATTTATTGTTACCTGCCATCTCACACTCCAAAAGACCTGTTGGCAATTTATTACTGGCTAACTTATCTGTTATCTTGTTGATCTGTCCCTTGTGCCCAACGGGTATCTGTTTTCTCAAAACCATTGTTTTCGTTCATTCCCCCATTTCTTACTTTGTCCTCACACCAGAGAAATTATCCCTATCTTAGCTCTATTTCAGTCAATCAAAAACCACAATCATCCCCACTAACATTTTGTTTGACTTGCAGGTATTTTCACAGTTATGGTGCCAAAATCAAAGAGAGAAGAAGCCGAGGAAAATCCTTTTCTCCGACATCCTGTCAACCTCGACAAGATCCATTTGGCCAAAAAAGATCATTTAATCGTAGACACCATGTGTGAATTTGACTTCACGGATTTGTAGTCACGGCTAAAAGATGTTTTCTTAGATCAGAGTGACAAAATTGGGCTCTGGGAATCCAACCTTCCCCGGTATCTTTTCCCCCGGGTCCACCATTTCCCTGAGTTCTCCCTTAAGTGTCAGGCTCATTACCTCCCCGACCAGAGAGCCATAGTATCTTCATCAGGAGAAACCCTATTCTTCATCACACCAGAGGCCATTGGTGAAATGATGGAGACACCAAGAATTGAATCTGTCTACCCTTTCAGCCTCGATGTCATCACAAAGCTATACCATAAGCTACCATTCACTCATTGAGCCCAGATTTTCGAGCTTTTCCTCCCTGAGGCTGCTTAACTCCCCAAGACAAATCCCCCATAGCCTTCTTCCTTGTTCTCAGTAAAGGGAAACCAAATCATTTCGTGGCTCTATAATCTGCTGGGATATTTTTTCGACCAATGGGTGGATGAATCCATATTGGGTTTTCTTTCCATTTTCTCTATAAAAGAAAGACCCACCATGCAATTCAAATACAACACTTTTCTGGTGGACAATATTCACAAGCAGTTCTTGAATTTCACCTCAGAGGGCATGTTCTGGTATTCTTCAATACTAACCTACATGTTTACTTTCTTTCAAGCACACAAGTTCTCCTTTTCAATGTAGAAAATGGACATGGACAGGAAGTCACAGGCGATAACAACTTGGACTTCACTTCTCAGACAAAATTCAACAGAGTTTAGTTTCAAATAGTTTATCGAGTAATTCTACCATCTTGTGGTGAGCATGCTTAGTGGCAGACCTGAACAAAGGATAAATGAGGAGATTCAAAGGATTTTACACCTCTCAGACCTTTCAAAGACTAGAGACTGGTATCTTTACCAAAATCACACTGAGATAAGAGTATATGGATGCGAGTTGGCTCCATACAAATTTCCCAAGTATCTACCCGTGAGGATATTTTCCCTAGAGTATATAAGGAAAATGATTAACTCAGATGACATACATTTTGTGTCTCTGAAAAAGAAACAACAACATAGAATCAAAGGGGAAATAGGGTCTTTCATCTGCAACAGCCGAAGCGTCGAGGAGGAAGAGGATAGATTGTTGAAGGAAATGAAGTTTTTTGTTAGTTTCATATGGCACTATGATCCATGTGGGATGATTTCTAAGATAAGGATTAAGAATAAAAATGTCCCATATGTTCATACACCCAATCCCGAGATAGAGAAGTTCGCGAATCAAATAGAATGGGAGTCGAACACTCTAGTCGAGATAGAACAACAAGTCCCTTCGGTCATCATATCACATACTAATACACCACAAGTTACCAAAGAGAAAATACCTAGGAAGGATACTTCACCTTCCATCACAGAAGTCTCAACTGAAGATTTCCAATTACACACCAAAAGGCCAAAAACTAGTCTTACACCTGACACGGCTGGTGAAAAGGAAATCCCATCCACTACAACTATGAAAGATGATCGATCACTTTTGAGCACAAGAAACAATCAAATCATGTCTACCATTGTGCCTAAGAAGCCCATGAGTACTCCACTAATCAACCAACCGAGTAAAGGAGGACCAAAAATTGATTGTTTTTGAGAAGTATGACCTGATCAAAAAGAAAAATCGGACGCTGACCAATAGTACATTTGCTCAGTTTTGGAAGAAAACATCAATGGAACAACATATACTATTGTCTCCATTCAATACAGAGAAGGGTAGAATGCACATGGAATTTCTATAGGCACATGTGCCAGACCCGAAAGCAATCACTCATTACAAAAGGGCAACATTTGAGTTTCATACTAGGGATGTGCATCCTGCTGATCAAATGGATCTACACAGGAAAACTAGGGAAATGATTTTCTCCACATTGAAAAATGTTTCTACTGCGGCCACTAAATTACAGGTATCTCTAAGCAATGTCCAGACATAGATGAAATTAGAAAAGTTATCATCCTTTGCAAAGGATAACATAATTAAGACGTTGGAAGAATTGGTCCTCAAGATCAGGTATGACCCCTTAAATATGAAAGTAGTTGAGGAGATTCTTAAAAAGAAAAATGTTGATATAGAATCTCTGAGGAAACAGTTGAAAATTCCACCAACGGAAGATGCACAAGTAAAGGAGATACCTAAGTCAGAAGGGGAAAAGGATGAGATGCTCATGTTGATTATGGAGAAGAATGCACAGTTGAAAGAGATGGAAGCAGAACTAGAAAGGTTATTGAAAGAGAAGGAACAATCAAAGACTATGGAAGTCATTCCATTGAGTGTAGTTCCACTCACAAGAGTAAGCATAACATCCATAGTAGGAATCCCCTCAGCAGAAACTCCCTCAACAACTCCACTGATAGCTCTAGAGAAGACAGTAGAACTGGCAAAATCCATGGAAGATATGAATTTGCAAGAGATAGAGATTAGCAGACTTAAAAAGGAGGTTGAGAAACTTAAAGAACTCAAGTCTTCTTACCAAGCCAGCGACTCCAAGGAGAAACAAGCATCAGACAATCTCAAACAGGAATTGCATTAGCTTCAAAGGCAAATAGTGGTAGGCAAAACACTTGCTGAGGTCAAGGAAAATGTCTAGATGGATATCACCAAATCCATAAATGAAATATGGCCTATGGTACAAATCATGTTCGAACAAAATGAAATGGTGCAAAGAATCAAGCAGGCGATTAAGAATATAAGAGGAGAATTGGGAGAGATGCCCGCTGAAGCCACTGAGATCATTAAATTCCTTAATTCAAAGACTAGAGAAGAGTTAAGGGATTTGAAAATTGAAGATAGGACGGAACCTATCCTCGAGGTCAAGAGGGTCATGAACAAAAGAGGATTAATGCTACAACTGGAGGAAAAGGTCCAGGCTATGGATATAGGATTGCAAATATTTTTTAGCAAAATTGAAGCTCTGCAGAACAAAGGTGTCCCTGGCTTAAGTGTCATAAATGACAAGTTAATGACACTTTTTGATTATAAAAAGAAACTAGACACTGTGGCTAAAGATAGCTCGAAATTCTCGGGAATACAGGGTAGTATCATAGGCAAGGCATTCTTAGAGGCTTTCCAGTCAGACATCATCATACAGCATGAGATCCAATACATTTTCATCATCAAGCCAACTTTTTCCAGGTATACAGAGATGGATAAAGTATAGCAAAGATTGTTCAAATTCTGCATTCCCAGTAACCTCCAATGGGAAGAGTTATGCAATCTGATCGAGTAGGAGATGAGGTGTCCAAGCCCAATCAACTATCCAAATCAGACGAGGTCGTGTAGAGGAATCACCAACGGTTTACCCTAGAAATAAACATGAAGATTTGAACACATCATCAAACAATTCCTGAATTTTTGTATCTTGTTGAGTTAGTTAGAAAAATTTAGATTTCCATGTCCTAATCTTTAATGAGAGGATCATATGTAATTTTTTATTATAAATACTTCAAACTTTGAAGTACCGACAGTTGATCTTTACGCCCTGTAAGCTAGAAAGACTGTAATTTTTATTAAGAGATCTCCCAGTAATACAAAGGGACATTTCACAGAATTCTTGTGTGTTATTCATTGGTGATGTTTTCTTTTCTATGTTAAATGTTTTTCTCTCTCAGTTATCATTTTTTTTCTAATCTAATCTTTTAAAGTAGTGCATGTTGCAGGATTTATCTTTGGATACATTGTTTCCTGCTTTGAAAGATCTTAATATTTATCTTTCTAATATTACAATGAAGAAATTCTTAAATGCTTCTTTACCTTAATTGATATTCACATCTTTTCTGTTATTCATCATTTTACTGTCAAAGAATCCAATGAATGCATTATCTTGCCCTGTGAAAAGAATATTTTAGTTTTTGTTTAGATTTATATTTTTATAATAAATACCCCATAGCCCAACGGAGGCATAAACCCTTTTCATCCAACTTAACAAAAACAACAACAAACCTTTTCAATCTTATTTTGTTTAACTAGCCTAATATTTTAAAGTTAAAACATAGCTAAATCATATAGAGAGATCCCTCTCTGAAGCTAGTAGGGCTAGATTCCAGTTTTGAAGTGGTTGGATACACTTACCTCTTGTAAATTTCTTTTACTCTAACAACTTCTGGGAATTTACAGAGCGTTAACAGGTTGAATGATGGAAAATAAGTAGATTCAAAAGTGAAACAATTGGGCATTGTGGATGAGATCCTTCATGAACATTATATGTCGTAACAATGAAGCAAGGGAAAAGAATTTCCATAATCTTTTGAGTTGGATGAAGTGGCAGAGATGCAAAAAAAAAAGACTAATTTTTGGAATGGGGAAGTACATCTGAAGACTTGTATGCGATGGTTGTATTAACTACCCAACCAGTACAAAAATTGGGGCATGTAATGTATGGATACATGCCATAAATAGTTTAAGTATGGTTGTGGCAATAAGTTCACAAGATTTCAACACTTAGACATTTTTGGTTTTCTCTTTGAGGTTAAAATAGTTGAGACAAAAAAAATAGTAGCAATGATGAGTATGATCCATGCGTCATGATAATGATAGCTTGGGCATTGTAGATAGAATTGGGGATGAGACATCATTCCAATATAGCAGACAAATTGGTCACACACAATTTTGGGCAAAGAGAAGTGTTGATGGTTCTATGTGGTTGTTTATGGTTGTATTATGATTAGGAAATTTGGTATTTCTATTTCACAAGGAAGCTTGTGGTTTCCACTTCAAAGGAAAACTTGGGGTTTCCACTTTGACATAAATTTGGGGTTTCCAGTTAGCAAGAAACTAGGGTTTTTGAATGACTTAGTTGTGGATGGGGGCATGAGTTTGGGTAGATACTTGGAGATGACATATTTTAATGTGCTACTGGGATGAAAATTGATTTTTCTAGGGTGAGTGGGGGGAGGATTTAAGGCCCTAAGTGAGGAAGGAGTATGACACCTTGACCCAACCTTCATGGGAATTTTTTTTGGGGTTTCCTAGGAAACTTGAATGGATGCATGCGCTTGTGATTGGTTAGGTTATGCAAGGAGTTGGCTAAGTTGGACACACTTGAGGAGGGTGCATTTGGATAAATGACTTGAGGTGGTGAGACAAGACTTATATGGATAAACACTCAACACTTGGAGAGCACGATGGGTGAGCATGTGTTATAGGTGAATCCTCTTGCGGACAAGCGAATTCCCTCTTCGTCTCTAGACTCCTAAGGCCAAGATAGAAAAGTGCTTAACATGGACACTGACATCCTTTTAGATCTAATCAAGCTAATATATGAAGGAGAAGAAGAAAGAAATGTACCTTATTAATGATGTTTGTCCTTGCAAAGTCTAGGCTGAGCTTCGATCCTCAGCTCCCTGATAAATTTCGTAGAACAAACAAAGATACAATGGAATTCCTACTCTACTGATATTAGCTCAAATATAGATCCATATACTTCATACAAACCCATGTGGAACAAGCATAAGTTTGAAAGAAACATGACAATCATTGATTATTAATGAGAACAAGTAAAAGTACTTACAATCCTTTGGATGAAGGTGCAACAACCTTTTGCAGTTCTTCTTGTCCAGCCCCTTTGCTCAAGTAATCTACACTAATTGCTTTGATGACATCTCACTCATGAGATCATAAGTTTCTCATATCCAATATTTTCTTTCAATACCACTTATAGGATCATAAGTTTGGTATCAATCTCTAGTCTCCACCTCTTTTCTATATGTTGCCAATGAGATCATAGGTTTCATACCTCCAATCTTTTGCATGTACCTTTCACCATGAGAAGGCCTCCTTATATAACCTTGGAGAGGTCCAAAAAATTGAGAGATCTTCGGGATAAGTTGATGATTCCTCTCATTTAGTTAAGGATCTTCCCTAAGATCATGCCTTGACCCAAGATTCGAACCCAACTACCTTCAGATATTGAGGGGATTTTCCCTTGATTTCCTCCAACAAACCAAAAATTCACTCAGAAAGGGTAGCACTCCCCCAAAAGGTTCCAAAGGGTGCTCAAACACTCCCCCAAAGAGGCCTAGGGAGCACTATCGGTCTCTAACGGTGGGTAGCGGAGTGTTCCTCTCCAAAATCCATTTTTGAGTGGTTCTTTCAGTGGAAAAAGGCTTGTACTCCTTGTCAACTGATTTCTCTTCTTCAAAACTAGTCTTTGAGGTGTATTAAGTGTCCTTATGATGTCATTAGAGGCACAACATAGGCAAGCTAGAAGTATGATGTTTGTGACACTTGCAACACTTGTGTTCAAGATGTGACACTTGCGGACAAGATGCAACAATTACAACACTTGTAATGATGACACTTGCGACACTATTGAAGTGAGAAATTTTGAGGTGTAACAGATTTCCCTCCGAATTTTTCGAGCAAGGGTAGGGACATGGAGAGACTGGAAAAATATGCAAACAACCATCAAACAAACATTATGACATTTTTCAAACACAAGGAAAACATACCTATGCTTGAGTGATAAAAAAATTTCACGTATGGTCGCCATAAAATACACTACGGATCCATAATTATATTGACAAAATGGTATAGCCATTGAATATAAAATGTGGATCTATACTCCTATGACCTGAACTGATCGCAACCATGAAGAATACACAGTGGATTTACGAGATGCCAAGACATTTCCACGACCAATACAAAGTGGATGTATGTAAGAGTATATGTGTCCTAGTTCAAAAGAACTCCTTCACAACCTGGGAAAAGTATGCATAAGAGTGATAACTCAACCGAGGGTCTTCTTACCGATGTCGATGTAGTATGAATCTAACCATGTGAATAGATGTCCTAATGTCGAACATTGTAGAAACCACTTTATTATCGGTCAATGATGTAAACTGTTAAGAAGTGTGAGAGAGATCACCATTGATGTGAATGATTCCCAAAGTACTCTAGTATATTCCAATGAATGTGAATAGATGAGATGAATTCGAACATATGTGGAATCATCCGATAAGGATTCAATGATGTAAAAACACTGTAAAATGTGAGGAGGCCTACCATTTAGGCATGCAGGTCCCAAAGTACTAATTGGTTTCTAAGTCTAGTTCATGGATAATGTGTTGAAGTCGAAAGGAATAGACTCGTCGAAGGAGGGCGTTGATGTATCCCCCATCAACAAAATGAAACTGACACAGAGATGTAATTGTTATATCAAATGAACATGAATTGACACAAGTATTGAAACATGATATTTGTGATGGATGACTTTCAAGGAACATACTTCCATTGAACACTGAGGCATAACAGAAGAAACGTGACATGGACCAAAACTTGATGATGCAGTGGATGTTGTGAATTTCATGAGGTGACCCAAAGGAGTAAAAAAAACTCAAAGGATTAGCTCAGTGTAGAGGTTTAGTGGATTAAAATGAGTGCAAAGATAAAGTGTCATGTTCAAGGGAGACCATAAGAGTTATTGGTAGTGTTCTAAAAAACAACTTGGCTTGCTTCTTTCAATTTTTCCCCCATCCAAATAAACGAGTACCTCTTTTTAATTTAATGATATAGAGGAGGGTAACACATGCTCGATATGACCCACCTTTGGTAAGTGCCTCTTCCTTTATTTAACGACCTGTAATAAGAAAGGGTTCGGTCCCATATGGGCCCTTCAATGTATGATTGTTTAACGAGTCCGGAGAAGGTAAACTCGGTGGTTTTTCATATTTAGAGAGTTTGAAGGCCTCTATACTGTCTGATTTTGTTGACCTAGGGTTCATGTCTGTTAGGGTTTCCAAAAATTCCTCTACAACTATCAACCCTCCTGGTAAACTAGAAGGCAACACAACACATAGAATGTGATGCACAGTCTCACCTGAGATAGATTTAATGGGTGTTTGTAAGACTTAGGCGCTTATAGCCTATGATTGAGTGTGAGATATGAGAACTAAATATTGAACCATTTATTATGACTTGTAAATACAATATACTATTATCGATGAATAAGTAGGAAATATAACAACTCATTCATTCAACATAATAATAATTTTTGAAGAAAATAAATATATGCATGCATTCATCACATAACACATATGTTACCGAGGTTCACCCCCTCCTGGGCTACATCCACAAAGATTTGTTTCTCAACTCTTTTATTATAGTATTCTACATCTACAACATTGTGCGCTTACAACTCTTCTCGGTCAGGTAAGATCTATATGAGGCAAACTAGATCGCACCAAGATCCCCAACCAACGATCTAACCCCTAAGATATACCCTCATTTTTCCTCTCTAGCGCAACAACTTATACAAAATAGATCATACAACAAAATATTACATATCACATCAACTCATGCATCATGAAAACAACAACAACAATAATCCAAACCAACGCTTATGATACCTAAGTATCTATATTTATACATTTCTGTCTCTTCATTCGTTTACAATACCTTACCAAAAACCTAACCCTACCGGCGTTAGGTCTTCCTCGGATGGCTGTGTGATGTTCTTCCTTCTAGCTGTCGATTTCCTTGTGCATGCTTTCTTTCCAAAAATGCCTTAATTTTCCGATTCATCCTGCTTCCAAAACCTATCCATCCAGTTTTGACTAATTTGGGGATATATGCATCATTCAATGTTAGTTATTTTCCATTTCTAGGATCCCTAAAAATAGACAATATTTTTTTTTCTAAAATTCCTAGTACCTTGAGTTTGTTTCTACCCAATTTAGTGTTATAGTAATCATAAATTTGTGCCCTATAATCATAAATAGAGGTCAATTTCCCTTGGGCACTTTCACAAGTATTCCAACAGAGGATGAACACCTTCAGTAACCACTCACATAACCAGATCAAAGATCAACACATCGATGTTTTCACGTGGTAAAACCCCTACGGGGAAACATCCACGGCCCCAGCCAATGCGGCCACTTGGAACAGTTTATTAATGCAAAGAAAAAGATTACAGAGAGATTTTACAAGAGAGTTTTTCACAATCGATCATTGACAAGATCAAGGAGAGTATGAACTGTCGGATCACTCTATGTCGGGAACATATCGTGACCGTCACATTTCCTAACTACAAATGCATACTAATGCATACTAAAGAAATAGACTTTTACCTAACGACATATTAGACCAAGTAGATCTTAACTAACTCCTAAGTGTCTAAATATCCTAACATCCCCCCTTAAGAACAACTTGGGATAGGATTGAAGGATTTACAATAATGACACAAATAAGAGAAGGAAGGAGGCATTAGAGCCTATTCCCCTTTAATGACAGCTTCCTGAACTTATAACATAGATCGAAGTTTGGAAAACTTTACTTCTGTAAGAGACTTTGTGAAAATGTCTGCAACTTGATCTTCTGTAGGGAAAAAGAGTGCTTCAATAACTTGATCATGAATGAGATTTCTGATGAAGTGCATGTGTAGCTCAATGTGTTTGCTACGATGACGTTGAATTGGGTATTTGGCAAGCTTGATGGCACTTTGATTGTCACACCAAAGTCTGGTCGGATGTTGGTGCTGGAATCCAAACTCTGAAAGGATTTGTCGAAGCCATAGGGCTTCCTGACTTGAATTTACCACTGCTCGGTACTCTACTTCTACTGAAGAAAGTGCAATAGCCTATTATTTCTTACAAGCCCAAGCGACAGGTCCTGAACCAAGGCTGAAAACATAAACTGCAGTAGACTTCTGATCATCGCAGTCACCAGCCCAATCTGAATCAGTGAAACCAACCAATAAGGGAGTCCCCCCTGAACTGTAATGTATCCCAAACTGAACAGTACCACAAACATAGCGAAGTATCCTTTTAGCTGCTTTCCAATGGATTTCATGGGGTGTTTTCATATATCGGGCAACAAGACCAACAGCAACGGAAATATCAGGACAGGTATGAGTCAAGTATAAGAGGCTACCAACTAACTAACGATACAGGGTGGCATCAACTTCAGGGGAATTACAAGTGGCACAAATCTTGACTCCAGACTGGAAGGGAGAAGGGGTTGGTTTACAATCGTCCATGTGAAATTGACAAAGAAGGTCACAAGCATACTTAGACTGGGAAAGAAAAATTCCTTCATTAGTTTGCAAAACTTGGAGGCCAAGGAAATAGTGCAAAAATCCTAAGTCTGACATTTCAAATTT
>JZKD02S1870557.1:15658-28463 GCA_000966675.3 Picea glauca
ACTTGGCTTAGATCGGCTACTGTAATTCAACCCCTGACCTCTCAGACCTAGAAGAATTAGCTGAAATCACTTCCACTCATCACTCATTGGCTTAGCTGGAACCCGGGAAATGGGCAATCGATTTTGATTGGCATGGACAAGATTATGGGTATGGGTGATTCCTCATTACTATCCCAGGATCTTCTTGTGGCCTTAAATAATAACAATATCCGCTATCCTTATCAAGCCAGAGCATAGGCTACTTCGGGCTTCATTTCGGAACAATGGAAAACCAGTTTAACGTTGGGCCTTTTGGGTACTTTGGCTACAGAGTGGTCCACTTTTTGTAAGGCCCTAGTTTCTTATGGTATTCATCTACAACCTTCAAAAGACTTTCTACTCTAGACTGTTGGGGGTCAATCGAGTTTGTTCACTGTTAAAAATGTATATATTGCTCTGTCAAAGAAATTATGGCCCCATCAGGTTGCGGGGTGGTAGAAACACTTGTGATCATGGGACCTTCTTTACAAAATAAATTGTTCACGTGGTTGGTTGTTGAAAACAAAGTTTTAACATGGGAAAACCTCCAGAAAAGAGGTTGGATAGGCCCTAGCTTCTTCCCTTTATGTTTGTTGGATGCATAGACAGGGTTACACTTGTTTGTCCACTGCTCGTTTTCTCAAAATATTTGGCAGCTTATTACTGCAACTTACATCCTGAACACAAACTGGTGTGGTAACTCTATCTCTTGTTGTTTTGACACTTGGACAAATTAGGAGAAATCTTTTAATTTCCTCCCCTTGCTGGTATGTTGGTACATTTGGTTGGAACGTAATTCATGCATCTTTGATTCTCGCTACCCATCCTTATTGGGGACTGCCCGTAAATTATCCATTTTTTAGAAAACACGAGTGGAAGGAGGCCACCATTAAGGAAGTCGCCCAGACTAAAAAATCTAATGCTTTAACTTCGGATTCTATAGCTTTGTTTGATGGAGCGGCACAAGCTAATGGCCTCGTCAGTGGGGTTGGGGGAATTATAAAGCAAGCTGGAAATATTATTTACAGGTGGACCCTAAACTGTGGACCAGGCACAAACACTGGGGCTGAGCTCTTGGGAGCGTGGGCTTCTTTAACTTTGGCTACCCATTTGGACATTGAGCATCTACAAGTTCTGAGAGATTCAAAAATTGTGATAGATTGGCTAAATAATAGGGGGACTCTTCAAGTCTCCTCACTGATGGGTTGGCTAAACCGGGTGCAGGCTTTAAAACTTACTTTCAGCTATATCAGTTTTGCTCACATCTACAGGGAGGAAAATGAAGAGACAAACACTCTGTCAAAGAAAGCGCTTCAAATGCCAGAGGGCAAGATCCAATTCAACAAATGAATTGATGGGCACAAGGGTCCTCCTCTCTTTTTACACCTCTTTTTATGATGGAGAAATTTTTCTTTTTTAGATGCTTTTTGTCCTATGAGTAGGCCTGGTGGGCCCTCTCTGCCCTCTCTCTAGCTTTATATGTTGTTCTTAGATACTTGTCTTAGCCTTGAAAATAAACAGAGTTTGATTGATACCTTTGGTTGAACATTGGTTTTGAGTTGACAAAGTGTTGATAAAACCGAAAAGTGAACTAAATCTAGACAAAGTAACATTCAATTATGAATTACAAAGAGACATTAAATTTTGTTTCTAATAAAACATATAAATTATTAGATATAAACTTACATGAGATATTTTGATAATATATATTCAATGAACGCAATTAAAAAGACAAACACAATTTCAAAAATCATTTTAAACCAATGATATTTCAAAGGAATTTATTACACTTTGACTAAACACGAAAAAGACAATTAGATAGGATAATTGAAAAAACAATTATAAAGGGAGATTTGAAAATTAATGGCATAGCTTTAATCACCTGGCCAAGTTTTGAATTGTTTGATGTGATACTTTGTTGGCATCACCGACATACTCAGAATATTTTCACTTCGTTAGGAGAATCTCTCAATCAATGAATACATATTCTTTCTTGTCTCATTAGCGTGTAACAACAAAAGGGAGATAAGAATTCTGGAGGTGTTTTTTTAAGAAGCTGTTAATGGTGTTTGATAAGGTCTTACAATAAAATTTATAATTTTATATTAAATTAAAAATAATTTTAATATTTGGTCTTTTTAAATATAAAAACTAGTTATATTAAATTTAAAGATGTATAAATCATATTGTATATTAAAATTTAAAGTTTTAAGGTTAGATATAAATGACTGATAAAGGTGAAATGCAGTAAGTGTTTATAATTTAAAATATTTAAGTGTTTATAGTTTAAAATATTTTTATGTTAGATATAAATGATTGATAAAGGTTTATGTAGTAAGTGTTTATAATTTAAAATAATTTTAATATATTAGGTAAATCTTCTCAATATGATATATGTAATTTTAATGTGTAGTTGTAATTTTTATAAGATGGAAATTAAAGTTGAAATTTGATATTCAAAGTGAATATTTTAATTTTATTTAATTATTTTTTATAGTTGGTTTTCGAGATATAGCAAACAATATACAAAGAAATATTTTCCAGCTAATAATATTTATGGGTTGAAAAATAATTTATCAATAACTTTTACTTTATAATCATGCAACATGCAACATTTAAGGTATTCAACTTATAAACCAAATGTTTTATAATATTATAAAATCATAAGTTAACTTTTACCTTATAATCATGCATGCAACATTTTAAGGTATTCAACTTATAAACCAACTTTTTTTAATATTATATTATCATATAGGTTGTATATATATTCATATTTTTTAATATTAAAATGATTTAATTCTTTGAACACTAATCATAACATTATTATTCTTTAATATTATATTAATATATATATTATGATTTAGTCTATTAAGGATCTAGATTAGTGTTTAGAAATGCAACTTATTATTCTTTAATATTATATTAATATATATTTTATGATTTAGTCTATTAATATATATTTTATGATTTAGTCTATTAAGGATCTAGATTAGTGTTTAAAGATGCAACTTATTATTCTTTAATATTATATTAATATATATTTTATGATTTAGTCTATTAAGGATCTAGATTAGTGTTTAGAGATGCAACATTTTAAGGTATTCAACTTATAAACTAATTTTGTTTTAATATTATATTATCATATGTTGTATATATATTTATATTCTTTAATATTAAAATGATTTAATTCTATGAATACTAATCATAACATATTATTCGGTAATATTATATTAATATATATTTCATGATTTAGTCATAGAGTAGTGTTTAGAGATTGGGTGAAGATGGACTTGTGAAATATGGTTCTAAAAATGTGACAAAATCACTTTATTTATTTTTATGTGTTTTATTTTTATTTTTTAAATTATTAATGAAGTTTATATATTTTGTCATTTAAAATATTTGAAAAACAAATGAAATTGGTATTAAATGAATTTTGTTTTGTTATATTTTTTATTATATCATTTATAATTTTGATTGGTGAAGTATGTTTTTTGCACTTGAAAAAATTAATTATACCTAATTTGATATTAAGGATAACATTATATTAATTTATTCTCCATAAATGTCTTATAAGCTTACCCTTAATTGCCTCTGTAAATTAAAGGGTAATAAAATATTTGAATGTAAATAGAAGGGAAGTGAAAATATTTAACTCTCATGGTCTTTTTTTTTTATAAGTAACATTGAATTCAAATTCTAACATTGATGGGGGATAATTTGTCTTTTTGTTTGTTTGTTAAATTGATTTGTTTTGTAAATGGGTTAGTAACTATTTGTACCATGGATAATGGGAGATGAGATTGTCTCGTGCTTGTTAGATGGCATGATGTTGATATTTGATGTAGATAAAAATCATACTAGTTGCCCAATGTTATTCCACATAGTAGTGATTAACATATGTCATCTATCATTGCTACCAAACATTCTCTTTGCACATTGAACTAAGTCTTTTCTTTTCAAAGAATCTGGTGGTTTTTTATTCATTGAAAGGAGTGGCCTAGAACATAGAGTACAAAAAGTGTTCATAATGCCACAATTCCATCTCTATCAGAGCTTCTATCAACCAAAAATATGTCCTCCCACAATTACTTAACCAATTACTGATACTACTTCTAAACTAGACAATATAGACTCGGTAATAGATCTTGTTTATACATAATGATAAACAAAACATACTTAAATATTTTTTGTTGGATCTGGACCATTGTCGTTCCTCGGCTTGTCCTTGTCCTCCGTAGACTCCACAGGTGCATTCAAATCCGACAGATTCATCGACTCTAGAGCTATGCTTCCTACATTTCTTTCTTCATAACTAGAATTACCATGTTCCTCTTCTCGTTGAGCTATTTGTAGTTGGAGTAAAGCCAATTGATTGCGCACGAAGTCCACTTAATCATGGAGTTGGATAAGAAGAACTCGATGCTAAACAAGAGTATATAAGGCGAACGATGTTATGGAGCTGAGAGCGCTGACCCGGATGGTCAAAAGTTGCCTTTCCTCCACTTCACTTAACTTAATTTCCTCTTCTAGGGATTCATACATATCTCGGCTTTCCATGTTGAACTAGTCTCCTAAAAAATTCCTCAAATAATTTCTTTGAATGTTGAAGATGGGAAGCTTCAACGCCTCTTGTGTGGGAGAAATTAAAGTTGTAATGCTCCTATTGGCTACTTCCAACGCCTCGCCAGAATTTGCCTCAGAGACTAGAGAATTATTATCACCGAGAAATTTAGCAGACCCCGAAAACACATAGATTGCTCAGGGACATCCAGGGGGTCCAAATTCTTGAAGACCCGAGTCGGGATTTAGAAAACCCAAGTGAACCCATAACAAGGGGACCAACAAGGCTTCCACCTCTCCATAAATAACCTTCGAAATATATTAACAGAGGGAAACATCTGCTCGGCGTACCTTTAAATCCATAGCTAGATTATCTCCCACAAACTTGCCATGCATAGTCGAGATAAGGCTAATAACATCTTCCGGTTTTGGCATGTTATTCAGTACTTTTCTGTCCATGCCACCTTTGTCCATAATAACCATACTCCTCCCTTGCTTCAAATCCATCGGATTAGGAACCAAATCGTACCAACAACGTACAGACCTCCCACTTTGGCGAATCTAGCCAAGAGCCAAAATATATATCCCATTAAGTTTATACATTGCACTCATGCTCATTAATTTTTTTACTTCACTCAAAATTTCTTTTTTCATGCCACCTCCACGCGGATGAACAAGATGTTCCACGTGTTCGGGGCTCTTCTTGCTCCAGGAACCAATCATGGCTATGATGGATTCACCACATGCTCCTAACCCTCCACCCCCATAAGACCAGGGGTTGATCCAATAGCCTTATTCACAATGGCATTAGCTTCATCATTAAGGTGTCTATATATGTGAAAAAAATGAGCCTTATAATTGTGCAAGGAGATTATTATGCGATCCACCATATATTTCAAGCCTATGTCTTTCGGGGAAGAGTCTGATCACTGTGGACATCGGTGACCACCCACCTATTCCAACTGGATCACATACAGTTTTCATCTTGGTAGTTTTTTTCTAGCTTTTCGGGTCCTAAACTTTTGGGGCCATTTTAAGGCCCTAAAAAACGTTTTTTGGGCCCGCCACAGTCACATTGTAGACAAAGTCACAGTGTGATTGCATAATGTGTAGTCCTCGGATATACCTTTCCAATAGGCTATCGTGCGCCTAAAACAGAGATCGTATGCAAAAGTTACAACCCTGGGAAGTTGATGTACCAACTTACCCCTACGGGGCCCACATGACTTTTGGCGCTTCATCTCCTAGGGTTAGGTTTTTGGATGTCTAGGGTTTTGGCATTTATGTTTGATGTAAAAAGGCCTTTGGAGCCTCATTGTACTCATCTTCTTGTGAATTAGCGTAGTCATTACATCTCTTCTCAGAGATAAGTTGCCACCATTCTAGCAAGCTTGTTTCAGTCTTCATTTTGTAGTTTCAACATATTTCTTATTTAATAGAAGTCAAGTTTTATTGTATATGTGTTATTATTCATTGTGTCTCTGTGTTAATATTATAGATCTATTCTTTCATTTTGTTATGTTCATAAACCCGAATCAGTGGTATCAGAGCGGTCTACTGCTTTTTGTTTTTAGTGCATGTCCCCAACGAGGTCGAGGTATAGAGAGTTGGGTCTCGATCTTGTTTATCTTGAGGACAACTACTCTCACATTCCCAAGCAACCTTTCATGGCAGAAGAAAAGAAAGATGATGGGAGATGAGATCCTTTCAAAATGTTTCTCAAGGAAGCCCTTGAGCGACAAAGGAGCGAGATGATGGGAAACTTTGCACAAATCCTTCGATGATTGTTGACACGCGATGCATCTACCTCAAGTGGAGGCACCAGCCCTTTCAAGGTACAAATCAATTTTGATATTCCTATATTTGAAGGTCAAATATATGCAGATGTTGTAGATAAATGGTTAAACCTTCTAGAAGGGTATTTTTCTACCCACAACTTTTCCAATAGAGAAAATATTACATTTGCGCTCATCAAGATCATTCCCCATGTCAAAGATTGGTGGGAGACTTTCTGTGAGCTAAAGGAAATAGAGGGGGCTACATTATTTGTTAGTTTCACCCACTTGTGGTTCCTTCAGGGATGTTATTAAGGAACAATACTACACTATTGGAAGTTATGACAACTTATATACGAGATGGACCATAGTGTGACAGGAACGGGACCAAACAATGTCAGAGTTCACCAATGTCTTCCATACCTTGCACACCAAGATGGGTATCAAAGACTCTGAGTGGCATCTGGTGCCCAAGTATTGTGGTGGTCTGCATAGATATATCCAGACAGAAATGGATTTTTTGTACATTTCATCCTTGCGCATAGCCTATCGATATGTTGTCAATATCAAGCAGAATCTTAAACAGAAGACACAACAATTTGGGTCTGCAAACCCATCACAGCAGAAGCAGGGAAAAGGCAGCCCCAACCCGCAGAACAAAGGGCAGAGCAAGGATGGGCAAACTCAGGGAAACTAATCCTAACTGCAAACTAAGAAGGAGAATGGGAAGACAAAGAAAGACACCAAGAAATGGTGTGAGTCCCATAAGATCCCCCGACATAACATCGTTGAATGTCACTCACAACAGTCATCGGTGGCCGAGGTGAAAGCCTATAAATCATATGCAGTCTTTGACTCTGAGTAAGAACCAGAAAAAGGGAGGCGGATCACTGAAGCAGAATCCAATGCCACTATTTTTAGCACCACCAAGGTCCAGCCCGACGAACCTAATAAACAAGAGGAAGGTGAGCACCTCTTTCATTCACAGGTGTGTGTGAAGGGTAATCCATTGCACTTCATCATTGGTAGCAGTAGCCAGAAGAACTTCATATCAGCATAGGTCGTCAAGCAGTTGGCTCTGCCAACATCACCACACCCACATCCATACACCATCAAATGGCTTCGCCAAGGGAGCGATCTTCGTGTCATCCAACAGTGTCACTTGGCCTACAACATCAATCCCTTCAAAGATGTGGTATTGTGTGATGTCACCCCCTTGAAGTTTGTGATTCTCTTTTGGGCCAACCTTATTTATGGAACGCCATGTTGTATATTAGTCTAGGCCTCCTAGTGTTATTATTACTTTGAATGGGAAATTATACAGGATACCAAAGGTATTTCCATCTACCACCATTTCCTTGATCTCTGCCAAGAAATGCAGGAAGGTCATCTCTCAGACAGGGAATTTTTTCTTCTTCGTGATTCGTGCTTAGAATGAGCAGAAGGTTGCAACCACATCCATGGCCTCCACAACAAGTCTCTCCACATAGCAGAAGCAAGTAGATAAGGTCATGGAAGAGTACAAAGAAATCTTCTCCTCACCCATTGGGGTACCTCTGCACTTTCTAGTCAAGCACTCAATCGATCTGACCCCCTGATGCACTGCCACCAAATGGGTCATTCTATCGTCACTCTTTGTTAGAAAATGAGGAAATCAAGTGTCGGGTCCAAGAGCTTCTAAAAAAGTGGCACACCCGCCCAATATCATCACCTTGTGGAAGCCCAATCATGCTTGTGCAGAAGAAATACGGGTCATGGCGAATTTGCATTGATTATCGGGCCCTAAATAAAATCACACTCAATAATTGATACCCAATTCCCCGAATTGACGATCTCCTTGACCAGCTCAAGGGGGCCAAATACTTCAGTAAGATTGATCTGAAGTCTAGCTACCACCAGGTCTCAATAGAGAAGATCGATGTATGGAAGACTGCCTTCAAGTCCAAAGAAGGTCTTTTTGAATGGTTGGTCGTGCCCTTTTCCTTGAAAAATGCCCCAACAACTTTTATGAGGATGATGGATGATATCTTGCAACCATCCACCAATTATTTTGTGGTAGTGTATCTGGATGACATCCTCATCTTCAACAAGAATTGGGTGGAACACTTGCATCACATTCAACAACATCTACACACTTTGTGATAACATAAGCTATATGAAAATTTGGAAAAATTCTCCTTAGGCATGAACAAGGTCCAGTACCTAGGCTACATTGTTGATGAGGATGGGGTGCATGTTGATCCAGCTAAAATCCAGGTCATTCGTGACTGGCCAACCCCAACCACACTCACTGAGATCCAGAGCGTCTTAGGCCTTGCCAATTTCTATCGCAGGTTTTTGTTGGGATTCTACCACATTGCATGGGCTCTTAGCCAAGTGACTAGGGTCAGTGGCAAGGAAAAATTTGTGTGGGGCCAGTCGCAGCAGAAAGCATTCGATGATTTGAAGAACCTCTTTTGCTTAACCCCGGTGCTCTCATTACTCGACCTACAATAGTTGTTTGAGATTGAGACATATGCTTCAGACTATGTTGTGGGCGCAATTCTCACTCAGCATGGACATCATGTGGCCTATCATAGTGAGACACTATCAAATAATGTATGTAAGTACCCCGTGACTTACGACAAAGAAATGTACTCCATTGTACAAGTCTGTCGCCAGTGGAGGCGTTACATTCTCGGGAAGGAGACAGTCATCCACACTTATCATAAGCCTCTGCAGTTCATGCATACACAAGGAAAATTGCAGAAAGACTGCCATCATAAGTGGCCCACATACTTGCAACAATTCCATCTCAACATCAAGTATACAGGGAGCACCAACAAAGTTGTTGACTGCCTCATTCGTCCTCCAGTTGCCACACTAACCATGTAGCTACACTCATGAAAACATGAGACTTATGGATGGCCCCAATTATATGAGCGAGATCTCGACTTCACCACTACCTACCAGAGGTTGGGCACAAACACAGTTGTCATTGATTTCCATCTGCAGGACGAGTTGTTGTGCCATCTGGGGCATCTCTATGTTTCATCAAGCGAGCAAGCGAAGCTAATTTGGGAATCTCACTACAGTCAGGTGGCAGGAAACTTCGACGTAGAGAAGACAATGGAAAAGTTCCATAATCAAAGTTCCCATCATTTCAACAATTCTTCTAAAATTTTAGCCGGATTTTGGACAAGAATGGTTGCAAAAATATAGTTAAAAAAGGTCCAAATCATAGCATGTTTAGACTACACTAAAAAATATTTGCATCGCTATCACTATATTTAATGGACTGAGCTAATAAGTGGACAAAATCAACCTTTCTGGTGAGTTTATTTCTTTTCCAATGAGGAAAAGTTCCACCTTTATTTACTCTTTTTTTCAAAATTTCGATGATCTAGGTTATCTTAAAATGGGCCGAAGTCCCCAAGGGAAAAGTTACACAATCAAAGTTCCCATAAATCAAGTGTAACTATAATTTTTGGCAAAATTCCTACTGGATTTTAAGAAGAATTTCAACAACAAAAAAATGTTAAGGTTATCCACTAATTAAATTACTACATATATAATGGCTTAGCTTCTGTCGACAACAAAACCTCAAGTTTCTAATAGTACTATTAGACTGTGAGTCCCTAGACAATCAGAAACTCTGATATTATATTCTTATGAGTTGTCATCCTTATCTACTAATGAGATGTTGTCATTATCCATTGATGAGTTGTTAGTGAGATCTAGATCTAGAAGTGATCAAATACATGTATTATAAATGGAGTAGGCTAATTAGGGAGCAAACAAACCTGCTTTTAGGCAAAAAAAAATGGGCCTGCATCCGGCTAGATTTTCAAGGGTAGTCTGAGTTTTGCATGGATCAAAGTTCCATGCATTTAGAACCTTATCCCAGGCATTTTGCCCCATTTTAAACCAACCCAAATGCTCAGAAAAAACGATCAGAATTATGGATTGGCCGAAAATTTAAAACCGCATAGCCAAAGAACCTACCGAGAAGATAACTCAAGAAGAAAAATTACTCCCGAGTTAACCCACTCCATTATAAATTGATAGTATGGGATAAATACAAGTGTTGAATATGACTTAAAGTCTTTTTCACCAAATTCTTATCTCTTGTTATGCTTGCTTTATTTCTTAAATATTTATTAATTACTTTTCAAAACTACTAACTCTCAACCACAAACAACATGTGAAAACTCTGAAATGTCATGTTTTAAAATTATTTTGGTCTAACGCATATTGGTAAACCAAAAACCAATAAAAATTAAGATTTTTCATTTTTATAAATTCGACAATAAAGTTTTATTTAAAAATATTTCAAATTATTAGTTAAGTTTTAAACCTTTATTCAACTTTGATTGTGATTATGATCTTTGATGATCCACTATTTCACAAAAGGAAAAGTCACTTGCGTACTTTAATTACCTTCATGTAAGGGTTTTTTAAAAAGGAAAAGTCACTTGCGTACTTTAATTACCTTCATGTAAGGGTTTTTAAAAAAGGAAAAGTCACTTACGTACTTTAATTACCTTCGTTAATTACCTTCGTGTAAAGGTTTTTTCAACTAAAACACTGAGGGAATAAAAATTACGTTCATGTAAAGGTTTTTTCAGCTAAAAAAATTGATAAAATCAAACTATGTGTTTGATGTAAATAAAAATGTGGCTTATAGAACTTTCAACAATATAGTTGGTTGTGTTTACCTAATGTATTAGATAAGGTAAGTTATCTTGGATGAAAGTTTATAGATGAGTGGGACGTGTTGTGCATGGTGTTGATAGATTTTATAGAGTTACATTTTGAGGAAACAAATATTTACATGATTGCAAACAAATATTTACATGATTGTTTGAGTGGATTTTATGGATTCATGGTGTTAGTCACATTTTTTGTGTGTGTATGTGTGTGTGTTGTTTTTTATAGATACAATTTAGTTGGAAACATATTAGGACAATCCAAGTAGCTGAAGAGGAAACAAATATTTACATGATTGCTTGAGTGGATTTCATGGAGTTAGTTACATTTTTTTGTGTGTGTTGCTTTTGATAGATACAATTTAGTTGGTAACATATTAGGACAATCCAAGTAGTTAGAGAGGAATTGAATTGGCTATAACCACCGTATTTTGAGGGGAATATGGAGGTCAATTATTTTTGGGCAAAATCGGGTTGGGCAACCAAGTGTGGTATAAATACCACATGGGTAGTCACTTGCAAATAATTCATCTTTTGTTGGACAAATATGTTCATGTGCTTGATGACTTATGCAAGGTGGATGGATTTGCAAGGTTGGCATTGAGTTTGGATGAAATAGTTGTAGGCAGTCATCGTATCTGAGTAAAGAGGCTCAGGACTTTACTCTAGGGAAACATCATTGTCGTAAAAAATATTTGACTTTGAAAAGTTGTAAGTGATTGTTCGGTATTGTTATAAATGAACCATTGGTAATTTGACCAAGGTGTATTCTTGGTGGTGCTCAACGCCTTAATTCTCCAACTATTAATAATAATAACTATTTAAAAACTCTTTATTGATTCAAAATATTTTTGAACTTAATACTAAGTTTTCCTTTATAACCGATCGTGTTTTTAATTCATTGTGATTGTTTTTTATTTCATAATTATATAGATTAGATAATTATTTATTATTGTAAAGTCAATAAAATGGATAAATGGATAAATGAGTCATGAATCTTTTTCATGATTATATTAATTGGATAAATTATTTATTATTATAAAATCAATGAAATAGAAAAAATAATTAAATACTTAGTGAAATAATTTTTATTAAAAAATAATTATTGATTAAATATTATGTGGCATCGTATAGATTAACTAGCGATAAACATTTAATAGTGATTAGTCAAAGGTTCAAAATCAGAGGGGGTAGGGTATGTACACCTCCGTAGACTTTTTTTTTACACCTTCGTGGACTTTAACAATCAAATCACTACATGGAGGGGGTCCCTTGTCCCACAAACAAAGGGGTCACATACACCAATTTGGTGTCCAACTTGGTAGTGACCTTAAAATGTTAGTCAATTTTACAATATATTCTTAAATACAATGTTACTCTATACATACTTATTATTAAATAAATTATTACTCTCTCTGTATATCTTTAAATGCATCAAGATTGTGTAATTTGTTTTCCATAAAAATTGGACAATTTTTATTCATTAAAAAGGGTGCGGCCTAGACCGCTAAGTGCAAAATTAAGAACCAATTAACATGACAAAATTCCAGTTCTTTCAAAACAACTAGCTTCCATGAGCCTACTCTATCTCAATGATTTCTCCAAAATCTAAAACTATTGCATGGTTGAACTAAGTTAAATCGATAAAAGATATCAAGAATATAGACAGAAAAACAAAACATGTCTAAACTTTAAAGTTCAGAACTTTATAGACCTCCACATCTCTGTTGTCTTCAACATCTGTTAGTGCCACTAGGACAT
>JZKD02S1870557.1:32119-52143 GCA_000966675.3 Picea glauca
AACTTTCGGACTCCCTGTCTAAACTTGCCCATCTCTGTCCCTCACTTTATAAAACCCTCACGGACTCTGAAAAGCTTTGTATCAATACTTTTGACTGGCTAGCCCCATCTCCCCATCCAGAACCACATTTCTCTGGAGCAGACCAGTCCCGACTTGCTCCCTCAGCTCCTCACCGTGACTGCTCTCCCCCCATTCCCTTAACTTCCTCCCCCTCTCTTCCTGTGATTCTATCTCCATCCACTTTACCGCCTACACAGGAAGGATCCCCCCCTTGCCACACAACATCTGTTGACCATACACTCCTTCCGGGATACAACCAACCTTTGGAAGACGAGTCTCCTCTCTTGGATGCGCTGAATACTTCCACTCCAGCTCTATTTTCTCCGGATACTGCCCCACAGATTCCTCTTTTTCGAGGCAAAGAGCCCATAGCTCCTCCTACTGAAGCGGGACCGTCTTCTACCCCACTTCCGGAAACACAATCTAAATCCTTTGCATGGTCGAGAGGTCTGGGGATCGAGCTCTCCCCACTACAGACGAGGAGCGCCAGAAAAAAGAAGGATGGATCGGCTTCACATCATACAGCCTCGGGAGAACAAACACATGACGGGAAGGCCCTTAGAGCAATGAAGGCCATTGCACGCTCTAAGTAATGAAATTGCTCTCTTTGAATATACAAGGGATCGGAGGCACCCTCAAGGCTGCCTCCTTCCGAGGACTTCTGGAAAATACCAAGCCAGATGTTATTTTCCTACAAGAAACTCTTTCTGCCGATCACTCTGCCAGAGACTTTCTACATCGTTTCCGCCCCCTTTGGGTCTCAGCCGCCTTATGCTCTATTGGAACTTCTGGAGGCTTGCTGTGTGCTTGGGATCCATCTCTCTATGAACTTACCCCTTTCTTAACTTGTGGAGGCATACTGTGTATGGGAAAATGTTTTGCTTCAAACCAGGAGTTGGCACTCTTAAATGTTTACGGCCCCTGCCTTAATCGACCTCATTTTTGGACTCACCTATCTCACAGTGGTATCCTCGCCCTCCCTAACCTCATTCTGGGTGGCGACCTCAACATTACCCTCTCTTTTGACGAACACTGGGGCTCTGCCTCCTTGCCAGATACCGGGCTAAATATTTACAGAGACCTCTTCACTTCCTATAAGTTAATAGATGTCTTGCCTAACACACTCCTTCCCACCTGGCGCAACGGGAGAAGAGGCCCGGAAGCTATTGCCAAACGGCTTGACCGTTTCCTCTTATCCGAGACCTTCTTTTCAACAACGTCATCCCCTTCCTCCGGAGTCATTTTACCATTCTTCTCTGACCATGCGGCTATAACACTCACCCTCAACCCATCTTCCCGCCTCAAGCCCTTTCCTTTTAAATTCAACCACCATTGGGCAGATTCCACGGATTACACAGCTCTGGTGCATACAGTCTGGAGCGACCCGCGTTTCTTGAGGGAAGTTAACCCACAATCCAGACTCATTTGGAAACTCTCGACTCTCAAAGCGCATACAAAAGAGTGGTCTATACTTAAACGGGCTGCGGAGGCACGCGACTTAACACATCTGGAGATCGAGATCACCGATCTCATCACCAAATCCACCATTGCGGCTCTTTCTTTGGACGAAGAGGTTTCCCTCCGTGCATTGGAACAGAAAAGGAAAGTTTTACTCCTGGAGGATGAAAAACAATGGCGCCTCAGAAGCAGGGCGACTCCAACACCAATTATTTCCACAAAGTGGCAAATCAAAATAGGAACAAAAAGCTCATTTGGTCCATTGATCACGAATCTGAGGGGATCGTTCGGGGACAGGATGCTCTAAAATCTGAAGCGGCCTCATACTTTGAAACACTCTATAAAGTCAACCACGATTCATCACTGCAGGACAAAATTGCTACGGCCAATCTTTACACTAATTGGTTTACTAAAGCTGAGGCTGCTGAGCTTTATATTCCAGTCACCCTTTCGGAGCTCAAGAATATTTTATCTCTTCTCCAAAAAGAGAAAAGTCCGGGCCCTGACGGCTGGACGGCTGAATTTTTCAGTCTATATTTTGACCTGGTTGGAGCCGACCTTCTACAGATGATTGAGGACACGCGTCTCACAGGTAAAATCAACAACAGCCTCAACTCCACTTTCCTGGTGTTAATTCCAAAGACGGACCAGCCTTCCTCCTTCAATGATTTCAGATCGATCTCCTTATGTAATTTAGTATATAAGCTCATTGCAAAAGTCATATCTTCACGGATCAAGCCAGTTTTGGAAAGAAAACTCTCGCCTGAACAACTCGGTTTTCTTAAGGGAAGAAGGATACACGATGCCATTGGTGTCGCCCACGAGAGAATTCACAGCATCTTCCACAAAAAACAAAAGGCGATGATCATGAAATTAGATCTTAAAAAGGCTTTCGACAGTGTGGACTGGGACTACCTTAGACTGATCCTTCTCTCGGTTGGACTTGGGCTAAATTTCACGAATTGGATCATGACATGTGTCTCTAGTACAAACCTCTTAGTTCTGATAAATGGGGAGGCTTCCAGATTTTTCAAATGTGAAAGAGGACTCCGCCAGGGATGCCCTCTTTCCCCTTATCTCTTCATTCTAGTTTTGGAAGGCCTGAGCCTTCTCCTCTCTAAATCTGTTGCTGAGCATCTTTTCTCCGGTATACAGGTCTCAAAACATCTCAGGATCGTCCATCTTATGTTCGTGGACGATATACTTTTATTCTCTACTGCTGATGAGTCGGAATGGTCTGCTCTATTGGATATTCTACAGATTTTCTGCAAGGCTTCGGGGCTATCCATCAATCCCTCGAAATCCTCGATACATCATTGGGGACTGACAGCGGCCGATCTCTCCTCTCTTAAAGGTTATTTTCCATTTTCTTTCTCCGACTTATCACTAGGCTTTAGATATTTGGGCTACCATCTAAAACGAGGAGCCACTACTGCAACGGACTGGACTTGGCTGGTGTCTTCTTTTGAACGAAAAATAGGCTTTTGGGGCAACAAATGGTTGTCCCTGGGAGGTCGTCTAATCCTGATCCAATCTGTCCTACAAAGTCTGGTTGTCTATTGGATGCTTCTGGAACGGATTCCTGCCAAAATTACCACTATCCTCCGCAGACTCTCCTTCAACTTCCTATGGAATGACAAGTTGGGTAGTAGACGCTTGCACCTATGCAGCTGGCAGACGCTCTCTAGACCAAAAAGTGAGGGAGGATGGGGACTAAAGAACCTCTGTATCTTCAACAAGGCACTTATGGCATCTTCTTTTTGGAGAGCGATCTCCTTCGATAACTTTTGGCACCGGATCATCAAGGATAAATACCTATCTGCCAAACCTCTCTCCATTTGGCTCCGTAAGCCACATCTTACACAGAGATGGGATTCTCCTTTCTGGAAGGGATTGGTGTCTACCTCTCAGGTGATTTTGCATTGGCTCAGATGGAGCCCGGGATCCGGAAATGAAATTAAGTTGGGCAGAGATAAACTTCTTGGCCTTGATGATTGTTCCTTTCTGTCCCTACAGCTCCGATCTCTTCTGTTGTCCCACAACATTTCTTCCCTGGCTCAATTAAAGAAAGGAAACTGTGCCTTCCATCTCCCGGACTATTGGATACACAGCAGTGATCTGGCTCTCGGAGGATCTGCAGCATTGGATCTGGACTCCTTCACGACTGCCTTGAGATGCGCAGGCCTCTCCCTCACAACAGCTCGGGACACCCTCCATTGGACTGGTGGTGATGGCTCGAGGACTGTTACAGCCAAAAATTTATATGTTGCGCTCTTAGTGGACAGGGCGACCGAGGCATAGCCATGGTGGTTTTGACGTATTTGGTCTTGGCATCTCCCTTTAAAAATAAAATTATTTTTTTGGCTCGGTTTAAATGACAAAATCCTCACGTGGGAGAACCTCCTCAGAAGAGGATGGAATGGTCCCGGGCTTTGTGTCCTCTGCAGAAAAGACTCGGAGAACATACATCATCTGTTCTTACATTGTGATTTTACACAAAACATCTGGAAAAACATTCTACATCACTTCTCTCTCCCTTACCACTGGACTGGTGTCTCCTTTTTTGAATGTTTCCACTCCTGGTCTGTGGTCCAAAAGGCGCCTCCTACTCTGGCAGCGCTAGTCTGCTGGCACATCTGGCTAGAGCGTAATAAGGCGCTCTTCAAGGACGCTTTCCCTTCTCTTCGGGCGGTCTGTCATAGATTACTGGTCTCTTTCCATTGGCAACAGGCTACAGTCCCGGCGCATCCACACAAACAGGTCCAATTTATCATTCCGGCAGGCTACTCTGTTGCTTTTTTTGATGGAGCAGCACAGTCTACTAGATTATGTTGTGGTGCTGGAGGCACCTTTAAATCACACCCGAGGAGGATTACCAAGTGGTCCCTAAGCTGTGGCAGGGGCACGAATACAAAGGCTGAGCTTCTTGGCCTCTAGACTACACTATTGCTGGCCTCCACTTGGTCTTTAGATCATCTACAGGTTTTTGGTGACTCTAAAGTGATTATCGACTGGATTAATGGTGTGTTGCACTTACACTCCTTCCATGTGGAGGGCTGGAAACATAAAACCAGCCTGTTGGCTAACTCCTTCACAGATATCTCTTTCAGACATCTGCCCAGATCCTTCAATTCTGTAGCTGATGCTCTCTCCAAGAGAGCTCTCAGACAAGTGGTGGGCAGACTAACCTTATTCCACTGTGATGAAGGAGTGGACAGTCCTCTCACCTTCTACAACCTCTTTGAAGCCTAATTTTGATCGTTGTCTCGGATTCCTTGTTGTGCCTGTGGAATTTGTCTGTCTATTCCTACAGCCAAGGGCACAGACTCTTCTTTCTTGAAGTGGGATCCCCTTGGATCACTGACATTACCTGTCTCTCATCCGCGTTTCATCTCTCTTCGGATGGTGCTGGATCGATGACAGGATTTCTCCATTGAGATGTGCTTCTACTGGGAGATAGTCTATCGATCTTTCTCCTTTGCTACTTCTCCACTTGACTGTGTTTGGTATCAGTCCGTGATAGTGTGCAGGTGGCTGGTGTCTGGGCCGAGTCTTCGCCCGTCAGATTGACCTTGCCTGGTGTTTTCAGTTATTGTTTGTAGTTGTATTGCTTCTGGATTGTCATTTTGACTGGCTGCTCCATCCTATTTTATCGCTTTCACAGTCCTGTTATGACGCATGGCGCATGTGATCTCGGCATTGTTTCTGGCATCCGAGACTTTGTAAATGTTTTTATACACTATATAAAAACGAGTAATTTCTCTTGGGAAAAAACTCATTGTTATATAACAGTACAATAAAATGAAGGTAGTACTTTACATTAAATATAACAAGGATAATAAGGTGAAGATGGTACTTGACATTAAATATATAAAATATTAAATTTGTAAGTGAATATGTACATGAAAAATGTAATTAAAATTAAATATATAATATCAAATTTGTAAATGTAGTAAGTATATATATATGTGAGCAATGCAATTTTCATCAATCACTTTAACTTTATTAACTTTCATATTACAATTATACAAAGAATTGAAACAACAAAATTTTTAATATAAACAAATTGACAAAACTAAATTAATACAATATATATCTTGTAAACTATCTTTATTTCATAATTATTATGTATTTAAAATTATTTACAACATACATACATTATATATTTACAAATCATCAATATTATAGATAAACATAATTGGAAAAAATATTAAAAAACTAAAATCCAACATAAAATATATCACTATATCAGAACAACTAAAGTTAAAAATGCCCTGATATCGAAACTATTAAAAAAAAAAAAAAACTCTCATAACAATTTAAAAAGTTACACTCTAAAACAAGTTCCAAAATATTAACCCAAAAATATTTCCATTTAGAAGATCAACTGCCGAAGTTTTTTTTTTTTTTTTTTTTCCGAAATTATACGGACCACCAAAAGTAAAATGGGAATTATCAAATATGTGAAATGAAAATGATAATCATTTCAAGACAAACCTTATGAACCACATTGAAAAAAACCCAAATGAGAAAGACATTATTGAAGTCTGAACTTTGCCAAGTCAAAATCAAAATCTACATCATCTCAATAAAATGAAAAATATCTTTGTTGGATTTGGCCAACCATGACCACACAAGATAGGACAATTTACTGGACACCAAACGCAAATTCAAAGCTTTCCAGCTAAAATAAACAATTAGAAGAGTACAACGCAACTGAAATCTCGCGTTGTAGCTGCCCGTAACAACATCAAGGTCACAAACACGTTTCAAGGGGTTTCAGATTTGACAATTTGTGGGGAGGTTTGAGTTTTTTTGTGGTCTTGTCTTTTCTCATTAATTTAAGGTTTCGAAATACGTGAAGGTTGCAATAACACTATCAAGTTATTAACCAATGAAAAGTTAAAAAAAAAAAACTATTTTTGTTTTTTAAAAAATATATATATATTTTTAATTGTTATGTTGAACATTTAAATTGATATAAATTTTTCAAGTCAACACAAAACTAATATGAAAGTCAATGCTAACTCATTGCTATATACTACCTTCAACAGTAACTAGTTGAATACTTATTAGACATCTTATTTAAGGTATTTAACATTTAACTTTCAGAAGAAAAAAAAATTATTATAAACAAATAAATAAATACAAAATGGAAATACATTTAAAAATTTGATATAAAGTTTATCTTAAATCCAACCATATACACACTCAACATGTGAAGTATTAAATGCTTTATAACACCTCAATATATAAAATATTAAATGCTTTATAATTACATGGTTATTGTTCATTGAACAAAACTATACCCATTGTGATTAATATTATAACACTTTTTAAACATCAAATTGTGCATCTGTCTCAAAAAATTAAATGTTGATTACCTCAAATAAAACAATATTGTCACTCATAACGTTGATAAGTTAAATAAAACAATATTGTTACTCATTGTAATAGTGTTTTTCCCAATCTCGCCCTCCTATTAAAAAAAAAAAAAAAAGACATGTTGGTTAGTTGTTCTACGAAATGGTTTTTTTCACAGAAATCCAGAGATATAAATTTATAAGAATCGCTATTTTTTGTTGTTCAAAATCCATTTTTGAATGCAGAAATGGATTCAACATGCTGAAAAACTCCTGGGACAGTTTGATTATACATAAATAATCACTCAAATCTACGAATCCAACAATTTCTCACCAGATTTCAGAGAAATATCCCCGAAAAAAATCATCATTTCGCAAAACGTTTAGCCCACCTAGCGTGGTTATTCTAGCCGAAAAGCATTTCAGATGGTCCACCACTCCGTGTAACAGTTGAGCAACTTTTCATCGACGGTGAAAAAATAAAATGGTGTAATTGCACAATATCTTTCATGGCATGCCACTCTATAATTGTGTTGTTTCAGTGGCTTAAATTCGAAAGTGTCTTATCTCACATGCATTTAATGGACGAACAATATCCAGGACACTTGGTATTTAAATGTTCCATAGGTTCAGACTAAGTGGACATTACAGAGACTCAACTTGGTGTTTGCTGGTATTGATTTATGACCCCATCAAGAACCTTCATTTGCTTCGGACATATGCATTTTTGTTCAATAGATTTGGTGTTTAAAGGTTCCATGTGTTCAGACAAAGTGGGCATTACAGATATTCAACAGATATGCTACAGAATGTCATTCTAAAGTACCATAGGGTCTTGCAGACCAAAACTGACCCGACTTTCCTTCTGACAGAAGGAACATGATAGGAAGGATGTGCATGCAAGGCATGAAAAGAATAAAAAGGGAAGAGAAGAGAACACAGGGAGCTCTCTAGTGGAGAATGAGACCTGAACAGAAGGTCCTGAGCTTGATGATGAGGAAGCATCTGATAAACCTCACAGAAGTTGTGAAAGAGAAAGGACCTTTGAGAATTGGCATAAATTCCCTAGTCATATCATGGCTTGGCACGGGGGTGGCCAGAGCACTAAGAATAAATGCCTCTCAGCCTATGGTTGGGTGGAAAGGTGGACACCCACAATCAGTTAGTTGGTTGCAACCTGTAATAGATAAGTATTTGCATATCCTGTGTAATTGAACTGTAACTATAGATTAAAGTTGGATATCCTATGAATGTTGCAGGGATGTGCATGTTTGCTTGATGACTAGATTGTATCCCTTTATCTTTGCTTGATTGTGCAGTTAAGCAAGTAAGGAACTATATCGTTTGTACATGTAAATGCTTGAGCCCTGTAGTGTCTCAAGTTTACGCAGATGAACTGTGGGTTTGTCGACCTTGGACATAGTTTCCATGTATGCATGTCGATACTCCCGGTTGTTTTGAGTCTCCTAGGAAAAAGGAGTTTGTTAAGCTCAGGAGAAAGAGTGCAAAGCGCACGCCAATGCCTAAGTCCTTCAGAATTGATGAAACTCAGGAAGGATAGTGAGATTTAAGTCTTGAAAGGGAAGATCCTTTTGTTTGGAAAGATGAGCGAACGAGACCCGTTCGGAAGGACCAAAAGGCTTGTCATCACTGTTGGATTTGGAGAAGGAGCATAGGTGTTAACTCATCGACTCCCTGAGCCCGAAGTTAATGTGGGTCGTAGATCTGAGGATGCCCGAGAACTATCCCAACCGTCGGATCTACGATGTGGTCAACCCTGTGTTGACTGCTTCAGGAGGATAGGGGTGTTGTAATGTCAAAACCCCCCGAAGGTCGGAGTAACGAAGTAAAGTGGATCGTGGATCTAAGGATCCTTTGGGATCCCTCTCAGTCGTCTATATACAGGAGATGTGTGGCGCTAGATCCCTTAGTCTGGAGACTGAGTACTCAGGGGAATTTGAAGTGTGGTGTGTCGATAAGCTCTTAAGCCCGAAGTAGTGAGAGTCATCGATTCGAGAACGCTTCAAGAATTTTCCCAACCATCCAATATGGGTTGTGGTCAGCTCGGCGCTAACCAACTTCGGGAGAAAAGAGGAATTTGCATCGCAAAAATCCCGAAGGTCAGAGTCGCAAAGTAACATTAGTCGTGGATCTATGGATCCACGTGGCTGGATCTCGACCGTGAGATTTGAGGGATGTTAGAAGGCTGCCAATCTAGTGTGACGTGGCAAGTCGATGTCACCGGGGTGACATGGACCCATGATTGATGTGCCATGTGTCAACTCGATCTGTGTTTTTAGAAGACCCTATATGCCTATTGGAACATGACATGTGTCACCCCTAGCCTTTCTACGTGTCAGCCCCTGGTACGTGCCCGCCTAGCCAAAGTGGTTGGTGAAGTAACCAAAACTCCAAGAGTTCGGGACTTCGGGACTCCAGAGGGTTTGGGGTGTAGAGAACTTCGTAAGTCCGGAGGATTTGGGGTGTAACGTAATAGAGGGACCCAAAACCCCCAAAGGTCGAAACCACGTGGCAGGCTTATGGGACTTCCGATGTTCAGGACTCAAGAAGGTCTTGTGCATAGATAGTAAGGAGGTGTTCAACACCGAAGCGCTTAAGTGTCGAAGTTCCTTCTGGACTGTGTGTTAGACGTATGCGTGTTAGATGAAGATTGAGTCCAGTCATGGGATTGGACGGTGGATGGACTTCCACCGTGGATGAAGGAACTTGGAGACAATACGTGTGAGGTGGATTCACGTGGACGCCATGTGGCCCTCAACCAATGAACGCCAAAAGAACTTTGGGAAGCCATAACTTGCAATCCAAAGCTCGGATTTGAGCCTGGTAGAAGTCATTAGAACGCTACGGGTAAGTAGAAGAGGATGAAGACCTCAGACAAAGGATTTGAGATGTTAAGGAGAGTGAAATTTTGATGCCCCATCCCTAGGAAAGATATTCAGGGGTCGAGTGTGTCACAGTTTACCTTTGCACATATGGGTGAAAGGTTAACCCATGCTTCACTTGGCTCTTGATTATCATCCACATTAATCATGAAAACCTAGAAGTTAGTACTTCCATCCTCGTATGTCAAGTGCTCTTGATTATCATTCACATTAATCATGAAAACCTAGAAGTTAGTACTTTCATCCTCGTATGTCAAGTGTGCTAGCTTCCAATAAATTCCCTTGTCCATTATAAATTGACTTACCTTATGAATATTTAAACCTAATTTAAGATTAGTAAAAAATATTCCAAACATTATAGTGTCATGGGAAGCCTTCATAGAGATAACATTACCACATGAGGTATAAACTAGATTTGTGTTTTGATTGGTCCCGTCATTCTTCAAGAATAGACTATATATTTTTGTAAAACACTTCAAAGCTTCAAAAAAATATAAGGACTCACGAGTAATCCACCAATTCTTCTTCTTTATCTATCAATGCATTGCGTTTTTCATGTATAATCTATGACAAACTAAATATAAGCCATAAAGATAATCAATATCATTGAGTAAATTTCAAAACAAAAAAGTGCAATCTTAACATTCATTATAATAAAAAAGATTTAACAAAATTCTATAAATTTACATAAAACATTTATTTTAAAATTACATGGAGATATGGAAAATGATTTTCAAATAAATATATGCACTTATTCCAAGACTCTAGTTATGAAATGACAATGATGGTGATTATATATAAACTCCCTTAATTTCCCTAGAGGCTATGTAGAAAGTATGTAAGTTGGATAAGGAAAGTGGGAAAAAAAAAATATGAAAACCTTACACTAGCTTTCATGTTAATTCATTTTTTTAAGGACAAAGTTTTCACTCGACTTGACATTAATATGGATTTAGAGAAAAATAACTTAATTAGAGATGTATGTGGGTGATATAACATTACATCGGATTAATCAAGATATTATTATAGCAATTAGTTAGGTTTAATTAACTAAAATATCAAAACTTTTTTTTCAACAATAATTAGAATAAAATCTCAATTCTTGTTATTACCAATTAAACAAAATAATAATTATTAAATTATGATTGTAACCGTTTTCAATAATTTAATCATATTATTTTTTAAGAAGATGATGAATTAAAATCTATAATTATCAAAACACCCTTTACCATCCTCATTTATAACCTATATTCCAATATGTAAAAATAGGCATGATGTTTTAATCTCTAAACAATGTTCTCTGTTACCACAAGATATATGTAAACAAGGGAAATAGCTGCAAAGCAGCTAGTCCTTGCCTAATGTGATATAATTGTTTCACTAGATTTTGAATCAGTTAGTAGCAGAAAGAGCGTGTAGAACATTGATTTTCCAAAAGAACATAAATTATTATTCTTGAAACTCTGTATCGATGAAGAAGAGAATTCTCATGTATGCATAATTTACAGGAGGTTGCAGACTTAGGGGACCATTGCAATTAATTTACTTAGAAATTATCGTTAATTTAACCACAACCAACAATCTAAGCAATATTCAATTTAAATGGAACACATACAGTTAAGTCTTCCTTACCTATCTTCTCTTAACGGAGCTCTACTCAAGCTTGACAAAAAAGGAAGGAAGAGTCATCAACTCGACATGCCAAGGAGGTCGGATCCCTAGATCTACCTATCTATGTATCTAAGTTAGTCTCGTAATACGCTTGTAAGGCCAGTTCCCTTCCGCAAAATCAGATCCTCTCGTTTCAGAGCCAGCATCGATCCTAGTTTAAGATCTAGTACCAGTCCCACAAATCTTTTACCAAAATAAATTGTTGCTTTTACAACATGAACGAAGAAACTATTGAAAGTAATGCAATGTAAGGGAATTGAAAGGAAAGCAATAAAAAAGATGTCATCAATTAATCATAAAAACATAAAAAAAAAAAATCGGTCTTCTCATCGCAGTAGGTAAACATGAGATTACAAATTTTGGGACATGAGTTTATGGACTTAAACAATAGAAAAGTATGTCCTCCTTGAAGTTGTTGCCTCCAAAGCTGCTAAGACTACCACTAGCAAGATTATTATCGTCCACTTACTTTCTCAACATCCACAAGCCATATGTAGATAAAACCAAAAAAAAATAAAAAAAATTAACAATAATAACCATCCCTAAGTTTCAAAGGAAGGTTATATACATGAAAGGTGTAAGGTGAGCATTAAAGTTCATGGAAGTGGAGTATCCAACATTTTTCAAGACTTTTGTATCTCTTGCCACCTTTTGCAACTCAATGGGACAAGTTAGATAAACTACCACTTGTAACTCAGTGGGATAAGTTAGGTATAAACCACTTGGGATATCATAATTTACCTCACACTCTTTCAACAACCATATTAACTTACCATTTTAAATTTCATAAATAATTATCATATGTGTATTGATTCTAAACTCTTTAATTAAATTTGCCCCGAAGGTTATCCAAAGTGGCCATGAGCTAGACATGATACCTATTATCTCTCCCCAAAATTTGGGGAGGTCACAGGTTCAACTTTCTCGATCCCCTTGAAGTTAGTATTTATAATCAAGGCCGAGGGTTTACCCTGTTTACCATCCATGGATCACGGGGAAGTAGTAGGAGGGTTTTTCATGAGGATTACTTTGGGGGGGAGGTAGAACCTTTTAATTAAAGAAAAATAAAAATAGGTTGTTTTCTTTTTCATGAACTAGTTTCATCATATTATAGTGATGTCAATTTTCTAGATTGAATATTCTCGAGAATTATTAACACTAATCAATTTGGCCACCTTTGATATAAAAGTCACAAGCGGGAGTAGTGTGTGCATCTTATGGAGATTTAACTGTGTGTGCGTTTTCGAAATGTCTGATGTTTCGAGTGGATACCTCACCTATCATTAGAGACAAATCAACTATAAGAATGATAGAAAAGAGTATGTCAGGGTAAGGATTAAACAGGGTGAAAATAATAAGCGTTGGAGAGAGACGTTGAAGGAAATTAATAAAATAAACGTGAATGATTTAAAATGATTTAAAAGGCATTGAGAAAAAATAAAAGCATCGAGGAATAATAATTTTTTTGAATATTATGAATAAGTAGGATAAATAAAGAAGGAACAATGTAATAAGAATAATGAAGAAGGAAAAAATTGAAAATTATGAATAAATGGGATAAGTAAAGAAGGAACAATGTAAGAAGGATAATGAAGAAAGGAAAAATTGAAAATTGTCAAAGAAGGAGAATAACCTCGGGGGAGGAGATTAGGAGCCAGAAAGAGATAAAGGATACAAGAAAGGGTAGGGGAGAAAATAAGAAAGAGTGAAGAGGTTTATTGATTTAAGTGATGAATAGTAGGTTTCCATGATTGGTTGAGTTTGTAGCCATCTTCCCGATTAAAGTTGTTGGGATTTTTATTTTTTTTCAAGAGCTTCTAGAATGATATGGGAGGATTAATAAGGTGTTGATGCAAGGATTTTTGCTTGGTCAAAACAAATAAGATGTTTGGAATTGTGGAAGCGTTCTGTGATTGTTGACTTAGAGATGCGGTTGTAGAATGTGTCAGTTATATGCTCTTTAAGATGGGTTTTGATTGAATGACTTGTTTGACCAATCTAGTATTTTCTGCAAGAGCATGGAATTTGATAAACTCCTTGGCTTAGCATAACATCAGATTTATCCTTTGCATTTCTAAAAATATGCATGAGGGTTTTATGGGTTTTTAAAAACGTTTTGGTGTTCGTTTTAGCTAATAGCTTAGAAATATGATCAATAACGTCATGGATGTATGGAAGAGAAACAAGAGTTGACGGTGGGGTAGAGGAAGGGGCCATTTTTGTTTTGGTGTGAAGGGTTAGGTGAAATGCTTTGTTGATGTGGGAGGTGGAGTAGCCATTGGATTTAAGGGCATTGGTGAGTTGGGATTTTTCTTTATCCAAAAGATGAGGGGAAAATATTTGGATGGCTCGAGTAACAATATTTTTGGGCAAGGTGGTGGTGAGAATGGGAATGAAGGTATATATTGGTGTGTGTCTTTTTTTGGTACACATGGTGGATCAGGGTACCATCGGGTTGAGGAGAGATGAGAACATCCAAAAAAGCAAGAGAATTTTCCTATTGGAATTCCATGGAAAATTGAATGTGGGGAGAGATGTTGTTAAGGTGGTTGAACAAAGAATCCAGTGAAGCATGGACATGGGGCCACACGACCAAGGGATCCTCAGCAAACCAAAACCAACATGTGGGTTTAAGATGGAAGTTGTTTAAGTCTAAGGCTTCAAAATGTTCCATAAAAATGTTGGCAACCACAGGGGATAAGGAGGATCCCATGGTTGTACCTTCAGCTCGTTCATAGCATGTTCCTTTGAAGGTAAAGAAAGTGGATGTGAGGAATAATTCAATTAGGTTGAGGGTTTCGGGGTTAATAAGTTTTGAGATAAGATCGAGGGATTCAAGAATAGGAATTTTGGTGAATAAAGAGACGAAATCAAAACTAACCATGATGTCTTGCTCATCAAGGTGAAAATTATGAGTCTTCTCAATGAAGTCAGAAGAATATTTAATAAATGAGGGATTTTTGCATACATATATGGATCAAGGCCTCCAAAGTTGCCAACTTGTGATGTTGTTGCATTTGATACTTACATTGGCACTCAATGAGACCAACCCCAACTAAATAATGTACCAATTCCACCCATAAAACAATATAACAAGGAACAAACCCCCCAAAAATGGTGTGGGCATTGACTACACATAACTCCCAAACACTAACATTAACAAGGTCAATGATTGAATTTGGAAACACTAAACATTAAGGCTAGATCTTCATGAAAATTTCACACACTACATCTATAGAAGGAATGTGAATTGCACCATCATTCTCATTTGAACATTATGCAAAAATGAAATATAGTGCATATGTCTCGCTCCAAAACAAGGAAGTACACACTTGAAAAAAATATATTTGTAGCTTCAATGCCCACCCCGAAACTACCATTTACTTTTTCAACATGGGAGAGACAAAGGTTGTAGCTTCTTATGTGTTGTGGACATACTTATATAAGTGAGATGTTTGATTCATAAATATTGCCAAGATAATGTCATTTTTTCTAACAAAATTTCCATCTTGCAACGAAAACCCTTGGTAACTAATCAATGTATGTCAAAATTTCTAGAAAAACTATCCAAAATATGTTCTTTATTATTAAGGAGGATTGTAACAGTGTCTAAAAATAATAGTATCTAAATATAAATAACCAAAACTTCTTGAAAAACTCTGAACACATATTAAATATTAAATATTTTAAACAAGAACAACCATGTAATAGAAGTGAATCTCAACTGTCTTAAAATTCCTTCGCCACAGTTATCATACACTAAATCAGTCGATCGACAATGTCTAGGGTTCGAAACCAACCGGGGTTTGGACTCTGGAGGAAGTTGTAATTTTTGCGTCGACTTGTCGTAACTTTCAAGGCATAGGCATAAAAGGAGAGATAAAACCTTGCCTCCAGAAGCAAGCTCGGTACATAACATCAGACCCTGAGGTGGTGCGGGGTACAAATTGCCTCCAGAAGCAAGCTCGGTACATAACATCAGATCCTGAGGTGGTGCGTGGTACAAATTGCCTCCAGAGGAAGCATGCACGGTACAGAACGCCGGATCCCGAGGTGGTGCATAGCGACGGCCCATGTCGATCGAGAACAGTGAAAACACGTGGCAAGAAAAAAGTTGGTTAATTGTTTTTTAACAGATGGCAAATTTTTAGAGGCATTGGACATACGACGAAGGTCGGGAGAGGAACCTCCCCCAGAGAACACCTTTGGTGTAATTAGCATCTATATATTGGTTCCAAACTCTTTAATTAAATTTGCCCAGAGGGTTAGCTCAAGTGGTCATGAGCTAAACGTGAGACCTATTATCTCTTCCCCAAATTTGGGGAGGTCACATGTTCAACTTTCTTGATCCATTCGAGGTTAGTCTTCCTAATCAGGGCTAATGGTTTACATAGTTTACCATTCATGAATCATGGGGAAGTACTAGAAAGGTTTTCCATTCCTTGAGAAAAAAAAAACTCTTAATTAAAGAAAAATAAAAATAGATTGTTTCTTTTTATGAACTAGTTTGAATTTCATCATATTATGATGATGTCAATTCGTTAGATTTAATAATATGAAAAATTATTAACACTAATCCATTTATCCACCATTAATTTAAAAACAGAATGAAAATATTTATTTTGACAAAGTCATTTGTAACTTGTACTTAACCCTATACATTATTATATACACTAACCCTCTTCATCCTTCATCCATAACACAAGTACAAACACAAACATTTCACTTAATAAAACTTGAATCTTAGTTAAACTATATTTACTACTCATTTTTACTAACCTAATAAACTAAATTATCACATATTATACTTGTATTATTACCCATCTCAATAACTAAACAACATTCTTTATTATAAGTATAAAACAATAAGTTAAATCCATTTTTTTTTAAATAGTGCAATGTGATTTTTACCTAATTCAATAGTATATTTGCTCACTACATTTTTTCACAAAACCATCTTATCATGTGATGGTTTTCCCATAATCATATTCAAAATTTTATTTAAAAAAAATAAAATCATTTGATTAAAATTTGTCCAACTTCTCCATATATTCTTTAAAAAAAAAAAATTCTAATAAAGTACTATTTTTGTTTGAATTTGGTTTTTTGGTGGCATCACTGACAATTTAAAAAGTTTTAGTTGGTGAATGTTTACTAACTAAATATATGAGTCTTACACAATAAGTTAAATCCATTTTTCTTTAATAGTGCAATGTGATTTTTACCCAACTCAATAGTATATTTGCTCACTACATTTTTTCACAAAACCATCTTATCATGTGATGGTTTTCCCGTAATCATATTCAAAATTTTATTTTAAAAAAATAAAATCATTTGATTAAAATTTGTCCAACTTCTCCATGTATTCTTTCAAAAAAAATAAAATTTCTAATAAAGTACTATTTTTGTTTGAATTTGGTTTTTTGGTGACATCACTGAGAATTTAAAAAGTTTTAGTTGGTGAATGTTTACTAACTAAATATATGAGTCTTACACATCACGAGAACGTGTCCTCAATGAATACATCTCATATATTCTATATAAACGAATTTTGATGTCTGGCAAATAAATAAAAATCATCAATCATGACGAAATCTATATCTCATATCTTCTATATAAACTAATTTTGATGTGTGGCAAATAAATAAAAATCATTCAAATGAAAATTTTCTCATAAAATTATATTAAATAATTTTTTGATTATAACTTCAGAAAATGATCAATCTGAACTGAAATTCCGCTACTAACAAGGTAGTCTAGTAAGAAGAGAAACAGAACTAGGTTGCCCGAGACAAACATAGTATAAGGCTAAGTTATAATATGCTGAAAAATAGACACAGTCTCTAACGAGATAACCGCCAAACATAAAAAATAGAGTGAATACGACCAAGGGATCAAAACAGAGAAGCACGAGGAAATTAAAAGACATCCACTTGGAAGGTAGGACTAGTAGTTTCCCCATCCTAGGTGTAGTAGGAGATCCTTCCTTTAGGAGTCGTGAGGGTTTGCTTGGATAACTGATCGGCCTCTCTATTTGCTTCTCGAAAAAAATGTTGAAAGTGTATGCCTTTGAAAGTAGGAATTAAATTTTTTATTCTGCATTTCCAACCTTCAATGTTGATAGTTTGGAGGTTCCCTTCCTGCTTGAGCCACTGAATGACGACTTTGGAATCCCCCAGGACCTTAATATATTGAAGATTTAATAGCTTTGAGATTGTTAGCGTAGCCCACGCTCCTAGTAGCTCAGCTTTTGTGTTAGTTCCATCCCCACAATTAAAAAACCAACGATAAGCTAACGAGTTTGTGCATTTTATTGCACCCCCGACTCCACAGTTAACGCCTCCAGTTACCGCAACACCATAAAAAAAAGCAATATCATAACAATTCCTCCTTAATATTGAACTATGTCTTAGTCCTTTGTCAATACTAGCTGGAGGGTAGGTAGGTATTCAGAGTTTTTAAAATCTTAATGGTGATAGCCCAAACATTTGGATGTGTATCCTCAAATAATGCCATGTTTCTCTCTTTCCAAATGAACCAGGTAGTTAAGATCGGAAGTCTATTTGGTAGCTTTTTATTGAGCATCCAAGTATCCATGCAGTTTGTAATAGACAAGCCTTCCCAACTAAGGTTGCAATTTAGCAGCAAGGCAATTTTTTCCCAGACCGAGCAAGTGAAGACACAATCAATAAATAAATGTTTTATATTTTCAGCCAATAATCCACACAAGCAGCATCTACTTGGGCCAGATGTTCCTTTTTACTGACGGGTATCCCACGTAAGAATTTTAGAAGCATCTACTTGGGCCAGTTGTTCCTTTTTGCTGAAGGATATCCCACATAAGAATTTTAGAATGGCTAGCTAGCCAAAAGAAACAGATAACCTTGAGGGGGAGACGCCATTTCCAAAAGTTACGTTGCCAGCCAAGCTTCACCGGGATGAAATGAGTGGACAAAAGAGCATTATAAACGTTTTTGACATAAATTTCCATACCTTTTCCATCGACTGACCACATCATGGCGTCTTTCATGCATGGATTAATAACAATTCCAGCCGTGTTTAATAAACTAGTATACTCAGTCCAAACATTCGCCAACAATCCGAATAAATCCAGGTCTCTACTGGTTAGCCAAATGGTAGTAGCCGTAACTGGATTCGTGGTTGTCTTAGCTTGATCTAAAGTGAAAACGCCTTTATTGTTGATAAGTGAAATAAAATCTGGAGGAAGGAGCGACCTTTCGCCTAAGTCTAGGATCAAGGACGATTTTAAGGATGGAAATTTATTTTAAAATGTAGAAACCTTGGCGAATCTTACTAATCTTTCATATGTCAACTATAAATGTTTGGCGATATTTTTGTAAAAATATTCAAATTTCTAAGTATTTTATATAGTTTTTATAAATTTTTGGCGATTTTTAAGGTAAAATAATTTTATCTTATATAATTTGGGCAAATCATTTTTAAAATAGTGAATCTCGTTTTTGGAAAAACCATGGAAAATTAGCCCATGAGCGAAATTTAGCCCCTAAAATCATCCTTGTCTAGGATTTTATCCTTACTGATCTGAACATCTTTACCTGCGCCTGGGTTCCAACTCATCCAAATAATAAATCTATATCTTATAAAAATCATCAATCATGATGAAATCTATATCTTATAAAAATCATCAATCATGATGAAATCTATATCTTATAATAAATTAAAAGCAACTTCATCATTATCTTGCAAATAATGTAATAATGTATTAATATAATAATGTATTGGATCTACTGAATATAAATATTAACATAAATCCTTTTAAAGAGAGTTGTTATACATATTGATGAGAAAGTGTGTATAGGCTTCTCTTACCATGCATGCGATCACTATCATCACGGATATGATGGAAACTCTTCATAAAGCATGGTCAGAATCTAAGTTCCTTGTAATCATAGAAATTGCATATGAACATATTTATCCATACACAATTAGCATTTTAAGTAATGTGGTGTGTGTTTTTTTTGGTTTTAGAGATAAAGTATTTTTGTTTTAACAAATTATTTTTCCTTGGGTGAACATTGTTGGAAAAGTATTTATGTTCTAATAAATCACTCTTCTTTGGATGAACATTGTTGGTAAACTGGCTTATTCACTAACACACACAAGGCAACGAAAATAGGTGGTATTCTCAAATCTTATTATTTTGAAGCAATATATTGTTTAGTGATTGTTTGGTTATTATTTAGTTCTTGAATTGTGAGGTTGGTGTTTATAGAGGGTTTTGTGCACAAGGGTCTCTATGTAATCAGGTGCTTTTTAAATTTTGTCGATATGACTTATAACCTTCAATAAAAGAAATGACCAATCAAATTCTTTATGGTTATTTACACTATATGCACCCAATTTGTAGAGAAAAATAGAAAGATTTGCCTCAATATCACTATATTTAATGGCCTATCTTTTGCCCACATCAAACCCTCAGTTTCCTCACATTTTTCTACATGAAAGTAATGTTTTTTCATAGCCACAACATCTCAACAAGGATAATAGTCACAAGATTCAAATATGAATACAAAAGTATACATCTCAT
>JZKD02S1870557.1:58556-72614 GCA_000966675.3 Picea glauca
GGTTGCAAAAATATAGCTAAAAGGGTCCAAATCATTGCATGTTTAGACTACACTAAAAAATAGTTGCATCACTATCACTATATTTAATGGAGTGAGCTAACAAGCGGACAAAATTAACTTTTCTAGTGAGTTTATTTATTTTCCAATGAAGCAAAGTTCCACCTTGATTTACTTATTTTTTCAAAATTTCGATGATCTAAGTTATCTTAAAATGGGCTAAAGCCCCCAAGGGCAAAGTTGCACAATCAAAGTTCTCATCAATCAAGTGTAACTATAATTTTTGGCAAAATTCGTACCAGATTTGAGGAAGAATTTCAACAAAAAAATGTTAAGGTTATCCACTAATTAACTTATTCATATATAATGGTTTAGCTTACGTTGACAACAAAACCTCAAGTTTTTAATAGTACTATTAGATTGTGAGTCCCTAGACAATCACAAAGTCTGAGATTATGTTCTTATGAGTTGCTATCCTTATCTACTAATGAGGTATTGTCATTATTCACTAATGAATTGTTAGTGAAATCTAAATCTAAAGGTGGTCAAATAAATGTATTATAAATTGATAATATGGAATAAATACAAATGTTGAATATGATTTAAAACCTTTTCCACCAAATTTTTATCTCTGGTTATACTTGTTTTATTTCTTAATAAATACTTTTAGATAAAATTAATTACTTTTCTAAATCACTATCTCTCAATCACAAACAACATCAACATTTCAAAACTCTCAAATGTCTCAGGTTTTAAAATTATTTTGGTCTAACACATATGGATGAACCAAAAACCAATAGAAAATGATATTTTTCATTTTTATAAATTCGACAATAAAGTTTTATTTAAAAATATTTCAAATTCTTAGTTAAGTTTCAAACCTTTATTCAACTTTGATTGTGATTATGATCTTTGAAAATCCACTATTTGGAAAAGTCACTTGCGTACTTTAATTACCTTCATGTAAGGGTTTTTTCAAAAGGAAAAGTCACTTACGTACTTTAATTACCTTCGTGTAAATGTTTTTTCAACTAAAAAACTGAGGGAATAAAAATTACTGTCATGTAAAGGCTTTTTCAGAAAATTGATAAAATCAAACCATGTGTTTGATGTAAATAAAAATGTGTGTTTGATGTATTGGTTTCACATAATGAGTTGAGTTTCTAAGTTAGTCGGATGTTATTATGATGATGTATGGTAAGACAAATAAGTCGGATGTTTTGATGATGATGTATAGTAAAACAAACAAGATTAGACAAGACAAAAATGACTATAGGAAATTTTTTGGGTAGTGGCTTATATAACTTTTAACAATATAGTTGGTTGTGTTTATCTAATGTTTTAGACCAAGTAAGTTATCTTGGATGAAAGTTTCTAGACTAACAAAATGAGTGGTACGTGTTGTGCATGATTTCAATGGATTCCATAGAGATACATTTTGAGGAAACAAACATTTACATGATTGTTTGAGTGGATTTTATGAACTTAGTTACACTTTTGTGTGTGTTGCTTTTGATAGATACAATTCACTCGAAAACAGATTAGGACCACCCAAGTAGTTAGAGAGGAATTGAATTGGCCATAATCACCATATTTTGAGGGGAACATGGAGGTTTATTTTTGGGCAAAACCGGGTTGGGCAACCAAGTGTGGTATAAATACCACTTGGGCAATCACTTGCAAATAATTCATCTTTTGTTGAACAAATATGTTTATGTGTTGAATGACTTATGCAAGGTGGATGGATTTGCAAGGTTGACATCGGGTTTGGATGAAATAGTTGTAGGCGGTTATCAACACGACAGATTAATTCATTTTGATGGAAATAGTTGGATTAGTGTGCTATCATGGCCATTTGGCTTAAATAGTTTTGGGTGAGATGAAGCTTATATCTGAGTAAAGAGGCTAGGGACTTTACTCTAGGGAAACATCATTGTTGTAACAATTATTTGACTTAGAAAAGTTGTAAGTGATTGTTCGTTATTGTTATAAATGAACCATTGGTAATTGGGCCAAGGTGTATTCTTGATGGTGCTTAATACCTTAATTCTCCAACTATTGATAATAATAACTATTTTAAAACTATTTATTAATTCAAATAGTTTTTCCTCTTAATATTTTAGTGTGAGACGTCATAAGGATTTACATTTCAAAAAAGCAAAGGGTGGAAGGTGGGAGGGAGAACCAGAGAGCCGAATAGATTTGAATTTTTTTTACGGGAATGATGAGATTTTGATGCAGAACCAGTCGGGAGTGGTAGAGAGTACTAATGGATCCAGTTGGGGGTTTATTGGACACAGGCGGGGGATTACCTTTCTTTGTAGGCGACTTAACACCTAAACGAAGCCTACAACTGAGCACTATTGGAGGAGTTTTTTTCTTTGTTTTTTCAGGGTGACTCTATCACTCATAGGAGACGCCACTTTCAAACGATTTGTAGTCCTAGAGACTTCTTTGGCCCTGTGGTGGAGGCGCTTTTATCTTTCATTTTGAGACTTTACTGTTGTTCTGATTGTTAGCCTTCCTTGTGATATTCAAGGATTTTCTTTTCCTCCATTGTCACTAGCCCGCTTAGTTTCGAGACTGACATTGGCATTAGAGACTTTGCTCGGTTCCTTCCTGGGGTGTTTCCTGGTGGGCTCCATCGTCTCTCTGACTAGAGGTATTCTCATTTCAAGTGATTTCTAGTTGCATAGAGTTACATCTTCCCTTGGGACTCTCTAGGGGTCTCTGACTGCTACAGTGACTGGGTCCACATTGGTAATTTTTTGAGATGAAGAATGATGTTGATCCCTTCCTAGAAGTCAATTCCTTAACCAACCTCGAGATGGAGACAGTCTGGCAGAGGTATATTAGTCACAAGAATCCAGTCTTGATTGAAGCTCTTTCCTGTCCCCCAGATAAACACTCTGGCTCTTTGGGGGTTGGCTTTTCAACATTGGGTGCAATCGTTGGTTCTTGTCATGCTGATTTTCCATTTCAAGCATTTACACAGGTTCATGCCCCTGTTGCTTGTAGTATAAACCCTTCGCTTCTAGGACATATTCTAGTTCATTCTACTGAAGTCAATATAAAGGAAAATCTTGGAGTGCCAAGAACTAGGGTCGATCATGCTCTTCCTCCACTGTCTGGCATTAGGAAGAAGGCGTGGAGGAAGAATAAAAAAGTCAGGAAAATGGTATTGGGGGCCAATGTGGGTCTGGAGGAGACCTGCATACTAGCATTATGTGGACTAGTGGGGCGTCTTTCATATGCATATCTGGCTACTGAGCCTTTTGCGGATTGGATGGCTAAAACCTAGGTTCCTATTCTAGGTTACAAACCAGAACTCCACTTTCTTACTAAGGGGTGGTTGGGGATAGTTTGTAAAAGTCCAGACGATGCTCCTCTTCTCTTAAACAGTTTTTGGATATTGGGAGGAAGTAGCCTGATGTTAAAAAGATGGAGGGTGGCCTTTGACCCACTGACTGAATACTTCCATCAGAGACATCTTTGGGTCTTACTACCAAGGTTACCGATACATTTATGGAATGAGGGGGCTCTGAGGGAAATCAGAGATGCCTTGGGTCATTTTATCTCTCTGGATGCTTCGTCTTTGGCAAGTTCAAGCAAGAAAGTGGGGAGAGCCCTGGTGGCTATTGATATTCATGAAGGTTTACCTGAGCTATTGGATATTGAGTGGAGAGGGCGACACACAAAGCAGAAACTAGATTATCAGGGGATCCCCTTTAGATGTAGCAGGTGCTGATGTATAGGACATCTTCAAAGAGATTGTAGAGGACTAAAGTTGAAGGAAAAGTATGAAGATTCATTACTACGTGAAGATCCCCCGGACTACATGACTGAGGATGATCACATTCACGAAGTGGACTCCTACTCTGATCATGGGCGGGGGTTACCAACTGTTCCTGATTCTTCTTTGGCTGGTAAGATAAACACTTATTTTCCCTCACTCTTCTCGTCTCTTAGTCATTGGGAACTTGTTGCTCTTGAGAAATCGTCTTGGCTATTTAACAATACTACTGGTGATACGGGTATGAAAAGAACAGGCCAAGGATATACTTCACCTTCACCATAAACCGGTAAGACGTCTATTAATTCTTCTTTGTCGCTACTAGAGTCGGTTTGTCGGTAGAGCCCTGAGCACCTGGGAGGGCAGGTGGAGGCTTTGACATCTTTGGTAGCGGATCCCATTCCCAATACTTTCTTCGAGTCGAATTTGGGGAGGCCTCCAGCTTCCTCTACATCTCCCCACACTACTTCTATACCGGTGGGCCCTTGTATATCCTCTAGAAAACAACTAAGGGAGTCGGAGGCGGAGGAGCCATTTTTCATGACAACTATGGACCCCCTACTTCCAACGTATAGGGGTTCTATTAAATCGACAAAGCTTCTGATTTTTCAAGGGAAGAATGTATTCTCTCATGATCCACATTCAGGGGCCTCCAATTCCATTTCGGCTGTGGTTAAGGAGGAGAGAGATGCAGTGAAGTCTAGAGGGCTTGGTTTAGAACTATCGCCATTAAAAACGAGGAGTGGGCGAAAGAAGATGGCGCAAGGTTTCCCACAGCCTTCAGCATCCATGGATCATTCAGACAGTGGGCCTCTTATAGAACTGAAGGCCTTGGCGAGGTCTAAATAATGATGTTGCTTTCTCTTAACATCAGAGGGATTGGAGGCACCCTCAAAGCAATGTCGGTTCGAAGAGTGTTAGATCATACTCGTCCTGATATTTTGTTTTTTCAAGAAACATTGGTTAGTGATTTAAGAGCTAGAGACTTTTTACAGGGGTTATGCCCCTCTTGGGTTTCTTGCTCTGTCAGTGCAGTGGGCAAATATGGAGGACTCTTAGCTGCCTGGGATCCTTCTCTTTTCATTTTAGAAGATGTTCAGATTGAAGGAGGCATTTTATTAACTGGAATAAGCATAGCAACAAATCAAGAGTTGGCTTTCTTAATTTTATATAGGCCTTGCCAGAACATAATTAAATTCTAGAAATCGATCGCTGACAGTGGTATCTTAAGTACACCAAACCTGATATTAGCAGGTGATCTAAATATTATTTTGGCAGAGGAAGAGACTTGGGGAGGATCTGGGACGATAAAGAATATGGATGTTTTTTTCAAAACGCTCTTCCAGTCAAATAACTTAGTGGACATTAAATCAGCTAAGTTAAAACCTACCTGGAGGAATGGTCGATCTGGACAGTAGGCTATATCAAGGAGACAGGATAGAGTGCTAGTCTCAAAGGCGCTCCTGTGAGCTGCTGGAAATTATCACTCATGGGTGGAGTCTCCTTTCGTTTATGACCATGCTCCTATTTGCTTTCAGATGGAGCAGCTCCCGGCGTACAAGTGTTCTCCTTTTAAGTTCAATGCAGATTGGTTGAAGGAGAGCGAATTCATTGATCTTATTCACAAAAATTGGAACGCCCCTATGTTTCTACGTGAAGATAATAAACAATTGCGTTGGATATGGCAGCTACAGGTCATGAAAAGATTAACCAAGTTATGGTATAAAGAATATCTAGAAAAAAAGAGATCGTAACTGTTATTATTGGAAACAAATATAAAACATTTCATTGATCTATTATTGATGGAACCTACCAACATAGAACATTTCACAGCCTTGAAACAGAGTGAAATAGAAAGGAATCTGATTTTAAAGGGTGAAGAGGAGATGTGGCGACTATGTAGCAAAGCGCTTTGCCTTTCAAGCGGAGACAAAAATACCAGATATTTCCATAAAGTGGCTTCAAACAACAGGACAAAAAAGCATGTGTGGGAGATTTTTTCTGGTTATGACGAATTATTAACAAAACAGGATGCATTAAAAATTGAAGCAACAACATATTTTAAAGCTAGTTACAAGGAGCCAACATCAGTGAATATCAGTGATCAATGCCTAGTTACAGAGCACTTTTCTCAGTGGGTTAATGAAGAGGAGGCTTCTGACTTGTTCTCCCCGGTTACTTTGGAATAACTCCAAGGATTTCTTGGTCAGTTCAAGAAGGAGAAGAGCCCAGGCCCGGATGGCTGTACCTCTGAATTTTTTATTTTCTTTTTCGATTTGCTCGGAGGATCTCTTGGCAATGGTTGAAGAGTCTAGAATTAAGGGAGCTATTCAGGGTGGCTTAAATTCTACTTTCTTGACCTTGATTCTGAAATCAGATCGCCCTAGAACTTTTGACGACTTTCTCCCTATTTTGCTCTGTTATGTTTCTTATAAGATCATCTCCAAAGTAATTGCTTATCGGCTAAACCCTGTTCTCTCCAGATTTTTTTCTTCGGAGTAGCTGGGCTTTTTGAAAGGAAGACATATTCCAGACGCCATAGGGGCTGCCAGTGAAAGTATTCACAACATAACAAAGAAGAAGATCAAAGCTCTTGTTTTAAAGCTTGATTTACAAAAAGCTTATGACTGTATTGACTGGTGTCAACTCAGATTGATTCTTCTCAAAGTGGGCTTGGGTATTCAATTAACAAATTGGATTATGTCTTGTGTAACTTCTTCATCCTTCGTTGCCTTAGTAAATGGAGAACCTTCGGAATTTTTCAGAAGTGAGAGGGGGGTTCGTTAAGGTTGTCCACTTTCCCCCCTACTTTTCATTCTTATGATGGAGGGACTCGGCCTATTATTGAAGAAAGCAGCTGCCAAAGGAGTGATCTCAGGTATAAATGTTTCTAAAATGACTAAAATTTTGCGCTTGCTCTTTGTAAATGACGTTCTTATTATGTCAAAGGCGAATCTTGCTAAGTGGAAGCAGATAAAAGCTATCATTGAGCTATTTTGTAGTGCTATGAAACTCATAGTAAGTAAGCCAAAAACAACTGTCATTTATGAAGGTCTCAATGACCTGGATCTTTCTACGTTCAAATCTCTTCTTTCATTTTCTTTCAACAAACTTTGAGAGGGTTTCAAATGTTTGGGGTACTACTTAAAGAGTGGTCCAAGCTGAGCTTTTGACTGGGGCTGGTTAGTTGCAAAGTTTTCTCAGAAAATTTTGGGTTGGTATAATTGGTGGCTCTCCTTAGGAGGAAGATAGATTTTCATCAAATCTATCCTAGAAGGACAACCGGTCTTCTGGATGTCTATGGAATCCTTGCCTCACTCTATCCTCAATAGGATTCATAAACTGGTTTTTCATTACTTATGGAATGGACGGTCAGACTCTTGTCAGTATCATCTTTGCAGGTGGGATCTTCTCGCTAGACCAAAAAAAGACGGGGGGTGGGGGTTTCGTAACCTCTTTCATTTCAATTTAGCACTTAATGTTGCAACTCTTTGGAGACTTCTAACACATCAAAGCGTCTAGCATCAGATTGTCATGGACAAATATTTAAAAGCTTCTTCTCTTGTAAATTGGCTCAGAGAGCCTTAACACAATTGGCGTGCAGTCTCAAGGCTGTGGTCAAGTCTTCTTAGATCGCTGTCGGTTATTCTTCGCTGGCTCTGTTGGAGACCAGGGGATGGGCGTCTTATTGCTATATGCAGAGACACGATTCTTGGCATGGGGGATCGTGCTAGGCTCAGTTCGGAACTTGTGCAAATTTTAAATGACAACCATATCATTACTTTAGCCCAAGATTCAACCATTGTAAATCCGATTACCTTGACAGAGGTTTGGAAAACCAACACTGATCTGAATTTAACTGGTGCGCGCGAGGTGGAGTGGAGTACTTTCATTGCTAACTTGAATAAATCGAGTGTAATTCTGAGGGGGGACCAAGTTGATTCGCTTTTGTGGTCTGGAGGGGACAGTTCAGGTGTGCTATCTGTCAAACACTGCTATGATGCGCACATTTCCACTTTCAACTTTCCTGTCAGCTAAGGTTGGAAAGCTAGTTTGTGGAAGTAGAAAGTTCAACTGAAGATTATCCTCTTCTTCTGGCTGGCAGTGGAGAATAGGATACTAACATGGGACAACTTACAGTCAAAAGGTTGGATCAGTCCAGGTTACTGTCTCTTGTGCAAGAATAATGATGAAGATATTCCTCATCTCTTTATTCATTACCCATTTTCTAAGAAGGTTTGGTCCCATTGTTTGCACATGATAAATTTGAGATCTCAGTGGTATGGAAATACTCTCTGTGAGTGTATGGACAAGTTGAACAGCAGGCCCGAAAATTCAAAAAAACTACCTTTGTTGGTTTGTTGGCACCTTTGGCTGGTTTGTAACAGAATCCTCTTTGAAGCAAAAAACCCATCAACAAGGGTGACTGCCCACATGGCCTTGGGTGCTCTTGGAAATGTCTCAGTGAATGAAAAAGAGCAGAATTTAAAAACAAATTCTATATTTTTTATGAAAGGTTGTTCGATGGCCTTTTTTGATGGAGCGTCGGAGGCTGGTGGCACAATTTGTGGGCCAAGTCGTGTTCATTGAAGGAATATAGATGGTTTTTAAATTGTGCGGAGGGAACAAACACAAAAGCGGAAATGATGGGAGCGTGGGCTGCTCTTTTTATTGCCAAACACTTTGATATCAGCGATATCCAGTTATTCAGTGATTCAAAAGTAATAATTGTCTGGTTAAGAAAAAAAGCAAACCTCTGGGCCATAAATATTGAAGGATGGAAAAGTAAAATTACTAATTTGGTGGCCACCTTCAGGATTATTAACTTTCAGCACATTTACAGAGAGAATAATATGGAGGCAGATATAATATCTAAGAAAGCCATGACGACGGTGAGCGGAAGACTTTTCTATCATTCCTGGGACGGAGTTGTTGCTGGAAATATCCAACATTTTGATATTTTCTAACTGCATCTGTTGAGTAGGGTTTATCTATTTTGTTTAGAACAGGTTTGTGATAATTAGTGCTTTGGAGGAGCCTTCTATCTTGTTTAGATTATGTTGGCCTATGTTTGGAGGACCTGTCGGATCCCTCTTGTAGAGAGTTTGGCAGATTTTTGCCCATTGAAACCAACATTATTGACGGGGTTTGTATGAAAATTTATATTATTAATATAATTAGTGTGAATTTTCTGCGGGAAAGTTTTCCTTTATAACAGATTATGTTTTTAATTCATTGTGATTGATTTTTATTTCATAATTATATAGATTAGATAAATTATTTATTATTGTAAAGTCACTAAAATGGATAAATGAGTCATGATTTTTTTCATGATTATATTAATKGGATAAAWTATTTATTATTATAAAATGAATGAAATAGAAAAATTAATTAAATATTTACTGAAATAATTTTCATTAAAAAWTWATTATTGRTTAAATATTATGTGACATCRTATAGATTGACTAGTGATAAACATTTAATAGTGATTAGTGATGTATTCAATGGTTATAGGAGGTCACAGGTTCAAAATCAGAGGGGGTAGGGTATGTACACCTCTTTAGACTTTAAYAATCAAATCACTACACRAAGGGGGTCCATTGTCCCACAAACAAAGGGGTGTCATACACCAATTTGGTGTCTAGCTTGGTGTGTGTGTGTGTGTGTGTGTGTGTATAATGTTAGTCAACTTTACAATATATTCTTAAATACATTGTTATTCTATACATACTTATTATCAAATACATTATTACTCTCTCTATATATATTTAAATGCATCATGATTGTGTAATTTTTTTTTCCTTAAAAATTGGAGGATTTTTATTCATTAAAAAAGGTGTGGCCTAGGCTGCTAAGCACAAAATTAAGAACCAATTAACATGACAAAATTCCAATTCTTTCAAAACAACTAGCTTCCATGAGCCTACTCTATCTCTATGATTTCTCCAAAATCTAAAACTACTGCATAGTTGAACTAAGTAAAATCAGTAAAATATACTGAGAATACAGATAGAAAAACAAAACATATCTAAACTTTAAAGTTCGAAACTTTCTAGACCTTCACATCTCTGTTGTCTTCAACATTTGTTAGTGTCACTAGCACATTTTAAGTGTGGAAGCAAATATGTCTCCAATCTAGACGAACAACCAATATAGTTGTGTAATTATTATATTCTTAATATATGTATAATTTAATACATTATTACTTTATATATATGTTTATTATATTATAAACATATATATTATTAAATATACAATTAATTTGTGTTTATATATATATATATATATATATTTGTTTGTGAGTGATAAATTCTACATGAAACCTTTAAATGTATCACTATTGTATTTATTTGTTTGTTTGCGATGCACTCTACTTTAAATCAAAACTTTACTTTACATCAAATGAAAGTTAAATATTAAATACCTCAAACAAAATGATATACAATAGATAGTTAGTTGTAAAGCATTTAATGCTTCACACCTTGGGTATCCGAATTGGGTGCCACATGGCCACGAAGGTCGAGATAATGGAACATATGGCAGGGAAGAGGGACATTATGTCTCTGAGCGGGTTGTCTTGTCCACGAGCTCGTCTCCCATCATTGGGCGCCTCAATTTATTTTCTTTGCAGTGTTGGAGAATGGATTCTTACCAGAGCATGATGGTCATCGGGCAACAACGAATGAAGACGAGCACGATGAGCAAGTTCCTTCGGCGGGGGTTAGTGATGAAGCCATTTATAGAAACAATTGATTCATCTGCCCTCGTCCTAGCAAACATTATGCATGTGCGTGGGAGGAGACTTAGACAAAAAGTTAAAGGAAGGTTGAATTTCATTTTGTGGATCCTGGTTACGTTGTTTGCGTATGAGAAAGGAAGCTTACAGTGGTGGGATCTAGAGATACAATGGGGTTTAAGTCACAAAAGTCTATTGGGTCTTGCTTGGTGTATCATGGTGCCTAGAAAGGGAAGGTGGAGTTGGGTCGGGAGAAGAAAATGTGGGAAACCCTTGTTGTCGAGGAGGCAGCCATGAATTATCAATTTGAGCTCGACCCATCTGATAAAGAGACAATCCAAGCTTTGGAGGTTGAGGTGAGGGCCAAGAGGGCTCAAATTGAGGATGTGGCAATTGATGGTAAGATAGGGGACATTATCCTTGATCTAGATTGCACTAGAAACATGGATACAAATTTCCACTGCACGGTGGAATTATAATGACATGTAAAGGAAATGGTGGCGCAGGGAATGAAGTCGCAGGTGCAAGAGCTTAGGAATCTTTAGCAGAGGTTGGATGCTCTGGAATGCTAGTCTAGTTTGTTGATTACAATGGTTTTGTAGCTCTTGAAGAAGCATGGAGGGGTTTTCCAGGTCGTCAAAAACAAGGATGTTCCATTAATCTCTAAGCCCCCTCCGATGTTGTCACAATCTACTAGTGTTCAACCTAATGAGGCTCCCCAGGTTCATGTGCTAGATGTGTGATGACCTTTTAATAATTATGGGTCATTTTGCTCAGGATTTGCTAGATTTTCTTAGTTTTCACTATAGCTTTGGATACACTGTTTTAGACTAGCTAGACATTTATTATGTGCACAAGTATGATAGTTTCAGTTCTTTTGACAGCTGACCTAGTTTCCCTTTGGGCAAGTCAACAAACTTTTTTTTTTATGAAGATCTTATGGCTACTATAGCTAAATGGTTATGGATGTATATACTGTCAATATATAAATAGAAAATTTGCTACTAACAAAAAAAAGTATGCTTCACACCTTGTGGTATATAATGTTATGTAACACTTTTGAGATATACACTCCAACATAGAATGTTTTGTAGCACTTCCCACATTATTGGATTTAAAGTTATTTTAAATTCAACAATATACACCTCAAGATACAATAACCAACTAAATACTTATTAGACGTCTTATTTAAGGTATTTAACATTTAGCTTTCATAAAGAATTTATCATAAACAAATAAATAAATACAAAATGGTAATACATTTAATGATTTGATGAAAAGTTCCTCGGATGGGGTGCCATGTTGATAGCATGCAACCCATTATATTTATTAGGCCTACCGCCACCCTCACATTCATATCTCGAATGGAGGACAACATTCAACGTGCTTTTGTGCAGGTTGGACAATCCCCTCGCGCAGGTTTAATGGAGCTCTCAGTGCGCCATGGCGGATGAACGACGATGAGTATGGGAGGCATGTGTAAGGTCACTTAAGGCCCCTTGGTGCCCCTCCATTTCCTCCGAGCATGTTATGGCTCCTCCCACTCAGCTCAAATATTGCATTCAAACATTGCTCCTGTCACTGTCCTCGCTCTGTGCTTTGTCAAGCTGAGTCCAGTCTGGTTTTCCCTCACCGCCATGCCATGGGAACATGGTAAGCCTAAGAGGGGATCTTCTTGGTATAACTATGCAGCCAGACAGTGACGCATTCGTAGGCTTGCCCAGACTTCTTCAACCTCACTGATTTGTTGTAATAGGGAGAAAAATTCGCCTCTAATGGCCTATGTAGAGAAGGAAATTCCAGAAGAACCAATTACGGTTCCACCAGATTCCCTTCTCTACATAGTCCCGGACCCCCAAGACCGTCCTAGCACCAATCACTCTGCCTCTGCTACAACTTGTGCCATGGAAGGGGCAACTTGTATAATCCAGGAAGAAAATCCTTTGGTTGACTGCCCAATAGAGCCTCCACTGCCCACCCCAACTCTGGTCCGAGATTCACAATTTATTTGCTTCCTGGCGCCATAACATCTGGAGCTCATCTTTGATATGCGAAGGGACATGATGGAGCAACTCCATAGGCATACTTTACTCAAGAATAGACTCAACATCCTGTTTGAAGCGCTCTCAAGCTCACAAAGTCAGCAGCGCTGCCCGACCTGCGTGCAACCGTACGTCTTCACTCTTCAAGGCGACACTCAGGGTAGTACATGTTTTACTAGCTCTTTGGATGATTAATCCTTTCAACTCTCTGCACTTCTTTTGCAAAAAAACAATGAATTTTCCATGCTCCTGTTCAGATTTCTTGTTGCATGTTCAGACAGTTCTATTTCAATACTATTCTGCCACCTGTTCTGGTTTCCAAATGTTTAGCGAAACAAGTGGGGTTTTTTTCCTTTTTGTCATCTAGAATAGAAGAGTGCCATCTATTTCAATTTCCACTTGTTTTGTGAAACATGTGACAACCCTCCAGACATGACTTTGCCATGTATAATCACAACAATATTTTGAGGAATTAAAACTTTTTTATTTAAAAAATAAAATGATTTGATATAAAGTTTATCTTAAATCCAATCATATACATACCCAACATGTGAAGTATTAAATGCTTTATAACACCTCAACCTATAAAATATTAAATGCTTTATAATTACATAGTTATTCTTCACTAAACAAAACTATAACCATGACACCATTGTAATTAATATTATAACACTTTTTTAAACCTCAAACTCTGCATCGATCTCAATACCATGACACCATTGTGATTAATATTATAAAACTTTTTTAAACATCAAACTCTGCATCGATCTCAAAAAAATAAATGTTGATTACCTCAAATAAAACAATATTGTCACTCATAATGTTGATTACGTCAAGTAAAACAATATTGTCACTCATTGTAACAGTGTTTTGGGCAACCTCGCCATCCGATTAAAAAAAATTAAAAGTGGTTATTCCAGCCAAAAAGCATTTCAGATGGTCCACCACTCCGTGTAACAGTTGAGCAACTTTTCATCGAATCCAGTGAAACAATAAAATGACGTAACTGCACAATATCTGTCATGGCATGCCACTCTATAATCGTGTTGTTTCAGTGGCTTAAATTCGAAAGGGTCTTATCATGGCCATCTGAAGTTCCGTTCCCACCCCCTTTATCTCACATGCATTTAATAGACGAACAATAACATGACACTTGGTATTTAAATGCTCCACAGGTTCAGACTAAGTGGACATTACAGATACTCAACTTGGTGTTTGCTGGTATTGGTTTCTGACTAGGTTTGCAGTCTATGGACCCTATCAAGAACCTTCATTTGCTTCGGGCATATGCATTTTTGTTCAATAGATTTGCTGTTTAAATGTTCCATGTGTTCAGACTAAGTGGACATTACAGATATTCAATTGGTTTTACTGGTATTGGTTTGTGAGTAGATTTGCAGGTTATGGATCTCATGAGGAACCTTCGTTTGGTTCTGATATATGCATTTTTGTTCAATGGATTTTACTATTGGAAACATGTATCTGCTGCC
>JZKD02S1870568.1:0-32578 GCA_000966675.3 Picea glauca
ATCCTTATGAGTGATCAAGGAACACATTTTATTAACAAGACTATCGAATCCTTGACTCGAGAATTTGAAGTTCACCATCAGAAGAGCACGCCCTATCATCCATGAGAAAATGGGATAGTTGAATCATTCAATAATATCTTGGAGACAACGTTGATGAAGATATGTATTGTGAATAGGGATGACTGGGATTTGAGAGTACCGACAATATCATGGTCCTACATAACCACTTGCAAGAAACTGACCATGAAGACCCCCTTCAAATTGGTCTATGGTCTAGAAGCAGTTGTACCTATGGAATATTTGGTTCCTAGTTTGAGAATTGTAGACTTTACAGATATGTATGACATTGGTGTTGTTCAAGAGAGTCTTGCGTAGTTGGTTGAACTGGAAGAAGACCGATTTATCGGAGGATTTCACCAGCAGGTTCAGAAAGAAAGAGAGAAGGCCTACCATGATAGACACATTAAGAAGAAATATTTCAATCAAGGAGATTTGGTATTGGTATATGAAAGTAAGTTCATGAAGCATCCAGGGAAGTTCAGGACACATTGGCTTGGGCCATATGAGATTGCCTATGTTACAGAAGGAGGAGTTGTGCAGTTGAAGACTTTGACTAGAAATTGGAAGGAAGGTTTTGCGAACGGAAGTTGGTTGAAATTGTATTATGACAACCAGCTGCCTCGTAACTCTCTGTAAAAGAAAAAAGGAAAAGGGTCTAGGTACCAGGTGCAGTTGAAACTAGGTACCAGACATAGAAAAAGACAGTCTGCATAAGGAAGGAAGGAAATACTAGAGCTGAAAGAATAGGCTACCCTGCATAGTCTAAAGTCGAAGTAAAATAGAAGGATCAGATCTGAAGTGCCTCGGGATGAGTCGCAGGTGAGTTTTGGGGGCCTGTTTTCCCTTGGGTATGGAATTAAGAAACTATTAAAGTAGAAAATATGAAATGCGAACTGCATGGAAGACATAGTGACTGACACTGGGTCAAAGTGAGCAGAAGAGTAGAAAAGATGATGTGAAGTAAGAGAAACCAGGGTGTTGGATGAGGATATCGAGGATGACATATCATAAAGGAAGAGTTATTGTGGACAACTCAACAAGCGTAAAAATCCACCGTTGGATGCTTTGGAGCACCACGCGAGAAGGAATGAAAGACAGGCTGGCGAAGCCTTGAAAATGTGGGTCAAGTTGAACTAGGGTTTTAGACACCTAGGGTTTTGGTATCTAGGGTTTTGATACATAGGTTTTAACCTAAGGGTGTCTAAGAGATATTGTAATGTATAAATAGAGTTCTAAAGGACCCGAGATGGGTTGTTGTTATGGTTGGTGCTATGTTGTTTGAGAGTTCATTACTGTTGTGTGATCGAGTGAGTACTATTGTGTGAGAAAGAAGTGTTGAGTGAAAGAAACTTCTGGTATTGTAAGATCTTTAGTTGGGTGTGAAGATCAACCCTATAGCTGGGTGCGCAAGGGGGGGAGAGACAAAGAGGAGAAGAGAGAAGATCTGCTAGCTAAGAGCACAGACAAGATATGTATGCTTCATCTTAATATATTATAAAACATAGTTCTATGGACATATCCCTAGGGAGAGGGTGAACCACGTATATCTTGTGTTGTGTGTGATTGATGTTGTGTTCTCTGTCATTTTATATGTTGCTAATGTGACATTGTGTTAGATCTGAAATATAGCTTGCACAGTAGGTTTAGGGAAGATAAAGAGTAACTAGGTGACTGTGTACTGTTCTTGTGAATCCACTCTGCATTTCCTCTAGTTGTAGACACCTGTGTCCTGGAACCCCCTATATCTACTTCGGGTGATACTACATCTACCTCACAGGTGTTGCCGAAAGGGCCAGTAGTTAGGGCTTGTTGGTGCATTCTTGGATCCTGAACCCTGGGTCTGCCCTTGTTCCAACAATCCTGCATATCTCGAGCTCTACTGATTGCATCCTGTAAAGAGGTAGGCTTGTATGCCTTGACCCATCCTCGTAGAGGCTCCATTAGCTGAGTGGAAATCATCTCCTAGTTTCCTATACTCCTCTAAATATGCCCTATAGGGATCATCCTGCTCAACCTGCATCAATGGACCTACAACTTCATTCCCCAAAAATTGAGGCATAGTGGGTCTGGGGGATTTGTTGTACAAGTGGGGATGGCTCTACATGGTAAAGCGTGAGTGGATTCCTTCTCCATTTTTTGAAACCCCATCACCGCTCTAGTTCTTCTTCATTGTGCCCTCCAATGAATTATTCACAAACTGCCCCATGAGGTCTGTTGGCACAGGGGCAGACCCAGGGTTCATCTCCAAGAGCTCACCAACAAGCCCTAAATACTAGCCCTTTCGGTAGCACTTGCGAAGCAGATGCAGTCTCACCCGAAGCATCTATGAGGGGGTTGTAGGATAGAGATTTCTACAACTAGGGGAATATCAAGTGGTTCTTATTGTTAGTGCCAATTATTGCAAGGGGGTGTTTCTCTCCGATTTCAAGCCCTTGGTGTAAATGCGTAGAAATGGGGTTTAAAAACCCATCAAATGCATTTTATTCAAAGGCCACAGTCACGAGCGCCAAGCACAACACATAGAAGAAGTCCATTTCGGGCTTAAAATCAAGTGAGTGGGCATTTTGTTTTCAATGATGAGGATCCATAGATGGAGCAGATCGACGGTCATCAGGTAAGATTGAGTCACGGAGTTACACGAGGTTTAGCGCATGGGCTCATATCTTATGGCCAAAGTCACGAAATGATTGTGGTCATCCAATCCAGTCAGGACACATGGCGCCTGATCAGGCTCGGTCATGATTTCGGCTATCAAGACTTAAAAATACATGGGGTCTCTCATCCATTGCATTAGGAAACTCCGAAACATGAAATGATTAGCTGTTTCGGCATTCTGACTACCAGGACATCAAAAGACAAGGGGTCTCTCATCCATTACATTGGGAAACTATGAAACATGAAATGATTAGTTGTTTCATTATTTCGACTACCGGGACTTCAAAAGACACGGGGGTCTCTCATTCATTGCATTGGGAAACTCTGAAACATGAAATGATTAGCCGTTTCATAATTTTGGCTACCGGGACTTCAAAATACATGGGGTCTCTCATCCATTTCATTGGGAAATTCTGAAACATGAAATGATTAGCTGTTTCGGCATTCCAGCTACCGTGACTTCAAAAGACATGGGGTCTCTCATCCATTGCATTAGGAAACTCCAAAATGTGAAATGATTAGCCATTTCAGCATTTTGGCTACCGGGACTTCAAAATACACAGGGTCTCTCATCCATTGCATTGGGAAACTCCAAAACGCGAAATGTAAAAAGAACCTTTGAAGATAGGCGTAGGGTCATGGCTCATGGTCACTTGGGGTGATAGAAAGAGCTGTGCAAAGGGCCAATGTGATGAGTTTAGCTAGAAGAGGCGTCGTCGCGTTCTCTAGGTGCCAATTCAAATCAGCCTCGATCTTGATCCCTGCTAGAGTTAAATAAAGGTAGGAGGAGGTGGTTGAAACCTCGCCTCAATCCTTAAATGTAAGAAATGGAGGTTCTAGTAGGAAGTCTGCCCAATATCGTCCTGTGTGTAGGTTTTCCTAAAGAAGCCATGTCGATCTGATGTCCTCGTGTGACCAGAGGAGCCTGCACACGCTAATTTGGACTTTAATGTCTAAGATACCTTCCTGCTGCCAAGGTGGTGAATTGCTCTGAGTATATATACTCAGTTTTTGTATTTGTGTGATGATGGATGGTAGAGTAGAGATCCTAACTGTAATGTTTTAATGAAGCACTGGTTTTCCTAGCTATGTATCTGCATATGAAATTTTCTTGTTCAATGTAAGGTAGTTCTCTTTTTCATCTGGTTTCGATCTCATACTAAAAGGGTTCACGATTGATTGATTCACATGAATTGTAGTGACTGTGTTATGATAAAGGATTTATTATAACGTTGTTATGTCCTTTTAGTGTTTCTGCTTTTGAATATAAGAGGTTCTTGTGTTCAAAGTTTTCTTCTATAGGCTATTAGAAGCTCGATGCCTATAGTAGGCCTTTGCATTTTCTCACAGAAGTCTTCCTCCTACTCACCCTTATTACAAATTACTGTTTGAAGTTGAACCAAGACCTCATCTGCTTGTGCATGCCTGGCCTAGTTTCTGAGCTAGAACAATATTGTTCTGAGTTTACTTCCATTCATCACCCTTTATCAACAAATAGTGACATAAACTGGTGGGCATTAGGCTTACTCCTGTTGCAATCTAGGAGTGACTTCTGACGCTAACATTTATGGCACCGTTGTTGAGGACGAAGTTGAAAATTTTCCCTGGGATCGAACGACATTGAGCCTCTGATTTTGAAGGTGCATCAGGCATCAGAGCCCTATGAGATTGCTACTGTGCACCTGACGACTCCATTGTGATGACTCCACTGTGGTGAACCTGTTGTTTTAGTTGTGGCTTCCAGAGGTAGACACATGCGGTCCTATCCATATATGCCTCTAGCTACACCTAAAGCTGATCCGGAGGCGATTATCAAAAAAGGAAAGGCCTCTGAAGGAGAAAATTCCATCACTGAACCAGGTAATTTTCCATCTCCTTCTGTAGAAACTCCATTTTCTTCTTCTCAGCTTCCTAGCAGACCTTTTTCTAAAGTTTCCCATTTCCTGAATTTCATAAGTGTTCCTGTTGAGTTTTCCCTCCTGGTCTCAGATTGGAGGGAGAAATGCTTGCCACTCCCCTCTCCCATTCAGTTGTACCTTGGCGTAGACCCAGTACCACAAAAGATTTCCCCACCCCTATCTTTACCACCCCTCCTCTTATTACTGTTGCTTCTACTGCACAGAGAGAAGCATCTATTGACTCAATCTCGTTAGCCTTCTCCCTGAATCCCCCATTATTCCCCCTTCCACCTGGAAGCTCATTTAGAGTATCCCCTATTTGAGCTTCTTCTCCTCCGAGTTCTCCTCCACCTAATATTCCTATGGCAGGAGAAAATCCCCCCATGACCAGAATGGAGGCTATAATAGCTTCTAGGTATGCTCCTCTTTTGTTACCTCAGCCTCTCAATGCCCTTCCAGCTGATGGCTACCTTAAGCAGTTGCCCAAGTTTACAGGTGAAGGGGACATAGCTGCAGAAGAACACCTTAAAGCCTTTTACAGTTTTACAGATGATCATGTTATCATGCATGCAGACGTATGGATGAGGATTTTCATCCATAACCTTGAAGACGAGGCTAGAAATTGGTTTAGGGCCATGCCTCCTAGATCTATCGATGGGATTGAGGATTTGGATAATGCCTTTTTGGGACAGTGGGGAGATAAAAAAAACTTCATGTATTACATGACAGAGTTTGGGTCTTTGAAGAGAAAGGAAGGAGTGTCTGTATCTGACTTCTCCAAGAGATTCAATAAAATGTACAATAAGATCCCCACTGAGATAAAACCCTCAGAAGCCTCTGCTAAAATCACTTATGCTAGTGCTTTTGATCCTGATTTCTGCCTCCTGTTGAGGGAAAGGAGAGGGACTACTATGGCTCACATGCAGGATGCAGCCGTGGAAGTAGAATCTAACATATCGGTTGTTGACTGACTCAGGAATAAGGCTGATAGAGACATATCCAGGAAGATACCTGAAGCCTCCCCATCCAATTCCTCTCCCCTTCCCCTTCAGATGGATGAGGTAACTAAAATGATAAAATCGCTTTCAGCTGGAATGGAAAGGTGGGAGTTAGAAGGGAAGCGCATGTACAGAAATACCCAAAATACTGATAACAGAGACTTCAGGAGGCCTAGCAACAATGTGCCAGAGGCTTTGCCAAGGGAACAAAGTAGCAAAGAGAGAGATGATTAGATGATTCAAAACCCTCTCCAAAATAACCTAGTTGCTCATGAGGAAGGAGAGGAGATAGATGAGCTCGACCCTGAAATTCATTGTATTGAAGACACTTCCCCTTTTCCCCATTTGACTCAATCTGCATATGAAGAATCCCTTATGAACATTCAAATCAATGAGTTGTGTAAAGGGGAAAAGGCCAACAACACTCCTAATAGATACCATCTCAGGTCAAAGAAGAAAGAAGGGAATTTTGATGGCGATGATCAGCCCCTCATAGCGAAAAGGCCTACTAAACCTGCAACAATCACTACTAAAGAAAAGAAAACTCATAATACTTCACCAATAGCCCAAGAACCTATCTCTGAGGTAAGGGAAGCTCCTAAGCCTCTTTCCTCCTTTAGTTTTGAGCATAAAATTCAAAAGATTAGAATTCCCATACCCCTCTCAAAACTAGTTAAAAATGAAGATTTCAAAAGGTCCCTCTCCAAACTGCTACAATCTGAGTCCCCCGGCCTTCCACAGACTCAGTAAATCTTCAAGATGAAAAGCCAGCAGTCATCCTAGGTTCCATGGTAGAAGACAAAGATGATTCATTCCCTCCCTTCTACACATCCCTGAACATACATGATAAGGTGCTGCATAATTGCCTCATGGATTCAGGAGCTTCCCACAACCTTATGCCCAAAATAGTCATGGAAGAATTGGGACTGGAAGTGACAAAGGCTTATCACAATTTGTACTCTTTTGATTCAAGGAGGGTGCAATTCATTGGAGTCATCAAAGACTTGGTGGTCTCTTTATTTCAGCTTCCAATGAAGAGTGTGGTCATGGACATCGTAGTAGCTGATGTTCCCCCCAAGTTCGACATGTTTTTGTCAAGATCTTCGATTAAAAAACTTGGAGGAACATTACAGATGGATCTCACATATGCCACTATTCTAGTCTTTGGAGGGGAACACAGGAGGTTGTATAGAAAAGCTCAGTTGGCCTACATTGTTAGTGATGAAGCAGACCCCACCAATCATCCTATCTTTGCACTTGACACTGATTTGGGGTCTAGTTTATTGCAGCTCATTGATACTCCTGAAGCCCCTTTTCGAATCACAAAGCAACCCATATTTAATCACGAGATACCTCCTCCAACCACCTCTGTTTGGAAGATGTTCCTTGATGGAGCTTCTTCTAGTGAAGGCGTTGGTGCTGGAGTGGTTTTTTTGTCACCTTGTCAGGAAACCATATCCCTGTCATACAAGCTAGAATTTGAAGCTACCAATAATGTGGCAGAATATGAAGCTCTTGTTCTAGGTTTAAGGGCTACAAAAGAAATGGAAATTGAGGAGGTAGCAATGTTCGAAGATGCTAAGTTGATAATCCATCGAGTCAAAAATGCTTTTCAAGCTAAGCATCCTCGGCTCAGGAGTTACAAAAATGAGGCGTGGGACCTAATTGATAATTTCTTCTCAGCTTTCAACATTTGTTTTATTCCAAGAGAGGAAAATACTTTGGTTGATTCCTTAGTTGTCTCAGCTAGTCTGTTCAGGATCCCTCTGTTGCCTAAGATAAAGTATGATGTTGAGATAAGATATAAAGTCATCTATTCCAAACAATATCAAGCATTGGAAGGTATTCGAAGACGATCTTGAAATCAACAAAAATTCTTCAATCTGTCAGTGAATTTTCTGCATTGCACATTGATTAGAATCTCGATCTCGAAAGTCACCCTCACCCTGAGATATTTTTAAATAAAATTGCTAATCACCATATTATTCATTTTCCTAGAAATCACATTTCGAAGGTACTAGTCCCTTTAGAAAGACTGTTCGATGGAAATGATGTGGCAGTAAAGGGTAGGGCTTCAAATGGAGATGTTGATACAGCAGAGTGCAACATTGGCACACAGGAAGAGCCTAAGTTTGTCAAGTTGTGAAGTAGTTTGACCAAAGTGCAGAGAGCCGAATATACCGAGTTATTAAGGGAATTTGTTGATGTGTTTTCATGGACCTATGAAGACCTCAAGACATGTGACACATCTCTCATTGAACACAATATCCCACTGAAGGAAGAGGCTAAGCCATTTAGGCAGAAGCTAAGACAGATAAATCCCATGTTGTTTCCTATCATGGAGAGAGAAGTGAAGAAGTTGTTAGATGCCCAAATCATTGTCCCCTTGAGATATTCTAAGTGGGTGGCCAATTTGGTCCTGGTGAGGAAGAAAATTNGGAACCCCCTATATCTACTTCGGGTGATACTACATCTACCTCACAGGTGTTGCCGAAAGGGCCAGTAGTTAGGGCTTGTTGGTGCATTCTTGGATCCTGAACCCTGGGTCTGCCCTTGTTCCAACAATCCTGCATATCTCGAGCTCTACTGATTGCATCCTGTAAAGAGGTAGGCTTGTATGCCTTGACCCATCCTCGTAGAGGCTCCATTAGCTGAGTGGAAATCATCTCCTAGTTTCCTATACTCCTCTAAATATGCCCTATAGGGATCATCCTGCTCAACCTGCATCAATGGACCTACAACTTCATTCCCCAAAAATTGAGGCATAGTGGGTCTGGGGGATTTGTTGTACAAGTGGGGATGGCTCTACATGGTAAAGCGTGAGTGGATTCCTTCTCCATTTTTTGAAACCCCATCACCGCTCTAGTTCTTCTTCATTGTGCCCTCCAATGAATTATTCACAAACTGCCCCATGAGGTCTGTTGGCACAGGGGCAGACCCAGGGTTCATCTCCAAGAGCTCACCAACAAGCCCTAAATACTAGCCCTTTCGGTAGCACTTGCGAAGCAGATGCAGTCTCACCCGAAGCATCTATGAGGGGGTTGTAGGATAGAGATTTCTACAACTAGGGGAATATCAAGTGGTTCTTATTGTTAGTGCCAATTATTGCAAGGGGGTGTTTCTCTCCGATTTCAAGCCCTTGGTGTAAATGCGTAGAAATGGGGTTTAAAAACCCATCAAATGCATTTTATTCAAAGGCCACAGTCACGAGCGCCAAGCACAACACATAGAAGAAGTCCATTTCGGGCTTAAAATCAAGTGAGTGGGCATTTTGTTTTCAATGATGAGGATCCATAGATGGAGCAGATCGACGGTCATCAGGTAAGATTGAGTCACGGAGTTACACGAGGTTTAGCGCATGGGCTCATATCTTATGGCCAAAGTCACGAAATGATTGTGGTCATCCAATCCAGTCAGGACACATGGCGCCTGATCAGGCTCGGTCATGATTTCGGCTATCAAGACTTAAAAATACATGGGGTCTCTCATCCATTGCATTAGGAAACTCCGAAACATGAAATGATTAGCTGTTTCGGCATTCTGACTACCAGGACATCAAAAGACAAGGGGTCTCTCATCCATTACATTGGGAAACTATGAAACATGAAATGATTAGTTGTTTCATTATTTCGACTACCGGGACTTCAAAAGACACGGGGGTCTCTCATTCATTGCATTGGGAAACTCTGAAACATGAAATGATTAGCCGTTTCATAATTTTGGCTACCGGGACTTCAAAATACATGGGGTCTCTCATCCATTTCATTGGGAAATTCTGAAACATGAAATGATTAGCTGTTTCGGCATTCCAGCTACCGTGACTTCAAAAGACATGGGGTCTCTCATCCATTGCATTAGGAAACTCCAAAATGTGAAATGATTAGCCATTTCAGCATTTTGGCTACCGGGACTTCAAAATACACAGGGTCTCTCATCCATTGCATTGGGAAACTCCAAAACGCGAAATGTAAAAAGAACCTTTGAAGATAGGCGTAGGGTCATGGCTCATGGTCACTTGGGGTGATAGAAAGAGCTGTGCAAAGGGCCAATGTGATGAGTTTAGCTAGAAGAGGCGTCGTCGCGTTCTCTAGGTGCCAATTCAAATCAGCCTCGATCTTGATCCCTGCTAGAGTTAAATAAAGGTAGGAGGAGGTGGTTGAAACCTCGCCTCAATCCTTAAATGTAAGAAATGGAGGTTCTAGTAGGAAGTCTGCCCAATATCGTCCTGTGTGTAGGTTTTCCTAAAGAAGCCATGTCGATCTGATGTCCTCGTGTGACCAGAGGAGCCTGCACACGCTAATTTGGACTTTAATGTCTAAGATACCTTCCTGCTGCCAAGGTGGTGAATTGCTCTGAGTATATATACTCAGTTTTTGTATTTGTGTGATGATGGATGGTAGAGTAGAGATCCTAACTGTAATGTTTTAATGAAGCACTGGTTTTCCTAGCTATGTATCTGCATATGAAATTTTCTTGTTCAATGTAAGGTAGTTCTCTTTTTCATCTGGTTTCGATCTCATACTAAAAGGGTTCACGATTGATTGATTCACATGAATTGTAGTGACTGTGTTATGATAAAGGATTTATTATAACGTTGTTATGTCCTTTTAGTGTTTCTGCTTTTGAATATAAGAGGTTCTTGTGTTCAAAGTTTTCTTCTATAGGCTATTAGAAGCTCGATGCCTATAGTAGGCCTTTGCATTTTCTCACAGAAGTCTTCCTCCTACTCACCCTTATTACAAATTACTGTTTGAAGTTGAACCAAGACCTCATCTGCTTGTGCATGCCTGGCCTAGTTTCTGAGCTAGAACAATATTGTTCTGAGTTTACTTCCATTCATCACCCTTTATCAACAAATAGTGACATAAACTGGTGGGCATTAGGCTTACTCCTGTTGCAATCTAGGAGTGACTTCTGACGCTAACATTTATGGCACCGTTGTTGAGGACGAAGTTGAAAATTTTCCCTGGGATCGAACGACATTGAGCCTCTGATTTTGAAGGTGCATCAGGCATCAGAGCCCTATGAGATTGCTACTGTGCACCTGACGACTCCATTGTGATGACTCCACTGTGGTGAACCTGTTGTTTTAGTTGTGGCTTCCAGAGGTAGACACATGCGGTCCTATCCATATATGCCTCTAGCTACACCTAAAGCTGATCCGGAGGCGATTATCAAAAAAGGAAAGGCCTCTGAAGGAGAAAATTCCATCACTGAACCAGGTAATTTTCCATCTCCTTCTGTAGAAACTCCATTTTCTTCTTCTCAGCTTCCTAGCAGACCTTTTTCTAAAGTTTCCCATTTCCTGAATTTCATAAGTGTTCCTGTTGAGTTTTCCCTCCTGGTCTCAGATTGGAGGGAGAAATGCTTGCCACTCCCCTCTCCCATTCAGTTGTACCTTGGCGTAGACCCAGTACCACAAAAGATTTCCCCACCCCTATCTTTACCACCCCTCCTCTTATTACTGTTGCTTCTACTGCACAGAGAGAAGCATCTATTGACTCAATCTCGTTAGCCTTCTCCCTGAATCCCCCATTATTCCCCCTTCCACCTGGAAGCTCATTTAGAGTATCCCCTATTTGAGCTTCTTCTCCTCCGAGTTCTCCTCCACCTAATATTCCTATGGCAGGAGAAAATCCCCCCATGACCAGAATGGAGGCTATAATAGCTTCTAGGTATGCTCCTCTTTTGTTACCTCAGCCTCTCAATGCCCTTCCAGCTGATGGCTACCTTAAGCAGTTGCCCAAGTTTACAGGTGAAGGGGACATAGCTGCAGAAGAACACCTTAAAGCCTTTTACAGTTTTACAGATGATCATGTTATCATGCATGCAGACGTATGGATGAGGATTTTCATCCATAACCTTGAAGACGAGGCTAGAAATTGGTTTAGGGCCCTACCTCCTATATCTATCGATGGGATTGAGGATTTGGATAATTCCTTTTTGGGACAGTGGGGAGACAAAAAAAACTTCATGTACTACATGACAGAGTTTAGGTCTTTGAAGAGAAAGGAAGGAGTGTCTGTATCTGACTTCTCCAAGAGATTCAATAAAATGTACAATAATATCCCCACTGAGATAAAACCCTCAGAAGCCTCTTCTAAAATCACTTATGCTAGCGCTTTTGATCCTGATTTCTTCCTCCTGTTGAGGGAAAGGAGAGGGACTACTCTGGATCACATGCAGGATGAAGTCGTGGAAGTAGAATCTAACATATCGGTTGTTGACTGACTTAGGAATAAGGCTGATAGAGACATATCCGGGAAGATACCTGAAGCCTCCCCATCCAATTCCTCTCCCCTTCCCCTTCAGATGGACGAGGTAACTAAAATGATAAAATTGCTTTCAGCTGGAATGGAAAGGTGGGAGTTATAAGGGAAGCACATGTACAGAAATCCCCAAAATACTGATAATAGAGACTTCAGGAGGCCTAGCAACAATGTGCCAGAGGCTTTGCCAAGGGAACAAAGTAGCAAAGAGAGAGATGATTAGAGGATTCAAACCCCTCTCCAAAATATCCTAGTTTCTCATGAGGAAGGAGAGGAGATAGATGAGCTCGACCCTGAAATTCATTGTAATGAAGACACTTCCCCTTTTCCCCATTTGACTCAATCTGCATATGAAGAATCCCTTATGAACATTCAAATCAATGAGTTGTGTAAAGGGGAAAAGGCCAAAAACACTCCTAATAGATACCATCTTAGGTCAAAGAAGAAAGAAGGGAATTTTGATGGCGATGATCAGCCCCTCATAGCGAAAAGGCCTACTAAACCTGCAACAATCACTACTAAAGAAAAGAAAACTCGGAATACTTCACCAATAGCCCAAGAACCTATCTCTAAGGTAAGGGAAGCTCCTAAGCCTCTTTCCTCCTTTAGTTTTGAGAATGAAATTCAAAAGATTAGAATTCCCATACCCCTCTCAGAACTAGTTAAAAATGAATATTTCAAAAGGTCCCTCTCCAAACTGCTACAATCTGAGTCCCCCGACCTTCCACAGACTCAGTAAATCTTCAAGATGAAAAGCCAGCAGTCATCCTAGGTTCCATGGTAGAATAAAAATATGATTCATTCCCTCCCTTCTACACATCCCTGAACATACATGATAAGGTGTTGCATAATTGCCTCATGGATTCAGGAGCTTCCCACAACCTTATGCCCAAAATAGTCATGGAAGAATTGGGACTGGAAGTGACAAAGGCTTATCACAATTTGTACTCGTTTGATTCAAGGAGGGTGCAATTCCTTGGAGTCATCAAAGACTTGGTGGTCTCTTTATTTCAGCTTCCAATGAAGAGTGTGGTCATGGACATCGTAGTAGCTGATGTTCCCCCCAAGTTCGGCATGTTGTTGTCAAGATCTTAGATTAAAAAACTTGGAGGAACATTATAGATGGATCTCACATATGCCACCATTCCAGTCTTTGGAGGGGAACACAGGAGGTTGTACAGAAAAGCTCAGTTGGCCTACATTGTTAGTGATTAAGCAGACCCCACCAATCATCCTATCTTTGCACTTGACACTGATTTGGGGTCTAGTTTATTGCAGCTCATTGATACTCCTGAAGCCCCTTTTCAAATCACAAAGCAACCGATATTTAATCACGAGATACCTCCTCCAACCACCTCTGTTTGGAAGATGTTCCTTGATGGATCTTCTTCTAGCGAAGGCGCTGGTGCTGGAGTGGTTTTTTTGTCACCTTGTTAGGAAACCATATCCCTGTCATACAAGCTAGAATTTGAAGCTACCAATAATGTGGCAGAATATGAAGCTCTTGTTCTAGGTTTAAGGGCTACAAAAGAAATGGGAATTGAGGAGGTAGCAATGTTCGAAGATGCTGAGTTGATAATCCATCAAGTCAAAAATGATTTTCAAGCTAAGCATCCTCGGCTCAGGAGTTACAAAAATGAGGTGTGGGACCTAATTGATAATTTCTTCTCAGCTTTCAACATTTGTTTTATTCCAAGAGAGGAAAATACTTTGGTTGATTCCTTAGTTGTCTCAGCTAGTCTGTTCAGGATCCCTCTGTTGCCTAAGATAAAGTATGATGTTGAGATAAGATATAAAGTCATCTATTCCAAACAATATCAAGCATTGGAAGGTATTCGAAGACGATCTTGAAATCAACAAAAATTCTTCAATCTGTCAGTGAATTTTCTGCATTGCACATTGATTAGAATCTCGATCTCGAAAGTCACCCTCACCCTGAGATATTTTTAAATAAAATTGCTAATCACCATATTATTCATTTTCCTAGAAATCACATTTCGAAGGTACTAGTCCCTTTAGAAAGACTGTTCGATGGAAATGATGTGGCAGTAAAGGGTAGGGCTTCAAATGGAGATGTTGATACAGCAGAGTGCAACATTGGCACACAGGAAGAGCCTAAGTTTGTCAAGTTGTGAAGTAGTTTGACCAAAGTGCAGAGAGCCGAATATACCGAGTTATTAAGGGAATTTGTTGATGTGTTTTCATGGACCTATGAAGACCTCAAGACATGTGACACATCTCTCATTGAACACAATATCCCACTGAAGGAAGAGGCTAAGCCATTTAGGCAGAAGCTAAGACAGATAAATCCCATGTTGTTTCCTATCATGGAGAGAGAAGTGAAGAAGTTGTTAGATGCCCAAATCATTGTCCCCTTGAGATATTCTAAGTGGGTGGCCAATTTGGTCCTGGTGAGGAAGAAAATTAGAGAAATCAGGCTCTGTGTTGATTTCAAGAACTTGAACAGGAGCTCAAATAAAGACAACTATCCCTTGCCCAACATGGAACACATATTGCAGAGGGTAACTGGTGCATCTAGGATATCCATAATTGATGGTTTTTCTGGTTATAATCAGATATCAGTCATGCCTGAGGACAGAGAAAAAACAACATTCACCACTCCTTGTGGCACATTCATGTATGCCAAAATTCCTTTTGGATTAATGGATGTAGGAGAAACATTTCAGCGAGTCATGGACATAGCCTTCATCGGGGAGAAAGATCAGTTTGTGGTGATCTATCTAGATGACATCACAGTCTTCTCTAGGTCTGATATAGAGCACTACTGTCACTTGAGGAAAGTTTTCTTGAAATGCTGGAGGTTTTGGCCTTTCCTTAAATCCCAAGAAATCTTTGTTTGCTATGAAGGAGGGTAAGCTATTAGGCCATATAGTATCAGAAGAGGGAGTGAGAATTGATCCCAGTAGGGTAGAGGCAATTCAGACCCTGTCACTTCTCAGGTCTAGAAAGGAAGTTCATGGTTTTTTAGGGAAGATTAACTTTCTGAGGAGGTTCATCTCAAATTTTGTTGAGTTGGTGAAACACATCACAACCATGCTCAGAAAGGGAAATGAAGTAAAATGGATTGTTGAACCCAGGGAATCTTTTGTCCAAATAAAAAATGCATTGACTGAGGCACCTGTGTTGATCAGTCCTGATTATTCCAAGGATTTCCTAGTTTTTTCTTTTGCTTCTTTTTATACAGTAGCAACGGTCTTATTGAAAAAAAATGAGGAAGAGCGAGAGAAACCCGTTTCCTTCTGCAGTAAGGCATTATGAGATGAAAAAATCAGGTATGAGATCATGGAGAAGTAGGCCTATGCCTTGGTGAAAGCTCTCAAAGATTTCAAATTCTATGTCTTGCACTCAAGAGTGGCTGCATACATTCCTTAAGCCTTTGTGAAAGACATCCTTATACATCCTGACATAGATGGAAGAAGAGGTAAATGGATTGCTACTATCCTTGAGTTTGGCCTGGAGATAAATCCCACCAATTTGGTTAAAGGGAAGGGTTTAGCCAAGATGCTGGTTGGATCCAATTGCAAGGCCTTGGGGGTTATCTTCATCAATTCTTGCTCAGGAAATCAACAAGCTGATTCATCCATCAAAATCTCTCAGGGTGGCTTATCACTAGCAGAATGCACCTAGTACAGAGACATTTTGTACTTTCTGCAAGAGTTGAAGCCTCCTGATGGAATGGGAAAAAGAAAGGCAAGAGATTTAAAGCTTAAGGTAATCAGATATTACCTTATCAGCCAAGTTTTGTACTGAAGAGACCCTCTAGGGGTGTTTATGAGGTGTCTGAACCCACAGGAAGCCCATAAAGTTATGTTTGATTTCCATAGTGGCCTTTGTGGAGGGCATCATTTCTGGAAGACCATAGCTCACAAAATTATTAGGGTTGGGTACTATTGGCCCACCTTATTCACTAATGTCTGCAAAGAAGTCAGAGCTTACATCAAATTCCAAAGGTTCTCAGGAAAGCAACAACTCAAATCTCTACCACTAAATCCTGTAGTATCTTCAACACCCTTTCAATAGTGGGGGTTGGACTTCATTGGAGAAATTCGTCCTCCTTCAAGTGGCCAGAACATATGGATCCTGAATGCAACAAACTATTTCACCAAATGGATAGAAGCTTCCCCCACCAAGAGTGCTTCACACAAGGTAATTATCATCTTCCTGGAGGATATCATAGCAAGATTTGACTGTCTTAGCAGAATTGTCATCGATAATGCTGCTTCTTTCAAGTCTGAGCCTCTGGTTAAGTTCTATGAGCAGTTTGAGATTTCACTAATTCACTCCACTCCCTATTATCCTCAAGGAAATGGACTGGCAGAATCTTCCAATAAAAGTCTAATCAAACTCATTAAAAGATTATTGGAAGACAATAAGAGGGCCTAGAATTCAAAGCTCAAATTCACTCTATGGGCCGATCGAGTGATAACAAAGAATTCCTTAGGTACCTCACCTTTTCAACTTGTTTATGGGATGGAGGTTGTGTTTCCCACTCATCTCGCTTTACCTATAGTGAAATTCTTTCAATATCATGAAGGAGATCTAGACCATATAGGTAGAAGAATTCATCAAGTGGTGGAAGTGCAACAGATCAGGGAGCAGGTAATGGACATAGCTCATAGTCATCAATAGAAGATCAAGCAGGTCTTTGACAGGAAGGTCAGGAAGGAGGAATTTGAGCTGGGATATTTGGTGCTTAAGTGGGATACAACTAGGAAGGATAGGGGAAAACACAATAAGTTTGATGCCCTCTAGATCGGGCCCTTCAAAATCTCTGAAGTATTCTTAAATAACAAGTATAGGTTGCAGGATTTGGAGGGTGAAGAAGTTTTTAATGGCCTATTAAATGGGCATTTCCTAAATAAATGTTTTGTTTGAGCCTTAGACGACTCCTCTGTTTTTGAAAATATTGTTTTTTTTTTTCAGCTTAATAAATGACTCCATAGCCCAACAGAAGGCAACTAGAACTGCAGAAGGAGTTCTTAGAGCATCACAGGGACAACTCTATCCCCCATGGAGCCTAATGTTAGTGCCAATTATTGCAAGGGGGTGTTTCTCTCTAATTTCAAGCCCTTGGTGTAAATGCATAGAAATGGGGCTTAAAAACCCATCAAATGCATTTTATTCAAAGGACACACTCATGAGCGGTAAGCACAACACACAGAAGAATTCCATTTCGGGCTTAAAATCAAGCGAGCAGGCATTATTTTTTCAACGAAGAGGATCCATAGATGGAGCAGATCGAAGGTCATCAGGTAATCTTGAGTCATGGATTTGCACGAGGTTTAGCACATGGGATCATTTCTTATGGCCAAAGTCATGAAATGATCGTGGTCGTCTGATCCAGTCGGGACACATGGTGCCTGATCAGGCTCGGTCATGATTTTAGCTACCGAAACTTCAAAAGACATGGGGTATCTCATCCATTACATTGGGAAACTCTTAAATGCGAAATGATTATCCGTTTCGGCATCCCGGCTACCGGGACTTCAAAAGACACGGGGTCTCTCATCCATTGCATTGGGAAACTTCGAAACGTGAAATGATTAGCCGTTTCGGCATTTCAACTGTCGGGACTTCAAAAGACACGAGGTATCTCATCCATTGCATTGGGAAACTACGAAACACAAAATGATTATCTATTTCATCATTTCAGCTACCGGGACTTCAAAAGACATGGGGTCTCTCATCCATTGCATTGGGAAACTCCAAAAAATGAAATTATAATCCGTTTCATCATTCCATCTATTGGGACTTCAAAATACATGGGGTATCTCACCTGTGACTCGTCTCGAGGCACTTGAGATCTTATCCTCTTATTTTACTTCGAATTTCGACTACGCAGTGCAGCCCTTGCTTTCTGCTTTATGCCTCCTTTCCATCCTTGTGCAGACTGTTTTTTCTGTGTCTAGTACCTAGTTTTAGTTGCACCTGGTATTTGGACCCTTGTCTTCTTGATTCTATTGAGAGATGCAAGGCAGTTGGTTGTCATAGTACAACTTCAACTAACTCCCATTCACCAAGCCTTCCTTCCAGTCTCCTTTCAATGTCTTCAGTTGCGCAACTCCTCCTTCTTTAACATATGCAATCTCATATGGTCCGAGCCAATGTGTTCTGAACTTCCCAAGGTGTTTGATAAACTTATTGTCATATACCAGTACTAAATCACCTTGCTTTAATATCTTCTTCTTGATGTCTCAGTCATGATAGGCCTTTTCTCGTTCCTTCTAAATTTGTTGATGGAAGCCTGCAATGAATCTGTCTACTTCTAGTTCGACCAACTGTGCTATCCTCTTATGAATAGCACTAGTATCATCCATGTCTTTAAATGCAAAAATTCTTAAGCTTGGTACCAAGTACTCCATTGGGAAAATAGCTTCAAGACCATAAACCAACTTGAAAGGGGTTTTCATTGTTAATTTCTTGCAAGTGGTTCTATAAGCCTAGAGTAGTACTGGTACTCTTAAATCCCAGTCATCCCTGTTCACACTGCAAATATTTGTCAATGTTGTCTCCAAGATCTTGTTGAATCCTTCAACCATTCCATTTGCTTGTGGATGNTCCTAATAATGCAGGGTAAGGGTAGCTATCATCAACAATTTCAATTACCTCAAAATCTGCAAAGGTTCTTACTCCATCGATGTCCACTGGGACATGCTCTAATCATCCAAATGGGCTGACAACTTGTTGATTAGCCATGCGAAGCCTGATAGGGGAATATATCAGCTTGGGTTTTCCCATCAATGCCCAAGTCTTCTTCGTTATGACATTGACCTCTGACCCTAAGTCGAGGACCACATAGTCTATCTCATACTCTCTTATCTGAGAATTCAAGTGTAATTATTTATTTGTCCTTCTCCTTTTTCCAATTTGGTGCACTKYTSTATTCAGTAAGGGGTCTATTTTTCCTAGTTCATACTGCTTGATTAAATCTTGTAATTCTTGTACAACGCCTTTATCTTGAATCAACTTAACACAAGTGTACAAGAATTCCATGAGTTTGCTTACATCTTTCCCTTCTGTTGGTGATGCAGATAGATCAAATGCTTGAGGCATACCATATTATTTGATTTCTGGTTGTCTCTTTGATAAACATCCTTGATCTCCTTTGAACTCTTTCCTTGCCTCCTCAAATATTTGTCTTTCTTTCTTAGCATCAAATGTTGGGGTATTTTTTGTAGCCTTCCTGACTCTGTGGTCATTTTCAGTCTTTCCTTGGACTTCTTTGTCTTCTCCTGTAGCAGTGCCTCATCTAGTAATAACAATGACTCTAGGGTCTACTCCTCAAGGTTCATCATATATCAGTTGTAATTGTGGGTTCTGTTAGAGTCCTCGTCTTTCCTGAAGTTTATCCAGCAGCACAGGGCATTCCTCTATGACATGCTCAAAGGAGTTACAGTAACTACAAGTTGTGCAGGGATTTTGACAATCCCTTACTAAATGTCTTGGCTACACGCAGTTGTAATAGATTAATTTTCCTCGGCCTCGACCCATACCTCCTCCTCCTCCTCCTCCTCCTCTGTAGCCACTGTGAGGAGTGAAATTTCCTCTCCCTGGAGAGTTGTACTATGGAGTGTTTCCCTCTTGTTGTACTTCACCTTGAATCCTGTCTATGTCTCTCAACCTTTCATGCATGAGATCATAAGCTCTACAATATCAATCATCATGCCCCACTGATTTACAGAATGTACAATACAAGTTTGTGGGTGTCTAGACATAATTATTCATGTAGTAGCACTCACCTGGGTGATGCCTATTTTTGCATACATCGCACTAGGGTAGGTTAACTTACTTTAAGGGGATCGGTGCCCCTGATGCCAAGTACTCATGAAATAAGAGATAGTATTCCTTATCATGGCCTTTCGATCTATATCTTACACACTAGATATCTTCCCTTTTGTCTTTTCCCTTATCTTTCTTCATATCCTCAACCTGTAAAGACAAACTAGTTAGCTGGCTCATGATCTAGCAAATGCCTGAGCTAGATTCTCCCATTGGTGTTCATTCAAGATTCATGTTGATCTCCAAAGATTCTGCCTGAGATGCAATCTTCTGCTGCATTAGAGGGATCCTTATGTGTGGTAAAAACATAATGATGAACCATTCTTTGTTCTATTCTTCGAGGATCTGGAAAGTTAATCGGCCTGTTAGGGTCTTTAATCTTTGGTCTAACTCCCAAACAGGTTCTGCTACTTTTTGTTTAATCTCTTTTAGTTCTGTAATACATTGTGACTTCGACTTAGGTTTCTTAAACTTTGCAATCAGTTCATTCTTGATATCATATAGGGGCTTAGGTTGTGCCAGTCCTTGGACAAGTTTCATGTACCATATCAGTGCACGGTCCCTTAACGTAGTGCTGAACTAGGTTCTCTTGATGGCCTCATCGGTGATACTTTTAATATTCCATACGACCTCACATAGAAACCAATGTTGTTTTGGATCTTCAGATCCATCTCCTATAAATATAGGGAGTCTCATTTCATATTCCATAAATTTGACTAGGGTTCTTGTCTGAGTAGATGATGAGCTACTAGTAAAAATACTCTAAAGACTTTGGTGGTTCTCACTATTCTGACTGCTAAGTATTGTTGGGACAACAGGAGGATTAACATTACTTCAGTAGTTCTCGCAGTTCCTAAGGTTTCTGGGTCGTTTTGGAGCAGTTCTTCAGCTTCCCCTTCTTCTTTTCTGGTGGGCTATGGATGCTCTTCGTCGGTTAGATCTACCTCTTCTCCACTATAGAAACCCTCTTCTCCGTAGTGTTTCTTAAACAAGTTCTCAAGGTGAACTCCTCAGAATACTTTCCCACTGTGCGTATGTCCTACTTCTATGTCGTTGTCACTNGTGGGACCTAATTGATAATTTCTTCTCAGCTTTCAACATTTGTTTTATTCCAAGAGAGGAAAATACTTTGGTTGATTCCTTAGTTGTCTCAGCTAGTCTGTTCAGGATCCCTCTGTTGCCTAAGATAAAGTATGATGTTGAGATAAGATATAAAGTCATCTATTCCAAACAATATCAAGCATTGGAAGGTATTCGAAGACGATCTTGAAATCAACAAAAATTCTTCAATCTGTCAGTGAATTTTCTGCATTGCACATTGATTAGAATCTCGATCTCGAAAGTCACCCTCACCCTGAGATATTTTTAAATAAAATTGCTAATCACCATATTATTCATTTTCCTAGAAATCACATTTCGAAGGTACTAGTCCCTTTAGAAAGACTGTTCGATGGAAATGATGTGGCAGTAAAGGGTAGGGCTTCAAATGGAGATGTTGATACAGCAGAGTGCAACATTGGCACACAGGAAGAGCCTAAGTTTGTCAAGTTGTGAAGTAGTTTGACCAAAGTGCAGAGAGCCGAATATACCGAGTTATTAAGGGAATTTGTTGATGTGTTTTCATGGACCTATGAAGACCTCAAGACATGTGACACATCTCTCATTGAACACAATATCCCACTGAAGGAAGAGGCTAAGCCATTTAGGCAGAAGCTAAGACAGATAAATCCCATGTTGTTTCCTATCATGGAGAGAGAAGTGAAGAAGTTGTTAGATGCCCAAATCATTGTCCCCTTGAGATATTCTAAGTGGGTGGCCAATTTGGTCCTGGTGAGGAAGAAAATTGGAGAAATCAGGCTCTGTGTTGATTTCAAGAACTTGAACAGGAGCTCAAATAAAGATAACTATCCCTTGCCCAACATGGACCACATATTGCAGAGGGTAACTGGTGCATCTAGGATATCCATAATTGATGGTTTTTCTGGTTATAATCAGATATCAGTCATGCCCGAGGACAGAGAAAAAACAACATTCACCACTCCTTGGGGCACATTCATGTATGCCAAAATTCCTTTTGGATTAATGAATGTAGGAGAAACATTTCAGTGAGTCATGGACATAGCCTTCATCGGGGAGAAAGATCAGTTTGTGGTGATCTATCTGGATGACATCACAGTCTTCTCTAGGTATGATATAGAGCACTACTGTCACTTGAGGAAAGTTTTCTTGAAATGTTGGAGGTTTTGGCCTTTCCTTAAATCCCAAGAAATCTTTGTTTGCTATGAAGGAGGGTAAGATATTAGGCCATATAGTATTAGAAGAGGGAGTGAGAATTGATCCCAGCAGGGTAGAGGCAATTCAAACCCTGTCACTTCTCAGGTCTAGAAAGGAAGTTCAGGGTTTTTTAGGGAAGATTAACTTTCTGAGGAGGTTCATCTCAATTTTTTTTGAGTTGGTGAAACACATCACAACCATGCTCAGAAAGGAAAATGAAGTAAAGTGGATTGTTGAACCCAGGGAATCTTTTGTCCAAATAAAAAATGCATTGAATGAGGCACCTGTGTTGATCAGTCTTGATTATTCCAAGGATTTACTAGTTTTTTCTTTTGCTTCTTTTTATACAGTAGCAACGGTCTTATTGCAAAAAAATGAGGAAGAGCGAGAGCAACCCGTTTCCTTCTGCGGTAAGGCATTACGAGATGAAAAAATCAGGTATGAGATCATGGAGAAGTAGGCCTATGCCTTGGTGAAAGCTCTCAAAGATTTCAAAGTCTATGTATTGCACTCAAGAGTGGCTGCATACATTCCTTCAGCCTTTGTGAAAGACATCCTTATACATCCTGACATAGATGGGAGAAGAGGTAAATGGATTGCCAATATCCTTGAGTTTGACCTAGAGATAAATCCCACCAAGTTGGTTAAAGGGAAGAGTTTATCCAAGATGCTGGTTGGATCCAATTGCAAGGCCTTGGGGGTTATCTTCATCAATTCTTGCTCAGGAAATCAACAAGCTGATTCATCCAGCAAAATATCTCAGGGTGGCTTATCACTAGCAGAATGCACCTAGTACAGAGACATTTTGTACTTTTTGCAAGAGTTGAAGCCTCCTGATGGAATGGGAAAAAGAAAGGCAAGAGATTTAAAGCTCAAGGCAGTCAGATATTACCTTATCGACCAAGTTTTGTACTGGAGAGACCCTCTAGGAGTGTTTATGAGGTGTCTGAACCCACAAGAAGCCCATAAAGTTATGTTTGATTTCCATAGTCGCCTTTATGGAGGGCATCATTTCTGGAAGACCATAGCTCACAAAATTCTTAGGGTTGGGTACTATTGGCCCACCTTATTCACTAATGTCTGCAGAGAAGTCAGAGCTTACATCAAATGCCAAAGGTTCTCAGGAAAGCAACAACTCAAATCTCTACCACTAAATCCTGTAGTAGCTTCAACACCGTTTCAACAGTGGGGGTTGGACTTCATTGGAGAAATTCGTCCTCCTTCAAGTGGCCAGAACATATGGATCCTGACTGCAACAAACTATTTCACCAAATGGATAGAAGCTTCCCCCACCAGGAGTGGTTTACACAAGGTAATTATCAGCTTCCTGGAGGATATCATAGCGATATTTGACTGTCTTAGCAGAATTGTCACCGATAATGCTGCTTCTTTCAAGTCTGAGCCTCTGGTTAAGTTCTGTGAGCAGTTTGAGATTTCACTAATTCACTCCACTCCCTATTATCCTCAAGGAAATGGACTGGCAGAATCTTCCAATAAAAGTCTAATCAAACTCATTAAAAGATTATTGGAAGACAATAAGAGGGCCTAGGATTCAAAGCTCAAATTCACTCTATGGGCCGATCGAGTGACAACAAAGAATTCCTTAGGTACCTCACATTTTCAACTTGTTTATGGGATGGAGGTTGTGTTTCCCACTCATCTCGCTTTACCTATAGTGAAATTCTTTCAATATCATGAAGGAGAGCCAGACCATATAGGCAGAAGAATTCATCAAGTGGTGGAAGTGCAACAGATCAGGGAGAAGGTAATGGACATAGCTCATAGTCATCAACAGAAGATCAAGCAGGTCTTTGACAGGAAGGTCAGGAAGGAGGAATTTGAGCTGGGAGATTTGGTGCTTAAGTGGGATACAACCGGGTAGGATAGGGGAAAACACAACAAGTTTGATTCCCTCTAGACCTGGCCCTTCAAAATCTCTGAAGTATTCTTAAATAACACGTATAGGTTGCAGGATTTGGAGGGTGAAGAAGTTTTTAATGGCCTATTAAATGGGCATTTCCTAAATAAATGTTTTGTTTGAGCCTTAGATGACTCCTCTGTTTTTGTAAATATTGTTTTTTTTTTTTTTTCGTCTTAATAAATGACTCCATAGCCCAACAGAAGGCAACTAGAACTGCATAAGGAGTTCTTAGAGCATCACAGGGACAACTCTATCCCCCATGGAGCCTAATGTTAGTGCCAATTCTTGCAAGGGGGTGTTTCTCTCTGATTTCAAGCCCTTGGTGTAAATGCATAGAAATGGGGTTTAAAAACCCATCAAATGCATTTTATTCAAAGGACGCACTCATGAGCGGCAAGCGCAACACACAAAAGAATTCCATTTCGGGCTTAAAATCAAGCGAGCAGGCATTATTTTTTCAACGGCGAGGATCCATAGATGGAGCAGATCGACGGTCATCGGGTAATCTTGAGTCATGGATTTGCACGAGGTTTAGCACATGGGATCATTTCTTATGGCCAAAGTCATGAAATGATCGTGGTCGTCCGATCCAGTCGGGACACATGGTGCTTGATCAGGCTCGGTCACTATTTTAGCTACCGGGACTTCAAAAGACATGGGGTATCTCATCCATTACATTGGGAAACTCTTAAATGCGAAATGATTATCCGTTTCGGCATCCCGGCTACCGGGACTTCAAAAGACATGGGGTCTCTCATCCATTGCATTGGGAAACTCCGAAACGTGAAATGATTAGCCGTTTCGGCATTTCAGCTACTGGGACTTCAAAAGACACGGGGTATCTCATCCATTGCATTGGGAAACTATGAAACATGAAATGATTAGCTATTTCAGCATTTCAGCTACCGGGACTTCAAAATACATGGGGTCTCTCATCCATTGCATTGGGAAACTCCAAAACATGAAATTATAATCCGTTTCATCATTCCATCTATTGGGACTTCAAAATACATGGGGTATCTCACCTGTGACTTGTCTCAAGGCACTTGAGATCTTATCCTCTTGTTTTACTTCGAATTTCGACTACGCAGTGCAACCCTTGCTTTCCGCTTTATGCCTCCTTTCCATCCTTGTGCAGACTGTATTTTCTGTGTCTAGTACCTAGTTTTAGTTGCACCTGGTACTTGGACCCTTGTCTTCTTGATTCTATTGAGAGATGAAAGGCAGTTGGTTGTCATAGTACAACTTCAACTAACTCCCATTCACCAAGCCTTCCTTCCAGTCTCCTTTCAATGTCTTCAGTTGTGCAGCTCCTCCTTCTTTAATATATGCAATCTCATATGGTCCGAGCCAATGTGTTATGAACTTCCTAGGGTTTTTGATAAACTTATTGTCATATACCAGTACTAAATCACCTTTCTTGAATATCTTCTTCTTGATGTCTCGGTCATGATAGGCCTTTTCTCGTTCCTTCTAAATTTGTTGATGGAAGCCTGCAATGAATCTGTCTACTTCTAGTTCGACCAACTGTGCTATCCTCTCATGAATAGCACTAGTATCATCCATGTCTTTAAATGAAAAAATTCTTAAGCTTGGTACCAAGTATTCCATTGGGAAAATAGCTTCAAGACCATAAACCAACTTGAAAGGGGTTTTCATTGTTAATTTCTTGCAAGTGGTTCTATAAGACCAGAGTAGTACTGGTACTCTTAAATCCCAGTCATCCCTGTTCACACTGCAAATATTTGTCAATGTTGTCTCCAAGATCTTGTTGAATCCTTCAACCATTCCATTTGCTTGTGGATGATAAGGTGTACTCTTCTGATGGTGGACTGCAAATTCTTCAGTCGGGGCTTGAACTGTCTTATTGATGAAGTCTGTACCTTGATCACTCATAAGGACCTTAGGGCATCCAAACCTGGTTATTATGTCATCAAATATAAAACGTGCAGCTGTAGATGCAATACAATCCTTGACTTCTCTTGCTTCGGCCCATCTAGTTAGCTATTATGTCGCAGTGATAATATACCTTGCTCCGATGTGCTTCCCTGGTGGGTTTATAGGTCCCATGAAGTCAATGGCTCATTTTTCAAATGCTTGTAGGGTCATTTGTGGTGCTAATGGAATATCATCTCTTTGGGATGGTTTTCCAACTCGCTGGAATACATCACATTCTCTGGCATATTCTTTATCATCTATGTGTAAAGTAGGCCACCAAAGGCCATCTCACAGAACCTTCTACGCAGTTCCTTTTCCTGCGTAATGTCCTCCTGCAATGACTTCATGAGATTCTTTGAGGATCATAGGGAGTTCTTCCTCCATCACACATATTCTTAGGATCTCATCAGGTCCCATGTTATATAGCTGACCAACTATCAGTGAAAAATCTACAGTGCACACCACTAGTTGTTTCTTCTATGGAATTGTGTACTCGGCTGGAGCCATTCCTGTTGACAGGAATTGGACTATGTCTACGAAGTGGTCATAAATATTTCTAATGGTGAGAATCTATGCATCTGGTAGTGTATTCTCCAGACTGGTAGGTTCTTCGCCATGCTCCAACCTCGACAGGTGGTCTGGGCCCTTATTCATTCTTCCTGGCTTAAATATGATCTCAAAATCATATTCTTGAAACATGAGAAGCCATTTGCAGATTCTCCCCCCCAAAACTAGCTTGTTAACTAGGTAACTTCAATGCAGAGTGATCAGTAAACATTTTAAAGTGTCCTCCCAACAAGTAGTGTCGGAATTTCTGCAATGCACACACCATGGCTAATCCCTCTCTCTCTGTAGTAGTGTAATTGATTTCAGCTGTAGATAGTTTTATGTTGGCAAATGCTAATGGATGATCAATGTCCCCTTCTCTAGGTTGTGCTAGTACTTCTCCTAATGCAATAGAAGATGCATCAACATGCACATGAAAATCCTTGCTCCAGTCTGGAAAGACTAGAATGGGCGCAATCACCATATTTTGTTTTAGTGTGTCGAAGCTCTGCTGGCATTCATTTGTCCAACCAAACTGACAATCTTTCTTTAATAACTTCTCCATTGGTGCAATAATCTGAGCATATCCCTTGATAAATTTCCTATAATATCTAATATGTCCTAGCACAGTGCGCAGTTATTTGACTGATGTAGGTGGTGGTAAATCAACTATAATTGCAATTTTGGATGGATCCACCAACAATCCTTGCTTACATACAATATGACCTAATAATACTCCAAATGGTGAGAAGAAGATGCACTTATTCAAATTCAAAGAAATTTGACACTGCCTGCATTTATCTAGCATTATCCTTAGACATTCAATATGATTTTTCAACAAACTAAAAACAGTCCAGTCATCAAAGTGTGCTTCTAAAAACTTATGCAAAAATTCTTTGAACGCTTCAACCACCACCCTAGAAAATATGGCTGGGGCATTCTTCAATCCAAATGGCATTATTGTATATTGGTAGGATCCCCACTCTCTGGAAAACGTGGTCTTATGACGGTCCTCCTTGGTGATGCAGATCTGATGGTATCCTGAAAACCCATCTGTAAAAGAATATACTTCTTGGCCTCCTACGTTATCAAGCACTTTGTCTGTGAAAGGTGTAGGGAAAGGATCATGTAGACAAGCGTCATTCAAATTCCTGAGATCTACACAAATCCTAATCTCAGCTGCCTTCTTATCTCTTACTACCATGGGGCTAATCCACTCCAACTCTTTGACAGGTTCAATAATCCCTACTTCCATCATTCTGTCGAGCTCAATATTTAATTTTTCCTTATATTTCAGGTTCAATTTGTAGGGTATTTGCTTGACTGGCTTCACATCTAGTTTCAAAGATATTCCCATTTCTCCCATAGTTCCTTTGATTCCCTTCATATCAGTGAACTTGGTCGAGAACAAGTCTTGATACTCGTGCAATAATTTTGTGATTTTGTCAGTGGTAGCAGCGTCCCAGTAATCTCTGACATTGGCAAGATTTGGTGTCTTTTATGTCCCAATATTGACTTTCTTTATCTTTCTCGGTTTTCCAATGAATGGAAGTTCAACTCCTAGTCCTTCCACATCTCTCTAAACTTTTGTTTCTGCGATATTCACCTTCCTTGGATCATCGTCTTCATCGACATTGATGTTGTAGCAGGTCTGCAGTTTCTAGAGGGGCGCAGACCATTCATCCTCTTATTGCTCCAAAGGGAGGCCAGATGCCTCCTTAAATACTTTTTGTCTCACCATCTGTAGTGCTTGATCTACAGAAGGAAATTCACTATCAAACAAAAAGGTGATTATAAAATTATGGATCATACCTTCCCATTTTGAAGTGACAATGCACAACTTTGCTTGAAGGTACCAATTAATCAGGGTGGTATCCAGTGTATTGGCGAATTTGTGTACCCATTGTTCTCTAGCAATGTCACTCTAGGCCTCTTCATAGCTTTGTACATGATCCTTTGGGTAGCTTCGACCTGTGTACCATGCTTCGCAACTTCCTACTTGTGCTGAAAACCGCGCTGTCATCAAAGTTCGACATTGTGTCCAGTCTGTAATATTGCTTTTATGTATCCCCCACCATCTTACTGGTGTGGATTTCATGGCCTCATCCATTGCCAACAACCTCTATTATGTTGGTACACTTGTCTCAAATTCTGATAAGAAGTTTTCGAAGGGTTTCAGCCAATCAAAAGTGGGTATATTACTCACTATTGTGCCAATCCAACGAACTTCTCTGGTTAGCCTAACACATCTTCTTGTAGATACTTAGTACATATGGTTCTGTGAGTTATCCAACACTTCTTCTGAGTCAGATGAACATGTATTGTCACTTTTCCAGCTCAGATTCCCGTTAGTTGTAGGGGTGATATAATCCTATTGTCTGGAAGTTATTTTGTAGATGTTTTCTAGTTCAAATGCATGGTCCTCTTCTTTGATAGGTTTTATGTATTGTGGACCCTCATTTGGATCTAAAGGTGAAATGAACCTAAGTCCAACTTTCTCAAATGTCATGCATCTTTTCTTTATATCAACAATAGTGGAATTGTCAAAGGCCCAGTCAATTCCTAATAATGCAGGGTAAGGGTAGCTATCATCAACAATTTCAATTACCTCAAAATATGCAAAGGTTCTTACTCCATAGATGTCCATTGGGACATGCTCTAATCATCCAAATGGGCTGACAGCTTGTTGATTAGCCATGTGAAGCCTGATAGGGGAATATATCAGCTTGGGGTTTCCCATCAATGCCCAAGTCTGCTTCGTCATGACATTGACCTCTGACCCTAAGTCGAGGACCACATAGTCTATCTCATACTCTCTTATCTGAGAATTCAAGTGTAATTATTTATTTGTCCTTCTCCTTTTTCCAATTTGGTGCACTGTTGTATTCAGTAAGGGGTCTATTTTTCCTAGTTCATACTGCTTGATTAAATCTTGTAATTCTTGTACAACGCCTTTATCTTGAATCAACTTAACACAAGTGTACAAGAATTCCATGAGTTTGCTTACATCTTTCCCTTCTGTTGGTGATGCAGGTAGATCAAACGCTTGAGGCATACCATATTATTTGATTTATGGTTGTCTCTTTGATAAACATCCTTGATATCCTTTGAACTCTTTCCTTTCCTCCTCAAATATTTGTCTTTCTTTCTTAGCATCAAATGTTGGGGTATTTTTTGTAGCCTTCCTGACTCTGTGATCATTTTCAATCTTTCCTTGGACTTCTTTGTCTTCTCCTGTAGCAGTGCCTCATCTAGTAATAACAATGAATCTAGGGTCTACTCCTCAAGGTTCATCATATATCAGTTGTAATTGTGGGTTTTGTTAGAGTCCTCGTCTTTCCTGAAGTTTATCCAGCAGCACAGGGCATTCCTCTATGACATGCTCAAAGGAGTTACAGTAACTACAGGTTGTGCAGGGATTTTGACAATCCCTTACTAAATGTCTTGGCTACATGCAGTTGTAACAGATTAATTTTCCTCAGCTTCGACCCATACCTCCTCCTCCTCCTCCTCCTCTGTAGCCACTGTGAGGAGTGAAATTTACTCTCCCTGGAGAGTTGTACTATGGAGTGTTTCCCTCTTGTTGTACTTCACCTTGAATCCTGTATATGTCTCTCAACCTTTCATGCATGAGATCATAAGCTATACAATATCAATCATCATGCCCCACTGATTTACAAAATGTACAATACAAGTTTGTGGGTGTCTAGACATAATTCTTCATGTAGTAGCACTCACCTGAGTGATGCCTATTTTTGCATACATTGCACTAGGGTAGGTTAAATTACTTTAAGGGGCTCGGTGCCCCTGATGCCAACTACTCATGAAATAAGAGATAGTGTTCCTTATCATGGCCTTTCGATCTATATCTTACACACTAGATATCTTCCCTTTTGTCTTTTCCCTTATCTTTCTTCATATCCTCAACCTGTAAAGACAAACTAGTTAGCTGGCTCATGATCTAGCAAATGCCTGAGCTAGATTCTCCCATTGGTGTTCATTCAAGATTCATGTTGATCTCCAAAGATTCTGCCTGAGATGCAATCTTCTGCTGCATTAGAGGGATCCTTATGTGTGGTAAAAACATAATGATGAACCATTCTTTGTTCTATTCTTCGAGGATCTGGAAAGTTAATCGGCCTGTTAGGGTCTTTAATCTTTGGTCTAACTCCCAAACAGGTTCTGCTACTTTTTGTTTAATCTCTTTTAGTTCTGTAATACATTGTGACTTCGACTTAGGTTTCTTAAACTTTGCAATCAGTTCATTCTTGATATCATATAGGGGCTTAGGTTGTGCCAGTCCTTGGACAAGTTTCATGTACCATATCAGTGCACGGTCCCTTAACGTAGTGCTGAACTAGGTTCTCTTGATGGCCTCATCGGTGATACTTTTAATATTCCATACGACCTCACATAGAAACCAATGTTGTTTTGGATCTTCAGATCCATCTCCTATAAATATAGGGAGTCTCATTTCATATTCCATAAATTTGACTAGGGTTCTTGTCTGAGTAGATGATGAGCTACTAGTAAAAATACTCTAAAGACTTTGGTGGTTCTCACTATTCTGACTGCTAAGTATTGTTGGGACAACAGGAGGATTAACATTACTTCAGTAGTTCTCGCAGTTCCTAAGGTTTCTGGGTCGTTTTGGAGCAGTTCTTCAGCTTCCCCTTCTTCTTTTCTGGTGGGCTATGGATGCTCTTCGTCGGTTAGATCTACCTCTTCTCCACTATAGAAACCCTCTTCTCCGTAGTGTTTCTTAAACAAGTTCTCAAGGTGAACTCCTCAGAATACTTTCCCACTGTGCGTATGTCCTACTTCTATGTCGTTGTCACTGTCTGAGATCTTGAACATTAGCCTTTTCAAGTCCGATCAATCTACTGTATCTTCAATATGTGTTTTTCATGCAAGAGCATCTTGGTTCTTAGCTTCAGGAAGTGAAAAAGTTTTCCTCTAGGTCCTTTGAAAAAGTATCTCTCGGCTTGGCTATATGATTATGTTTTGTCAATAGCTAACTCGGTGATATACCCTGCAATGGTACTATCAAACCAGTGATCTATTTCTCTGGATACAACATTTTCGACTCTCTTGACCTTCTGGATCAATGCTAGTGTCCAAACCATAGGAGGTCTAGATCTGATTTCAAATTGTGTGTCAGCTAACCTGGCCAACCACTTGTGTAGCTCCTGATGGATTCCTCCAAAGAAGATCTCATGAATGTCGGTGAAGATGTATCTTTGTAGCCAATATTTAGTGCTCATTTTAGGGTTCTTGTTTTGGGCTTCAATGAAGTCCTTCTCTTGGTCCTCTATCCACTTTTGAAACTCTATCTTTGACAGGAACCACCTTGACATTCCTATATTAGCAACAAAACCATTTGTTGGCACAGGGGCAGACCCAGGGTTAAGCTCCAAGAGTGCACCAACAAGCCCTAGCTACTGGCCCTTTCGCCAGCACCTGCGAAGTAGATGCAGTCTCACCCAAAGTAGCTATGAGGGGGTTCCAAGATAGAGATGTTTACAACCAGGGGAATATCAAGTGGTTCTTATTACAAAAACAACATAACATGAATTTACCATTCAACTAGCTAGATATATCCTTCACAATTATAGATCTGATCTAATACAATGATGGAGATAACAATATAACAACAATAGAGCTCAAAGCATCAATCACACACACACCAATAGATGTACATGGTTCACCCTCTCTCTAGGGCTATGTCCACAGAACTATGCTTATGATATATTAAGATAAAGCTTACAATTATAATCTACGCTCTTGGCCAGAAGATCCTTTATCTTCTCTCTCCCCTTCTCCCCTTCCCTCACACCCATCTGCAGGACCTGATCTTCACACCTAGTTGAAGATCTTACAATACTAGAAGGCTCTCTCTCATAACACTTCTCTCACCCCTAATAAAATATTCTCCCAATGAACAATAATCAATAACAAGGCAAAGCCACAGTACCGACCCGACCTAGGTCCTCTCGACCTCTATTTATACATTATAATCCCTCATCGACATCCTCAGGTCGAAACCTGTTAAGAACCAAACATCAATATAGCATAGAAAAACCTCAGGAAAAGTACTCAACGCATTTAAAAAGAGATAATTTCAGATAATAAGCCTCTTTGAGGGGGAAACCTCCTTTTACCCCACTTAAATGTTCAAGTACAAGATGATTCAAAATGAAAATGTCTCCTTGGTATATA
>JZKD02S1870568.1:32588-62116 GCA_000966675.3 Picea glauca
AATTGAGCATATATAGTGCGCAGCTATCTTTGAAACAAAAGACTTCCCTGGGTTGATAATTTATGTTTCACTTGGTTGTTTGAAATTAATTAAGCAATTATAGTGACCAACAAAATGCTTGTAAGGTCAGTTGTGGTGCTAAAGGCATCTTGTCTCTTCTAGATGTCTATCCAACTCTTTGGCATACATCACATACCTTATAGTATTCCTTAGCATCTTTGTGTAGAGTAGGCCACCAAAGGCCAGCTCTAAGAATCTTTTACGCTATTTCTTTCCCTACATAGTGTCCTCTCGCGACGCCTTCATGTGATTTTGAAAGGATCAATGGTCTCTCTGCTTCCATAACACACCTTCTCGATATCTCATCAGGTCCCATCTTGTATAGGTTTCTAGCTATAAGTGAAAATTATGCAGCGCGCACTACTAGTTTTTTCTTCTGGGTGATTGTATATTCACTAGGTTCCATTCCTGTTGAAAGGAACTGGACTATTTCCGTGAAGTGATCATCATTTTTTCTAATGGCCAAAAACTATGCATCTAACAGTGTATCCACCAAACTAGTAGGCTCTTATCCATGTTCCAACCTTGACAAGTGGTCATGAACTTTGTTCATTCTTCCTGGCTTAACCATGATCTCAAAATCATATTCTTAAAATAGCAAAATCTATATGCATATTATCCCCCCCAACACTGGCTTGTTGACTAAGTATTTAAGTGCAGAGTGATTAGTAAACATTTTAAAGTGTCCTCCCAACAAGTAGTGGCGGAACTTTTGCAGCGCATACACCATGGCTAACCTTTCTCTCTTAGTGGTGGTGTAATTAATCTCAGTTGTTGATAGCTTATTGATAGAAAAGGCTAACGGGTGGTCAATGTCTCATGTTTCTGATTGTGCTAACACAACGCTTAATGCAATATAAGATGCATCGACATGCACATGAAATTCCTTGCTCCAATCTGGAAAAACCATGATAAGTGCAGTAATAATTTTCTGTTTCAGTGTGTCGAAGCTCTGCTAGCATTCTTATGTCTAATGAAACTGGCAATATTTTTTCAAAAGCTTCTCCATGGGTGTTGTTATCTATGCATAGCCCTTAATGAAATTCCTGTAGTATCCAGTGTGTCCCAGCGTAGTACGCAGTTGCTTGATTGAAGTAGGGGGGGGGGGGGTAGATTGTCTATAATGGAAATCTTGGATGGATCTACCAACAATCCCTTCTTACACACAATATGGCCCAACAACACTCTAAAGGGTGAAAAGAAGATTCACTTTTTCAGGTTCAAGGTAATCTGACATTGCATGCACTTATCCAACATTAGTCTTAAACATTCAATATGATTTTGCAAAATACTAAAAACAGTCCAATCATCAAAGTATGCTTCCAGGAATTTATGTAAAAAATCCTTAAACGCTTCGACCACCACCCTGTAAAATATGGTTGGTGCATTGTTCAAGCCAAATGGCATCATTGTATACTATTAGGATCCCCATTCTATTGCAAATGTGGTCTTATGGTGATCTTCCTTGGAAATATGAATCTGATGGTATCCTGAAAATCCATCTGTAAAAGAATACACCTCCTATCCTCCTACATTGTCTAACACTTTGCCAGTAAATGGTGTAGGAAATGGGTCATGAAAACAGACATCATTCAACTTCCTGAGATCTACGCAGATTATGATCTCTCTTGTCTTTTTCTCTTGTACCACCATAGGGTTAATCCATTCTGACTCTTCGACAGGTTCTATGATTCCTGCTCCCATCATTCTATCGAGATCAATTTTCACTTTCTCCTTATATTTCGGGTTCAATCTGTAAGGTCTCTATTTGACTGTCCTGGCATTTGGTTTCAAAGGGATCCTCATCTCTCCCATAGGCCCTTTAATTCCATTTTTATCAGTGAACTTGGTTGGAAACAAGTCCTGATACTCATGTAGTAACTCTGTGATCTTGTCAATAGTGGCAGCATCCCAATAATCTCTAACATTTTCAAGTTTTGGTGTCTGCTCTGTTCCAATTTTGAGTTTATTAATCTTGATCAGTTGTCCAATGAAAGGTAGTTCAACTCCTGGTCCTTCTATGTCTCTTTGGCCTTCTATTTCGGTGATGTTCACATTCCTTAGATCATTGTCTTTGACTGCATTAATATTGTAAGAGCCTTGGAACTTATGAAGAGGCACAATCCATTCATCCTCTTCTTGCTCCAAAGGGAGGCTAGGTGCCTCCTTGAACACTTTTTGTCTTAAAACCTGTAATGCTTGATCTACTATATGATATTGGATTTCAAACAAAAAGGTAGTTACAAAGTTTTGGGTCATACCTTCCCAATCTACAATGATGAGGCACAGTTCTGCTTGAAGATACCAGTTGATGGGATTTGGGTCCAGTGTGTTAATGAATTTTTTCACCCACTACTCTTGAGGAATGTTGCTCCATTCTCAAAAATTCACACATGGTTCTTCAGACATCTTCGACCTGTGTATATAACTTCATGGCTTTCTACTTGCTATGAAAATCATGCTGTCATCAAAGTGTGACATTGTACCCAGTCTGTAATATTAATTTTTTGTGTCCCCAACCATCTTGTTGTAGTTGATTTCAGGGCCTCATCCATTGCCAACAATATTTTATTTGTTGGTACAATTTCTTCAAAGTTCACTAAGAATGATTCTAAACAATTCAAACCATCAAAGGTGGGCACGTTACTTACTGTTGTACAAATTCAGTGAACTTCTCGGGTTAATCTAGCACATCTCCTTGTAGATAATTCATACATTTTTTTCTACTAGTTCTCCAGTGCTTCTTCTGAATCTGATGAACATGTGTTGTCACTTTGCCAGCTCAAATTCCCATCCACCATAGGATTAATGTAGTCCTACTATCTGGTTGTTAATTTGTATATGTTTTCTAGTTCATATGCACGATCTTCTTCTCTGATGGGTTTTTTGTATCGTTGACCTTTATATGGATCCAAAGGTGTAATGACCCCAATACCATCTCCTTAAACATCATTCTTATTTTATTTAAATCGACCACAGTGGAATTATTGAAAGCCCAATCAATTCCTAATAGCGCGGGGTAAGGACAACTATCATCAACTATCTCAATCACCGCGAAGTCTACAAACGACCTTACTCCATCGATGTCCATAGGGACATGTTCCAATCTTCCAAATGGGATTATTGCCTACTAGTTAGCCATCCTAATCCTGATAGGCGAATAGATAAACTTAGGTTTTCCCATCAGTGCCCAGTTTTGCTTCGTCATGACGTTGACCTCTAACCCTAAGTCGAGGACCATATAGTCTATATCATACTCTCCAATCTGAGAAATAAGGTGTAGTTCTTTATTTGTCCTTCTCTTCTTGGATATTTTATGTACTAATTTATTCGGTAAAGGATCTACCCTTCCTATCTCATACCGTCTGACCAAATTTTGCAGTTCTTGTATGGCTTTCTCATCTTTAATCATCTCTATAAATGTGTATAAGAAGCTAACAAGTTTACTCACCTATTTTCCATCTCCAGGCAAATCAGACTAATCAAATGCTAGAGGCATTCCATATTCTCTCACTTCTGGGCGTGTCTTCAATGAAGAGCCTTGGTATCTCCCGAATTCTTTTCTTGCCTCCTCAAATATTTGTCTTTCTTTCTTTGCATCAAACACTTGTGTCTTCTCTATAGATTTCCTGACTCCTGATTCTTCTGTAGTCTTTCCTTGGATCACTCTATCCTCTCTTGTAATAGTGCCTCCTCTAGTGATAACAATGACTCTGGGATCTTCTTCATGAGGTTATGATTTGATTAGTTGTATTTGCGGGTTCTGCTAAGGTCCCTGTCTCTCTTGCAGTTTAGCCAGCAATGCTGGACATTCCTCGATAACATGCTTGAAGGAGTTGTAATAGCTGCAAGTGGTACAAGGGTTCTGATAGTCCCTTGCCAAGTGTTTTGGCTATGTGCATTTATAACAGATTATCTGACCTTGACCTTGACCCATACCTCCTCCTCTTCCTCTTCCTCAGAATCCACCACAAGGGTTGAAGTTTCCTCTCCCAAGGGAGTTATATTGCGCAGTGTTTCCTTCTTGTTATACTTCACCTTGAATTTTTTATATATCCATCGAACTTTCATGCATGATATTGTAAGCCCTACAATCCCTGTCATCATGTCTTATCGACTTACAGAATGTGAAATACAAATTTGTGGGTGTCTGGACATATTTTTGCAGATAGTAGCATTCACCAAGGCGATGTCGATTTCTACATACCTCACACAAGGGTAGGGTAACTTGCTTCAAGGGACTCAGGGCTCCAGAGGTGAAGTATTCATGGAATAGGGGACAATTCTCCTTGTCATGGCCTTCTGATTTGCATCTGACACACCGGATTTATTCTCTTTTATATTTTCCCTTGTCTTTCTTCATATCTTCGACCTGCAGTGATAAGCTAGTTAGATGACTCAAGATTTGACTCATACCTATGATGGATTCTTCCATCGGGGATGATTCTAATTTCATGGCGATCTCTAGTGCCTTATCCTGCGAAGTAATATTTTGTTGCATCAAAGGAACTCTGATGTGTGGAAAGAGGGTAGCAATAAACCATTCCTTGTTCTTCTCATCTGGGATCTGAAAACTCAAATGGCATGTCAAGGTCTTAAATCTCTGATCAAACTCCCACACAGGTTCAGTTGTTCTTGACTTGATTTCTTTTAGTTCTATAATTCACTGCGACTCTGATTTAGGTTTCTTGAATTTGACAGTTAGCACAGTCTTAATGACATTCAACGGTTTAGGTGTAGCTCCTTGGACAAATTTCATGTACCAGCTCAATGCGCGATCTCTTAGGGTAGTGTTGAACTAAGCTCATTTGAGATCCTCATCAATGATAATATTAATATTCCACACAGTTTTGTTGGCAGGCGAAAATGAATGTCCATCAACTGGAAGAATGACTATGGTCTAGGGTTGTCTAAATAACCCAAGCCGTTTGGTGTAACTCATTCCGACGGGTTTAATGGCTCCATTAGCAAATCTAAAATCCTAAAAAAAGAAAACGAAAATAAAGGGATAACTAAACTAACACTAACAACTATATATGATATATATACATATGCTCTTATATAGCTATTGTAAGTGTATTTTAAACAGAAAATACACAAATGTCATTTATGTACATCATTTACAAATTGAAAGATTTAATCGAAACTTACAAAATCAACTGTGAAGATTACTTCTGTTAATTAGTAGATAAATAAAGCACATTTAAAACTTCTTTTTGTTTTTCTTTTATAGATCTAAACTAATATGGAATTAAATAAACTAAGAAACACAAGCGTGCAGGTAGTCGAAAGCTGAACCATACGTTCTAGTTTCACTAATATGTAAATGACAAAAAAATATAAAGGAGCTAACCTGTTAGTGAGTTAGTGAGGTGTAGCCAAGCATCTGCATGAGTGGATAACATCCCACTGCCATGTCCAAGAGAGAANAAGGGTGAAAAGAAGATTCACTTTTTCAGGTTCAAGGTAATCTGACATTGCATGCACTTATCCAACATTAGTCTTAAACATTCAATATGATTTTGCAAAATACTAAAAACAGTCCAATCATCAAAGTATGCTTCCAGGAATTTATGTAAAAAATCCTTAAACGCTTCGACCACCACCCTGTAAAATATGGTTGGTGCATTGTTCAAGCCAAATGGCATCATTGTATACTATTAGGATCCCCATTCTATTGCAAATGTGGTCTTATGGTGATCTTCCTTGGAAATATGAATCTGATGGTATCCTGAAAATCCATCTGTAAAAGAATACACCTCCTATCCTCCTACATTGTCTAACACTTTGCCAGTAAATGGTGTAGGAAATGGGTCATGAAAACAGACATCATTCAACTTCCTGAGATCTACGCAGATTATGATCTCTCTTGTCTTTTTCTCTTGTACCACCATAGGGTTAATCCATTCTGACTCTTCGACAGGTTCTATGATTCCTGCTCCCATCATTCTATCGAGATCAATTTTCACTTTCTCCTTATATTTCGGGTTCAATCTGTAAGGTCTCTATTTGACTGTCCTGGCATTTGGTTTCAAAGGGATCCTCATCTCTCCCATAGGCCCTTTAATTCCATTTTTATCAGTGAACTTGGTTGGAAACAAGTCCTGATACTCATGTAGTAACTCTGTGATCTTGTCAATAGTGGCAGCATCCCAATAATCTCTAACATTTTCAAGTTTTGGTGTCTGCTCTGTTCCAATTTTGAGTTTATTAATCTTGATCAGTTGTCCAATGAAAGGTAGTTCAACTCCTGGTCCTTCTATGTCTCTTTGGCCTTCTATTTCGGTGATGTTCACATTCCTTAGATCATTGTCTTTGACTGCATTAATATTGTAAGAGCCTTGGAACTTATGAAGAGGCACAATCCATTCATCCTCTTCTTGCTCCAAAGGGAGGCTAGGTGCCTCCTTGAACACTTTTTGTCTTAAAACCTGTAATGCTTGATCTACTATATGATATTGGATTTCAAACAAAAAGGTAGTTACAAAGTTTTGGGTCATACCTTCCCAATCTACAATGATGAGGCACAGTTCTGCTTGAAGATACCAGTTGATGGGATTTGGGTCCAGTGTGTTAATGAATTTTTTCACCCACTACTCTTGAGGAATGTTGCTCCATTCTCAAAAATTCACACATGGTTCTTCAGACATCTTCGACCTGTGTATATAACTTCATGGCTTTCTACTTGCTATGAAAATCATGCTGTCATCAAAGTGTGACATTGTACCCAGTCTGTAATATTAATTTTTTGTGTCCCCAACCATCTTGTTGTAGTTGATTTCAGGGCCTCATCCATTGCCAACAATATTTTATTTGTTGGTACAATTTCTTCAAAGTTCACTAAGAATGATTCTAAACAATTCAAACCATCAAAGGTGGGCACGTTACTTACTGTTGTACAAATTCAGTGAACTTCTCGGGTTAATCTAGCACATCTCCTTGTAGATAATTCATACATTTTTTTCTACTAGTTCTCCAGTGCTTCTTCTGAATCTGATGAACATGTGTTGTCACTTTGCCAGCTCAAATTCCCATCCACCATAGGATTAATGTAGTCCTACTATCTGGTTGTTAATTTGTATATGTTTTCTAGTTCATATGCACGATCTTCTTCTCTGATGGGTTTTTTGTATCGTTGACCTTTATATGGATCCAAAGGTGTAATGACCCCAATACCATCTCCTTAAACATCATTCTTATTTTATTTAAATCGACCACAGTGGAATTATTGAAAGCCCAATCAATTCCTAATAGCGCGGGGTAAGGACAACTATCATCAACTATCTCAATCACCGCGAAGTCTACAAACGACCTTACTCCATCGATGTCCATAGGGACATGTTCCAATCTTCCAAATGGGATTATTGCCTACTAGTTAGCCATCCTAATCCTGATAGGCGAATAGATAAACTTAGGTTTTCCCATCAGTGCCCAGTTTTGCTTCGTCATGACGTTGACCTCTAACCCTAAGTCGAGGACCATATAGTCTATATCATACTCTCCAATCTGAGAAATAAGGTGTAGTTCTTTATTTGTCCTTCTCTTCTTGGATATTTTATGTACTAATTTATTCGGTAAAGGATCTACCCTTCCTATCTCATACCGTCTGACCAAATTTTGCAGTTCTTGTATGGCTTTCTCATCTTTAATCATCTCTATAAATGTGTATAAGAAGCTAACAAGTTTACTCACCTATTTTCCATCTCCAGGCAAATCAGACTAATCAAATGCTAGAGGCATTCCATATTCTCTCACTTCTGGGCGTGTCTTCAATGAAGAGCCTTGGTATCTCCCGAATTCTTTTCTTGCCTCCTCAAATATTTGTCTTTCTTTCTTTGCATCAAACACTTGTGTCTTCTCTATAGATTTCCTGACTCCTGATTCTTCTGTAGTCTTTCCTTGGATCACTCTATCCTCTCTTGTAATAGTGCCTCCTCTAGTGATAACAATGACTCTGGGATCTTCTTCATGAGGTTATGATTTGATTAGTTGTATTTGCGGGTTCTGCTAAGGTCCCTGTCTCTCTTGCAGTTTAGCCAGCAATGCTGGACATTCCTCGATAACATGCTTGAAGGAGTTGTAATAGCTGCAAGTGGTACAAGGGTTCTGATAGTCCCTTGCCAAGTGTTTTGGCTATGTGCATTTATAACAGATTATCTGACCTTGACCTTGACCCATACCTCCTCCTCTTCCTCTTCCTCAGAATCCACCACAAGGGTTGAAGTTTCCTCTCCCAGGGGAGTTATACTGCGCAGTGTTTCCTTCTTGTTATACTTCACCTTGAATTTTTTATATATCCATCGAACTTTCATGCATGAGATTGTAAGCCCTACAATCCCTGTCATCATGTCCTATCGACTTACAGAATGTGAAATACAAATTTGTGGGTGTCTGGACATATTTTTGCAGATAGTAACATTCACCAGGGCGATGTCGATTTCTACATACCTCACACAAGGGTAGGGTAACTTGCTTCAAGGGACTCGGGGCTCCAGAGGTGAATTATTCATGGAATAGGGGACAGTTCTCCTTGTCATGGCCTTCTGATTTGCATCTGACACACCAGATTTATTCTCTTTTATATTTTCCCTTGCCTTTCTTCATATCTTCGACCTGCAGTGATAAGATAGTTAGATGACTCAAGATTTGAATCATACCTATGATGGATTCTCCCATCGGGGCTGATTCTAATTTCATGGCGATCTCTAGTGCCTTATCCTGTGAAGTAATCTTTTGTTGCATCAGAGGAACTCTGATGTGTGGAAAGAGGGCAGCAATAAACCATTCCTTGTTCTTCTCATCTGGGATCTGAAAACTCAAATGGCATGTCAAGGTCTTAAATATTTGATCAAACTCCCACACAGGTTCAGTTGTTCTTGACTTGATTTCTTTTAGTTCTATAATTCACTGCGACTCTGATTTAGGTTTCTTGAATTTTACAGTTAGCACAGTCTTAATGGCATTCAATGGTTTAGGTGTAGCTCCTTGGACAAATTTCATGTACCAGCTCAATGCACGATCTCTTAGGGTAGTGTTGAACTGAGCTCATTTGAGATCCTCATCAATGATAATATTAATATTCCACACAGCTTTGTTGGCAGGCGAAAATGAATGTCCATCAACTGGAAGAATGACTCTGGTCTAGGGTTGTCTAAATAACCCAAGCCGTTTGGTGTAACTCATTCCGACGGGTTTAATGGCTCCATTAGCAAATCTAAAATCCTAAAAAAAAAACCCGAAAAGAAATGGATAACTAAACTAACACTAACAACTATATATGATATATATACATATGCTCTTATATAGCTATTGTAAGTGTATTTTAAACAGAAAATACACAAATGTCATTTATGTACATCATTTACAAATTGAAAGATTTAATCGAAACTTACAAAATCAACTGTGAAGATTACTTCTGTTAATTAGTAGATAAATAAAGCACATTTAAAACTTCTTTTTGTTTTTCTTTTATAGATCTAAAATAATATGGAATTAAATAAACTAAGAAACACAAGCGTGCAGGTAGTCGAAATCTGAACCATACGTTCTAGTTTCACTAATATGTAAATGACAAAAAAATATAAAGGAGCTAACCTGTTAGTGAGTTAGTGAGGTGTATCCAAGCATCTGCATGAGTGGATAACATCCCACTGCCATGTCCAAGAGAGAAATTTGCAAGGAACCTTGTGACCATTCTAAATAAATTTAAAACCTGTATTAGCAGCTTAGGTTTCAATGACAGAAGAGGAAAAACAAACATAAACCTGTGATCTCATAATTGCACATTATTATAGTCAGATAAATCTGAAAGTAATCTATGCATTTCATCATCCGATTAAAACTCAAATATAAATACTATCAATTTAATTGAAGATATGATCACAACATTTATATTTTGAGAAGTAAATTATAGATGGTATTTATAATATAACATCCTGCAAATCACAGATCATTTAATCTAAAGATATCAGACCTATACATGTAGCAGGATTAACAAAACATAAATGACAACATTATAAACAAAAGGCTAAAGCCAAGATGCATAAATGTTGTTTCATTAAGCTCTGAAATCAGTCATCCATCTCTTTCTCTCAGCCAAGATGATCTCCATTACAAAATACAGAGTATTTAAAGCTTTCATGTAAGCTAAACATCCCATCTTCTAAGATAGGATCAAATCTCAATAGGATATAAAAGCTACAAACATAGACGGTCTAAAAACCACTCAATATCAGACTATATCTTCAAAATTATGAAAGTTTTATTTTGATTTACAAAATAAGCCAAAAGAGATGGCTAATTAACTAAGTCCAACATGCTCCATCTNCTATCAATTTAATTGAAGATATGATCACAACATTTATATTTTGAGAAGTAAATTATAGATGGTATTTATAATATAACATCCTGCACATCACAGATCATTTAATCTAAAGATATCAGACCTATACATGTAGCAGGATTAACAAAACATAAATGACAACATTATAAACAAAAGGCTAAAGCCAAGATGCATAAATGTTGTTTCATTAAGCTCTGAAATCAGTCATCCATCTCTTTCTCTCAGCCAAGATGATCTCCATTACAAAATACAGAGTATTTAAAGCTTTCATGTAAGCTAAACATCCCATCTTCTAAGATAGGATCAAATCTCAATAGGATATAAAAGCTACAAACATAGACGGTCTAAAAACCACTCAATATCAGACTATATCTTCAAAATTATGAAAGTTTTATTTTGATTTACAAAATAAGCCAAAAGAGATGGCTAATTAACTAAGTCCAACATGCTCCATCTTATGAGATTAGCACAAGATACATATTATCCTTAAATAAAAACGAAATGAGCAAATAAGATATTTATTTAACTAACATTTTCCAAATTTTATATGAGAATTGACTTGGCTACAGAATCAATTATGTAGCCAGTGTTATGATTAGAAATAGAAATATAAATCAATCTAGATTAATTAGAAAAATAACAATAAAAACACAACTAAGATAAAAAAACAATTGTACCATTCAACTAATAACAAAAATCGAATCACAATATCTCAGAGTTGATCACAGCCTTGACACTGTCAGCGTTTTTAATTATGATATTGTCTTTCCTTTTCAAATGTTTTCCTTGTCTTTGTGCATTGATCTTGAGCTCACGATTTACATTTGTCAATGAGTCATTTTGAGCCATAAGAGCCTTGATCTTTTCTTGAAGGACAGGGATGTATGTGTAAAACTGACCTATCTAATGTAAACAAACTTCACAATGTACAATAGGGGCAATCGGTTGAGGAAGCACGTGGTTTTTTGTTAAAACACTACCACTGTACACTATCGGCCTTTGACCGAGTTTAATTCCTGTAAATTCCTTATTGTCTTTCAGGCACAGTGGGAGGTTATTCACATAATCGAATGTTTGATTGGGATCCATTTTAGAAAAATTCAGATCTTCCTCTGCCAGGAATTTTTCAATCTCGGAGTCAGATTTCTCATGGACCTCGATCGATTCGATCAAGCTCACATGAGATTTTTATCTATTGCATAAGCTACTCGAAACAAGTCACCCAAACCTCTTGTTATGAAACACTAGCATGTCTTGATTTTTCTTTGATTGTTTGGAAGGGTTTCCACTAGTGGATTTTATGTTAAGATTAGGGTAGACAACTTGTTCACGCTCAAGAATTTTAATAAGTTTGGAGCTGACATCTTGTTGCTCACACACACACTGAGCTTATCCAGTGAATAAGAGGCTTCTCTATCATCAGATTGTCCATTACAGGAGTCTCTAGAGGGTTTGTTGTAATGAAACCATTACGGGCTATGAAATTGTCCCAATCTTCACTGAGCATTTTCAAATGATGAACTACCAATAATTTAATCAACCCATGGTGAAAAAGGCTTGAATCCAAGATCTGTTTCTTATACCTCTTTGCCATTTTATACAAACTTCTTAATAAGTAAAAAGGCATGTTTAGTTGGAAACCGATAAAATGCATGAGCAATATTATGTGGTAAAGGAAGACGAATTCATAACGGCCTTCACAAGTAACAAATTGCCTTAAAACTGCCAATAAACCATGCCATCTAATCTTCAACAGAGAGACCGACATACCTTTGTCACAACAATGAATATTTATAGAGGTGACAAGTAGACTCCATGGTACCTCATCCAACTTTGAGTTTTTAAACCATTTTTGACCAGTGAGGGGGAAGTCCGTTGCTTCACTCATAAATTTTTTGGTGATCTCCAACTGGATATCAACCACCTTGGCTCTGCATCCATCAAATGTGAGGGATAAATCTTTGGCCACTTATGAATTATAATACTGGAATTTTCTGATAAACATATCCCAGCCTAGACTCTTCAAATCCTCGCTCGCATCATCATACAACAACAAAGTTTGGGAGCCATTTGGCTCAATTCGGATGACAGGGGCCATAAGGGTTTGAACAAACAGTCACGAAGGAGACCAGAACTTGTTGTGGGCTTAAGAGGTAGCAACAATAGGGGAATGTATGAGACAAAAAAAGAGTAAAACTAGCAGTCAACCCAACGTGGCCATAATGTTATCATAAGGGGTTTCAAGCCAAGAAAAATGGGCGTTTCAGGTAATGAATGCTTTGAGTACAGAGCATAACTCAAGACCCTAGTGGATAATGAGGAATCTGTCGATTCAAATTGACAATTGAAATGAAGTATAGGGTACGTTCCAGGTGTGTTTAATTTTCATCAAATGTAATGGGTGAAGTCAATTTGCAAAGGTTAGGAGAATATGTGTTTTACAAGCCAAAATCATATCGAAAATTTAAAACCAAAGTCGATTTACCAAGAATTTTAAATGAAACAATCCTATAGTCCATTTGCCAATCGATTCTTGGTATACAAAGCATCCAAGATATAACTTTCAATCCAAGAACAACTCTAAATAAGTGTTTCATTGATATATGATAAGCTCAAAGAAAAACAAAATTCATTAAAAGAGGTTTAAACACATTGACCCTTTTAGGACCAAGCCTTAGATTAAATTGCAATACAATATAAAGTTTTAATGCTTCATCCATGCTTTCATTCATGAATGAAGCATGAAAACGCAAAATAAAAATAAGAAGGAACAATCAAAACACCCCTCTTACAACTAAATAGTCATCTTCAAATATCAATATTTACATGATTAGGTGTAAGNAACCACTCAATATCAGACTATATCTTCAAAATTATGAAAGTTTTATTTTGATTTACAAAATAAGCCAAAAGAGATGGCTAATTAACTAAGTCCAACATGCTCCATCTTATGAGATTAGCACAAGATACATATTATCCTTAAATAAAAACGAAATGAGCAAATAAGATATTTATTTAACTAACATTTTCCAAATTTTATATGAGAATTGACTTGGCTACAGAATCAATTATGTAGCCAGTGTTATGATTAGAAATAGAAATATAAATCAATCTAGATTAATTAGAAAAATAACAATAAAAACACAACTAAGATAAAAAAACAATTGTACCATTCAACTAATAACAAAAATCGAATCACAATATCTCAGAGTTGATCACAGCCTTGACACTGTCAGCGTTTTTAATTATGATATTGTCTTTCCTTTTCAAATGTTTTCCTTGTCTTTGTGCATTGATCTTGAGCTCACGATTTACATTTGTCAATGAGTCATTTTGAGCCATAAGAGCCTTGATCTTTTCTTGAAGGACAGGGATGTATGTGTAAAACTGACCTATCTAATGTAAACAAACTTCACAATGTACAATAGGGGCAATCGGTTGAGGAAGCACGTGGTTTTTTGTTAAAACACTACCACTGTACACTATCGGCCTTTGACCGAGTTTAATTCCTATAAATTCCTTATTGTCTTTCAGGCACAGTGGGAGGTTATTCACATAATCGAATGTTTGATTGGGATCCAGTTTAGAAAAATTCAGATCTTCCTCTGCTAGGAATTTTTCAATCTCGGAGTCAGATTTCTCATGGACCTCGATCGATTCGATCAATCTCACATGAGATTTTGATTTATTGCATAAGCTACTCGAAACAAGTCACCCAAACCTCTTATTATGAAACACTAGCATGTCTTGATTTTTCTTTGACTGTTTGGAAGGGTTTCCACTAGTGGATTTTATGTTAAGATTAGGGTAGACAACTTGTTCACGCTCAAGAATTTTAATAAGTTTGGAGATGACATCCTGTTGCTCACACACACACTGAGATTATCCAGTGAATAAGAGGCTTCTCTATCATCATCTTGTCCATTATAGGAGTCTCTAGAGGGTTTGTTGTAATGAAACCATTACGGGCTACGAAATTGTCCCAATCTTCACTGGGCATTTTCAAATGATGAACTACCAATAATTTAATCAACCCATGATGAAAAAGGCTTGAATCCAAGCTCTGTTTCTTATACCTCTTTGCCATTTTATACAAACTTCTTAATAAGTAAAACGACATGTTTAGTTGGAAACCGATAAAATGCATGAGCAATATTATGTGGTAAAGGAAGACGAATTCATAACGGCCTTCACAAGTAACAAATTGCCTTAAAACTGCCAATAAACCATGCATCTAATCTTCAGCAGAGAGACTGGAATACCTTTGTCACAAAAATGAATATTTCTAGAGGTGACGAACAGACTCCATGGTAACTCATCCAACTTTGAGTTTTTAAACCATTTTTGACCAGTGAGGGGGAAGTTCGTTGCTTCACTCATAAAATTTTTGGTGATCTCCAACTGGATATCAACCACCTTGGCTCTGCATCCATCAAATGTCAGGGATAAATCTTTGGCCACTTATGAATTATAACACTGGAATTTTCTGATAAAAATATCCCAGCCTAGACTCTTCAGATTTTCACTCGCATCATCATACAACAACAAAGTTTGGGAGCCATTTGGCTCAATTCGGATGACAGGGGCCATAAGGGTTTGAAAAAACAGTCACGAAGGAGACCAGAACTTGTTGTGGGCTTAAGAGGTAGCAACAATAGGGGAATGTATGAGACAAAAAAAGAGTAAAACTAGCAGTCAACCCAACGTGGCCATAATGTTATCATAAGGGGTTTCAAGCCAAGAAAAATGGGCGTTTCAGGTAATGAATGCTTTGAGTACAGAGCATAACTCAAGACCCTAGTGGATAATGAGGAATCTGTCGATTCAAATTGACAATTGAAATGAAGTATAGGGTACGTTCCAGGTGTGTTTAATTTTCATCAAATGTAATGGGTGAAGTCAATTTGCAAAGGTTAGGAGAATATGTGTTTTACAAGCCAAAATCATATCGAAAATTTAAAACCAAAGTCGATTTACCAAGAATTTTAAATGAAACAATCCTATAGTCCATTTGCCAATCGATTCTTGGTATACAAAGCATCCAAGATATAACTTTCAATCCAAGAACAACTCTAAATAAGTGTTTCATTGATATATGATAAGCTCAAAGAAAAACAAAATTCATTAAAAGAGGTTTAAACACATTGACCCTTTTAGGACCAAGCCTTAGATTAAATTGCAATACAATATAAAGTTTTAATGCTTCATCCATGCTTTCATTCATGAATGAAGCATGAAAACGCAAAATAAAAATAAGAAGGAACAATCAAAACACCCCTCTTACAACTAAATAGTCATCTTCAAATATCAATATTTACATGATTAGGTGTAAGAAGCTATAGGAATTGTCATTTGTCACTTGAAAAAGAAAAAAATCATGTAGGGTTGCCAACAATGGTGACTCACTGGGAGAACCAGTTATCAATGCATCACCGACGAGTTCATGTTAGGACTGTTTAGAATGGTTACACATCATAGAATAGTTGAAGGAAACCAAGCATCTTAATAAAATTCCAACAACCATTACACAGTCTAGCTTCAGATATCTTCCTGTTTAAATGAAATCCGGTGACAAATTTTAATTACAAGAGCAATGATATTTTAAGCCAATGGCTCCGACACTGTTGACAGGGCCACTACTAGCAGCAGGAATCTATAGCCTCAAAAGGGATGTCAATTAACCCACTTTGATGCCTCTACCCTATCCAAGAATTTTCAATTCAACATGAAGGGTGCTTATAATTAATATCAAAATTTACAACTAATAATTTTCTTGAACCCGACATTGCTTCACTGCCAGTGGGCCTGTTCAGTACCCCAGTGAAGTTTTCTTGGCATCATGCATGCATTTACCTGCTGCTAGTAGACCTGTTCAGTATCTAGGTGGGTTTACAAACACTTCCCACAACTCTCGATAAATTATTTACAATCTGACATAAATTTAATGATATTTAGAAGAGCGGGGTGATGCTGAAAATTTCAGTCTTAAGAACACTGGACATTTTCCATCCTTTAATTCTTTTGTTTGACAACCTTCATTATGATCTGAAATTAGTTTTCTGATGAAACCAATTCTTCGAGGACAGGAAGGCATACTTGAGTTGATTTCTTTAAAAGAGGGGACAACGTAAAGAGTTTTGATGATGGTTGTGTCTGCTCATGATTATAAAGTGAAACCATGAAACCTATTTTGAACATAAAATGTTTTTAGCTAGTCTGTGTTTCAGGAAATTACAGCATTGATTCTCTGAAAGACCTTGAATGTAGCTTCATAATGAGGCATTTTGGTTTCCCTTCACGAACTAAAAGGTGACACAAACATAATCTTATCCAGAGATAAAGAAAACAAACAAAACAAAAAGAACCAAAAACCAGAAAACAAAATGAAAATAAAAAAAATATGTACAAAGGTGGGTCTGAAATTTATCAGGAAAAATACCTCTTGAGAGCTTGGCCATTCACCGGGAAGGTGTCTAGTTGTCCCTCCAAACTCTATAGGTGGAAGGAGATGGGACCTAGTTTTTCAGTGATTATGAAAGGCCCCAACCACAAGTTTTGGAACTTGGTCTGTTCCCCTTTTCCTTCATGAGGTTTATCCCACTTGAGAACCAAATCTCCTACCTCAAAGTTTCTATCCAAAGCAGAGTTAGAATCAAACCATCCTTTCACAATATGTTGATTTTGATTCAGTCTTTCCCTGGCTTGTGCTCTTACTTCTTCTATTTTCAATAAGGCATTAATTTGACTTTCAAGAGGAGAGCAGTTCTCTTCCTGAAATTTTTGTGATAATTGCAGAGAGGGAAGCAGAACATGAGGAGGGAGAATCACTTCTCTTATGTAGACAAGAAAGAAAGGAGAATTACCAACAGATGTTTTGGAGTCACCCTATCAGCCCAAAGTGCATTAAAAATCACATTGTGCCAGTTCTTGTGGTTTTCATAAACTGTCCTCTTGATGATCTTCATCAATTTTTTATTCGTTGATTCTGCTAGGCCATTTCTTTGAGGGTAATAGCTAGTGGAATACTTAAGTTAGATCCCTTTCTCCAAAGTAAAATCACTCATATCAAGGGATGAAAAGTAATAAGCATTATCAAAAACCAAACATTCGGGAATTTTGAATCTAGTAATGATATTCGTATCAAGGAAAGATATCACCTGATTAGTGTTTACCACTTTTAGCGGTGCAACCTCATACCATCTACTAAAATAATTCATTGTTATAATGATGTATTTATGTTGTTGTGAAGAAGTGGGGCTAATTGGCCCAATGATGTTGAGACCCCACTGCTGAAAAGGTGAATCTACCAAAATAGGTTGCAAAGGGAATGTTGTCTTTTTTACTCGTCCAACAGCCTTTTGGCAGATTATGGATTTACGACATAACGCATGAGAATATTTGAACAATGTGGGCCAATAGTACCTAGCTCTTAATACCTTGTGAGCAGTGGTGTCTCCACCGAAATTCCCACCAGCTACACCTGCACGTAGTTCAGATAATACCTTCTCTTCTTCATCTCTTTTCAAACAACGCATGAGAACATTATCAAAATTCTTACGGAATAATACATTATTTACCAACTGGAAAGGTGCAGATTTTAGTCTTAATGCTCTTCTATTTTTTGGATCGAGATGGAGAGGAGCAGAACCATGTGTTAAATACAACTGAATATCATCAAACCAAGAATTAGCAACAAATTGTGTACATCATATCTGATTTTCACCATGTTGATTTACAGTTAAGACATTAATTTGACTCTGTTGTTCTTCAACTGAATCAACCACTAGTTTGCATAGGCCTTGACCTATGAAAATTTGTTTAGGGGTTATTTCAAGGTCATACTCTTGTAACGATGTCATCCAGTTTGCCCCTTTTTCACCCAATTCTTTTTGTACTAACAAGTTTCTGACAGCAGGATAAGGCACAATGACTTTAGTTCTAGATTTTAGCAAATATGATCAGAAATGTTTCACTGCTTTGAAAATTGCATAAGCATGTTGATCTATAGCTGGGTAGTTAAGCTCTGCTCCTTTGAAGGATGAGCTCATGAAGGAAATGGGGATTTCATTTCTTTCAATGTTCTTTTGGGTCAACACAACAACATAAGATCGGTTAGAGGTGAAAGTGTAAAGTGTGAAATCTTGTGAGAAATCAAGACTCATCAAGGATGGGGCTTCCACTATGGATTTTTTGATGGAGTCAAAGGCTTGATTTTCTTGTGGTCCCCAATGATACTAAACATCCTTTTTAATTAATTTTTTCAATTGCCTTACCATTTCTGAGAAACTTGGGAAAAACCTTCTGATGAAATTAATTTGGCCTAAAAAGGATTGCATAGATTTTTTGGAGGAGGGGGGAGGAAGTTTGGCAATGGCTTGAGTTCTTTCGGGATCGATGATCATCCCATCACTGGATACTATGAATCTGAGAAGTTTTACTTGTTCCACTACAAATATTGAATTCTTAGGGTTGAGAGATATGCCATACTTGTGGCATCATTCGAGGATAGACCTAAGGTGAGACAAGTGATCTTTCTTGTTTTTGGATAAAATGGTAACGTCATCAAGATAGACCACTACAGATTGATTTATGAGACCACGAAAAGCAATATACATTTCTCTTTGGAAAGTGGCACCGGCATTTATAAGCCCAAAAGGCATCTTCCTATAGGCGTAAGTGCCACATGGGGTACAAAAAGTGGTTTTTAACTGGTCTGGTGGAGACATGAGGACCTAGTTATATCCCCAAAAACCATCTAGCAGTGATAGTCTTTCGAAACTAGATACCTGCTAAAGAATTTGTTCCATTGGAGGAATAGGATAATTGTCTTTGTCAGACGCTCAGTTCAAGTTACGAAAATCGACATAGAGTCGAATTTCACCACTTTTCTTCCTTACAAGAACTAGATTAGACACCCATTGTGTGTGTCTCACTAGGAAGATTATCTTTGCATTCAATAATTTATTTAGTTCTTTCTTGACAGTTGGTTCCAACTTAGGGTGTATCTTTCTCAGCTTCTACTAAAAAGGTTGAGTCTGGGGTTTCATGGGGATGATATGTTGTATTATATTAGGGTCAAAATTTTTCAAATCATCATATGTCCAGGCAAAGACATCCTTGAATTCTCTAAACAATTTTATAAAAGTGGACCGTTCTTTCTCGAAGCATCCTATTCCTAGATTGATATATTGTGGATTATCTTTAGTCCCTATATTTATCGTTTCATGAGTCAAGGAAGAACTGTTCATTTTACAATTTACTGACCTTCTGAATTTATCATGCAAATCATAAAACTTCTCTATTCTTACCATGGATTTAGGAATAGAGATTACCAAATTAGATGTCGATTCAAGAGACCTAGGCTCTGATATTACCGTGAAATTGCAGAGATTTTCATTATGAGTGCCTTCATCGATAATTTCACCTTGGAAGGTGCCCTCCATATGCAAAAAGTTATTGATCTGTTGATCATCATCAAACACTCTCCAATTAGTGACGTTATCTAGGATTGATGGTATGAACAATAACTCGATCGAAAATTCATTCGGAGAAATACCTTCTATGGGAAAAAGTTTAGAAGAAACGTTAGCCAATAAGTCAGCCTCATAATTGCTTAATCTAGGAATGGAATTGATGTTAAATGCTGAAAAATTGTGCATTAGATTCCATACCTCAGTTTGATAACTTTTCAGGTGTGGTGATAGGCAATGTATGGAATTTCTTACCTTCCTGTTGGTATCCCTACATGTTTTTGTTGTTTTGAATAACAAGTGACACCTCATGTAGCTTCCTACACCTCATCCTGTAAATACCACCATTTGGGGATGATTATTTGGTTAGAAAAAGACATTTGATTATTCTTGTTTTATTTCTTATCTTACATTTTCATGCTTGGTTCATGACTATAAGCATGAAACAAGAATTAAAACATAATCTCGTATTTTGATTCTGCTTAAGGCTGGTTTGAAAAGGTCAAAATGCTTACATACTTCTCATGATTTTTTTGTTTCTTTGTGTCTATCATATATCGATGAAATACCTATGTCAATTGGAATTTGGACTATAGGCTTGTTCATTTAATTTTCTTGGTAAATCAACTTTGATTTTAAACATTTTATTTTCATTTGGTTTGTAAAAACCCACCCTTTCCTAACCTTTACAAAATGAGTATGTCTATTGCTTGTTGTGGAAATCAATCACACTACGATCGTACTATGTACCTCATTTTAGCTGGTAGGTTGAAGTGACTGTCCTCTCATGACAGATCAAGGTCTGATGTTATGTTCTGTATCCAAAAACGTTTATCACAAGAACTGCCCAAATTTCATGACTGAAACCCCCATTGCTTATGTTATGGTTGCCCTGGTGTGTTCCTAGTTTTGTTTCCATCGTTTTAGCTTAGGATTACCTCCTACAACTACCATATAAANAAACAGTCACGAAGGAGACCAGAACTTGTTGTGGGCTTAAGAGGTAGCAACAATAGGGGAATGTATGAGACAAAAAAAGAGTAAAACTAGCAGTCAACCCAACGTGGCCATAATGTTATCATAAGGGGTTTCAAGCCAAGAAAAATGGGCGTTTCAGGTAATGAATGCTTTGAGTACAGAGCATAACTCAAGACCCTAGTGGATAATGAGGAATCTGTCGATTCAAATTGACAATTGAAATGAAGTATAGGGTACGTTCCAGGTGTGTTTAATTTTCATCAAATGTAATGGGTGAAGTCAATTTGCAAAGGTTAGGAGAATATGTGTTTTACAAGCCAAAATCATATCGAAAATTTAAAACCAAAGTCGATTTACCAAGAATTTTAAATGAAACAATCCTATAGTCCATTTGCCAATCGATTCTTGGTATACAAAGCATCCAAGATATAACTTTCAATCCAAGAACAACTCTAAATAAGTGTTTCATTGATATATGATAAGCTCAAAGAAAAACAAAATTCATTAAAAGAGGTTTAAACACATTGACCCTTTTAGGACCAAGCCTTAGATTAAATTGCAATACAATATAAAGTTTTAATGCTTCATCCATGCTTTCATTCATGAATGAAGCATGAAAACGCAAAATAAAAATAAGAAGGAACAATCAAAACACCCCTCTTACAACTAAATAGTCATCTTCAAATATCAATATTTACATGATTAGGTGTAAGCAGCTATAGGAATTGTCATTTGTCACTTGAAAAAGAAAAAAATCATCTAGGGCTGCCAACAATGGTGACTCACTGGGAGAACCAGTTATCAATGCATCACTGACTAGTTCATGTTAGGAATGTTTAGAATGGTTACACATCATAGAACAGTTGAAGGAAACCAAGCATCTTAATCAAATTCCAACAACCATTACACAGTCTAGCTTCAGATATCTTCCTGTTTAAATGAAATCCGGTGACAAATTTTAATTATGAGAGCAATGATATTTTAATCCAATGGCTCCGACACTATTGACAGGGCCACTACTAGCAGCAGGAATCTATAGCCTCAAAAGGGATTTCAATTAACCCACTTTGATGCCTCTACCCTATCCAAGAATTTTCAATTCAACATGAAGGGTGCTTATAATTAATATCAAAATTTACAACTAATAATTTTCTTGAACCCGACATTGCTTCACTGCCAGTGGGCCTGTTCAGTACCCCAGTGAAGTTTTCTTGGCATAAATTTACAATGATATTCGAGAAATTATTTACAATCTGACATAAATTTAATGATATTCAGAAGAGCGGGGTGATGCTGAAAATTTCAGTCTTAAGAACACTAGACATTTTCCATCCTTTAATTCTTTTGTTTGACAACCTTCATTATGATCTGAAATTAGTTTTCTGATGAAACCAATTCTTCGAGGACAAGAAGGCATACTTGAGTTGATTTCTTTAAAAGAGGGGACAACGTAAAGAGTTTTGATGATGGTCGTGTCTGCTCATAATTATAAAGTGAAACCATGAAACCTATTTTGAACATAAAACGTTTTTAGCTAGTCTGTGTTTCAGGAAATTACAGCATTGATTCTCTGAAAGACCTTGAATGTAGCTTCATAATGAGGCATTCTGGTTTCCCTTCACGAACTAAAAGGTGACACAAACATAATCTTATCCAGAGATAAAGAAAACAAACAAAACGAAAAGAACCAAAAACCAGAAAACAAAATGAAAATAAAACAAATATGTACAAAGGTGGGTCTGAAATTTATCAGGAAAAATACCTCTTGAGAGCTTGGCCATTCACCGGGAAGGTGTCTAGCTGTCCCTCCAAACTCTGTAGGTGGAAGGAGATGGGACCTATTTTTTCAGTGATTATGAAAGGCCCCAACCACAAGTTTTGGAACTTGGTCTGTTCCCCTTTTCCTTCATGAGGTTTATCCCACTTGAGAACCAAATCTCCTACCTTGAAGTTTCTATCCAAAGAAGAGTTAGAATCAAACCAGCCTTTCACAATATGTTGATGTTGATTCAGTCTTTCCCTGGCTTGTGCTCTTACTTCTTCTAGTTTCAATAAGGCATTAATTCAACTTTCAAGAGTGCAGTTCTCTTCCTGAATTTTTTGCGATAATTGCAGAGAGGGAAGCAGAACATGAGGAGGGAGAATCGCTTCTCTTCTGTAGACAAGAAAGAAAGGAGAATTACCAACAGATGTTTTTGGAGTCACCCTATCATCCCAAAGTGCATTAAAAATCACATTGTGCCAGTTCTTGTGGTTTTCATAAACTGTTCTCTTGATGATCTTGATCAATTTTTTATTCGTTGATTCTGCTAGGCCATTTCCTTGAGGGTAATAGCTAGTGGAATACTTAAGTTAGATTCCTTTCTCCAAAGTAAAATCACTCATATCGAGGGATGAAAAGTAAGAAGCATTATCGAAAACCAAACATTCGAGAATGTTGAATCTAGTAATGATATTCGTATCAAGGAAAGATATCACCTGATTAGTGTTTACCACTTTTAGCGGTGCAACCTCATACCATCTGCTAAAATAATTCATTGTTATAATGATGTATTTATGTTTTTGTGAAGAAGTGGGGCTAATTGGCCCAATGATGTTGAGACCCCACTGCTGAAAAGGTGAATCTACCAAAATAGGTTGCAAAGGGAATGTTGTCTTTTTTACTCATCCAACAGCCTTTTGGCAGATTATGGATTTACGACATAACGCATGAGAATATTTGAACAATGTGGGCCAATAGTACCTAGCTCTTAATAACTTGTGAGCAGTGGTGTCTCCACCAAAATTCCCACCAGCTACACCTGCATGTAGTTCAGATAATACCTTCTCTTCTTCATCTCTTTTCAAACAACGCATGAGAACATTATCAAAATTCTTATGGAATAATATATTATTTACCAACTGGAAAGGTGCAGATTTTAGTCTTAATGCTCTTCTATTTTTTGGATCGATATGGAGAGGAGCAGAACCATGTGTTAAATACAACTGAATATCATCAAACCAAGAATTAGCAACAAATTGTGTACATCATATCTGATTTTCACCATGTTGATTTACAGTTAAGACATTAATTTGACTCTGTTGTTCTTCAACTGAATCAACCACTAGTTTGCATAGGCCTTGACCTATGAAAATTTGTTTAGGGGTTATTTCAAGGTCATACTCTTGTAACGATGTCATCCAGTTTGCCCCTTTTTCACCCAATTCTTTTTGTACTAACAAGTTTCTGACAGCAGGATAAGGCACAATGACTTTAGTTCTAGATTTTAGCAAATATGATCAGAAATGTTTCACTGCTTTGAAAATTGCATAAGCATGTTGATCTATAGCTGGGTAGTTAAGCTCTGCTCCTTTGAAGGATGAGCTCATGAAGGAAATGGGGATTTCATTTCTTTCAATGTTCTTTTGGGTCAACACAACAACATAAGATCGGTTAGAGGTGAAAGTGTAAAGTGTGAAATCTTGTGAGAAATCAAGACTCATCAAGGATGGGGCTTCCACTATGGATTTTTTGATGGAGTCAAAGGCTTGATTTTCTTGTGGTCCCCAATGATACTAAACATCCTTTTTAATTAATTTTTTCAATTGCCTTACCATTTCTGAGAAACTTGGGAAAAACCTTCTGATGAAATTAATTTGGCCTAAAAAGGATTGCATAGATTTTTTGGAGGAGGGGGGAGGAAGTTTGGCAATGGCTTGAGTTCTTTCGGGATCGATGATCATCCCATCACTGGATACTATGAATCTGAGAAGTTTTACTTGTTCCACTACAAATATTGAATTCTTAGGGTTGAGAGATATGCCATACTTGTGGCATCATTCGAGGATAGACCTAAGGTGAGACAAGTGATCTTTCTTGTTTTTGGATAAAATGGTAACGTCATCAAGATAGACCACTACAGATTGATTTATGAGACCACGAAAAGCAATATACATTTCTCTTTGGAAAGTGGCACCGGCATTTATAAGCCCAAAAGGCATCTTCCTATAGGCGTAAGTGCCACATGGGGTACAAAAAGTGGTTTTTAACTGGTCTGGTGGAGACATGAGGACCTAGTTATATCCCCAAAAACCATCTAGCAGTGATAGTCTTTCGAAACTAGATACCTGCTAAAGAATTTGTTCCATTGGAGGAATAGGATAATTGTCTTTGTCAGACGCTCAGTTCAAGTTACGAAAATCGACATAGAGTCGAATTTCACCACTTTTCTTCCTTACAAGAACTAGATTAGACACCCATTGTGTGTGTCTCACTAGGAAGATTATCTTTGCATTCAATAATTTATTTAGTTCTTTCTTGACAGTTGGTTCCAACTTAGGGTGTATCTTTCTCAGCTTCTACTAAAAAGGTTGAGTCTGGGGTTTCATGGGGATGATATGTTGTATTATATTAGGGTCAAAATTTTTCAAATCATCATATGTCCAGGCAAAGACATCCTTGAATTCTCTAAACAATTTTATAAAAGTGGACCGTTCTTTCTCGAAGCATCCTATTCCTAGATTGATATATTGTGGATTATCTTTAGTCCCTATATTTATCGTTTCATGAGTCAAGGAAGAACTGTTCATTTTACAATTTACTGACCTTCTGAATTTATCATGCAAATCATAAAACTTCTCTATTCTTACCATGGATTTAGGAATAGAGATTACCAAATTAGATGTCGATTCAAGAGACCTAGGCTCTGATATTACCGTGAAATTGCAGAGATTTTCATTATGAGTGCCTTCATCGATAATTTCACCTTGGAAGGTGCCCTCCATATGCAAAAAGTTATTGATCTGTTGATCATCATCAAACACTCTCCAATTAGTGACGTTATCTAGGATTGATGGTATGAACAATAACTCGATCGAAAATTCATTCGGAGAAATACCTTCTATGGGAAAAAGTTTAGAAGAAACGTTAGCCAATAAGTCAGCCTCATAATTGCTTAATCTAGGAATGGAATTGATGTTAAATGCTGAAAAATTGTGCATTAGATTCCATACCTCAGTTTGATAACTTTTCAGGTGTGGTGATAGGCAATGTATGGAATTTCTTACCTTCCTGTTGGTATCCCTACATGTTTTTGTTGTTTTGAATAACAAGTGACACCTCATGTAGCTTCCTACACCTCATCCTGTAAATACCACCATTTGGGGATGATTATTTGGTTAGAAAAAGACATTTGATTATTCTTGTTTTATTTCTTATCTTACATTTTCATGCTTGGTTCATGACTATAAGCATGAAACAAGAATTAAAACATAATCTCGTATTTTGATTCTGCTTAAGGCTGGTTTGAAAAGGTCAAAATGCTTACATACTTCTCATGATTTTTTTGTTTCTTTGTGTCTATCATATATCGATGAAATACCTATGTCAATTGGAATTTGGACTATAGGCTTGTTCATTTAATTTTCTTGGTAAATCAACTTTGATTTTAAACATTTTATTTTCATTTGGTTTGTAAAAACCCACCCTTTCCTAACCTTTACAAAATGAGTATGTCTATTGCTTGTTGTGGAAATCAATCACACTACGATCGTACTATGTACCTCATTTTAGCTGGTAGGTTGAAGTGACTGTCCTCTCATGACAGATCAAGGTCTGATGTTATGTTCTGTATCCAAAAACGTTTATCACAAGAACTGCCCAAATTTCATGACTGAAACCCCCATTGCTTATGTTATGGTTGCCCTGGTGTGTTCCTAGTTTTGTTTCCATCGTTTTAGCTTAGGATTACCTCCTACAACTACCATATAAAACCATAGTTGGTCTGAATCGCTCTTGTTACAGTCTATTCAATCTCATTTTTGCCTGCTAGAGACACGTTTTTGCATGAGCATTTCTAAGAAAACCGTGATGAATTTAATCAAACCCTTGAAAACCCATAACGAAAATGGGGCCTTTTACCTTCATCATGGGCAGTTTCCCTAGAAACTGGATCATTTCAGAGATATGCCTTGACCTTTAGAGATACATTTCTCATCATTTCTGTTTCGGTTAAAATAAGCATTTTATTTTATTCTATTTTGTTACAGACATTCCTACAGTGCTGGATAAACCTATGATAGAGAAACATCCTTTTTCCTCAATTCACAAGCTAGACCCTTTGAAGGAAAACCCTCATCATGAGGCAATACTCGACCATTTTTTACCTGGGCAACAAGATGTTAGTTTTGAGATTTTGGAAACTTCTGTGCATGAATCAATTTGTCTGCCCTAATATTAACACAAAATCCACCAGTGGAAACCCTTCCAAACAGTCAAAGAAAAATCAAGCCATGCTAGGGTTTAATAACAAAAGGGATGGGAGACTAATCTCAAGGAGCCTACGAAATAGATTGAAAGCTCATGTGAGCTTGATCGAATTGATCAAGGTCCATAAAATCTTTGATTTCGAGATTGAAAAGTTCCTGGCAGATGAAAACCTAAATTACTCTAAACCAGATCTCAATCAGGCTTTCTATTATGTAAATAACCTGCCATCGTGCCTGAAACACAACAAATATTTTCCATGAATTAAACTCGGTCAAGAGCCCATAGTGGATAGTGGTAGTGTTTGACACAGATTCATGTGCTTCCTCAACCGACTGTCCCAGCTCCACAGTGTGAAGTGTGTTTACATTGGATAGGCCAATGTTACACATATGTTAAATTATGAGCTTGATTTCTTATGCGGATTAATTCTTTTATTTTCTTCAATACTTTGATTCCAGCTTAATACACTTCAACAATTTCAAATCATAATCGAATAGAAATAATTATGTAGATAAGTAAACATGCATATMAACAACACATATACCYYGGGGAAACCCTGTACAGGGAGAAAAACCCCAACAAACAATATTCCTTTATTGCATTAATAATGTAAGATCTCTTACAAATATCCACCATGAATGTACTTCTCTCAAAGAGCTTGCCAAGACAACTCTGACCTGATAAAGACTTACAAGACCTTGTTGAAATACACCTTTGATATGCTGCCTATTTATCACTGATGTGCTCCTCTATTACTTCACCCTCAACTTGCATATGAAAACTTTGTTTCAAAATTATGTTGCAAAAATTGTATTGAAAAAACTGTGTTGAAGAGAGGATTCAACCTCTTCTTATATAGGCTGAAGAGAGGTAGAGGAGAGGCTCAAAATAGTAACCTGATTTCATGCATTAGTCATAACTCAACTTCATACTTTAGTTCAAACTTAGAACTATAATTGGGATTGGTTACAACTCAACATTACACTTTAGTTCAAACTTAGAACTAGACTTGAGACTGACATGATTTAGTTCGAACTTAGAACTAGACTTAAGACTTTAGTTGCAACTCAACATTNAACACAAAATCCACCAGTGGAAACCCTTCCAAACAGTCAAAGAAAAATCAAGCCATGCTAGGGTTTAATAACAAAAGGGATGGGAGACTAATCTCAAGGAGCCTACGAAATAGATCGAAAGCTCATGTGAGCTCGATCGAATCGATCGAGGTCCATAAAATCTTTGATTTCGAGATTGAAAAGTTCCTGGCAGATGAAAACCTAAATTACTCTAAACCGGATCTCAATCAAGCTTTCTATTATGTAAATAACCTGCCACCGTGCCTGAAACACAACAAATATTTTCCATGAATTAAACTCGATCAAGAGCCCATAGTGGATAGTGGTAGTGTTTGACACAGAGTCATGTGCTTCCTCAACTGACTGTCCCAGCTCCACAGTGTGAAGTGTGTTTACATTGGATAGGCCAATATTACACATATGTTAAATTATGAGCTTGATTTCTTATGCGGATTAATTCTTTTATTTTCTTCAATACTTTGATTCTAGCTTAATACACTTCAACAATTTCAAATCATAATCGAATAGAAATAATTATGTAGATAAGTAAACATGCATATCAACAACACATATACCCTGGGGAAACCCTGTACAGGGAGAAAAACCCCAACAAACAATATTCCTTTATTGCATTAATAATGTAAGATCTCTTACAAATATCCACCATGAATGTACTTCTCTCAAAGAGCTTGCCAAGACAACTCTGACCTGACAAAGACTTACAAGACCTTGTTGAAATAAACCTTTGATATGCTGCCTATTTATCACTGATGTGCTCCTCTATTACTTCACCCTCAACCTGCATATGAAAACTCTGTTTCAAAATTATGTTGCAAAAATTGTATTGAAAAAACTGTGTTGAAGAGAGGATTCAACCTCTTCTTATATAGGATGAAGAAAGGTAGAGGAGAGGCTCAAAATAGTAACCTGATTTCATGCATTAGTCATAACTCAGCTTCATACTTTAGTTCAAACTTAGAACTAGAATTGAGATTGGTTACAACTCAACATTACACTTTAGTTCAAACTTAGAACTAGACTTGAGACTGACATGATTTAGTTCGAACTTAGAACTAGACTTAAGACTTTAGTTGCAACTCAACATTACACTTTAGTTCTAATATAGAACTAGACTCAAGACTTTAGTTGCAACTCAACATTACACTTTAGTTCTAGACTCAAGACTTTATTTACCACTCAACATTACTAAAAATAGAACTAGACTCAAGAATTTAGTTGCAACTCAACATTACACTTTAGTTCTAACATAGAACTAGACTCAAGACTTTAGTTACAACTCAACATTACACTTTAGTTCTAACATAGAACTAGACTCAAGACTTTAGTTACAACTC